>JAOXOE010000405.1:43194068-43290840 GCA_028565055.1 Phoeniculus purpureus
GACATTAATGAGGTCACCCCTCAGTCTCCTCTTCTCCAAGCTAAAGAGACCCAGCTCCCTCAGCCTCTCCTCATAAGAGAGATGTCCTTCTGCCTTCATCATCTTTGTTGCTCTACACTGGACTCCCTCCAGCATCTCCGTGTCCCTGTTGAACTGAGGGGCCCAGAACTGGACACAATACTTCAGATGCGGTCTCCTTTCCCTTTTGAGAGTTTGGACATTGAAGTTTTGCCACAGTTATGTAAGAACATGTGATTAATCCCTCTATGCCTGCGCGTGTATATCTTTTAGCGTGGGGCTTTTGTGTGGGGTTAATTAACTGTCTTGTTGCTATTTTTTTTCCCCAAATCAAGTTAGTTTTGTTTTTGCCTGCAATTCATAAGCGTTTTGTTTTGTTTTTTCCTGAACCCTCCCTCTGTTGTTTCACCCTTTATTGCACATGAACTAAGTTAATTAGTTAATTTCATCTCAGGTTTTTAAGTCTTGATTTAGACAACTCCAGTTGCTTAAAGTGGAACTAGATGATCTTCTTAAGGTCTCTTCCAGTCCAAACCATTTTGTGGTTCTGTGATTCTACGAATACATGTACTATGAATACTATTTGAATTACTAAATATTCATTAAATGTTAGATCTTAGGATAATACAGGCAGGAAAAGACATCAGGAGGTCATCTAGGCTGCCAGTCTCCAGCTCAAGCTGTTCCTTCAGTGTTTATGACTGGCCGCCTTTAAGCATTCCTGGAATGCATTTAAAATGCTGAACCTGGTTCTAACTGTACATTCACTCAAGCTACGGAGTTACACCAGTGAGACCAAGGTTTAACTTAACGATAAGTACTTCTTAAATGTCTGTCTTCAATCTGCCTTTGAAGGTTGCATTCAATATCTTCTCCCTGTAATCTTAGAAGACACTTTCCTGGGTACGGATACAGCAAAGACAGAGTTGTCTTCCACTCAGTTTAAAAGCTTTGATTATATTTGACAATATTTTATATTGAGCTTGGCTTATTCTCTCACAAGCAGAAAGTATACAAGGAAGTGGGCAGAAAGTTCTGGCAGCGTTTGTTTGCTATAGCAAAAGCCAATTCACTGAGAGTCGAGGAAAATCTACCCAGAACCTCGTATGGAATTCTCCATCAAACATGACAGAGGAAGATGCAGAGCCAACTGCCGTTTGAGGTCTGCAGCATCTTGCTTTCTTGTTCACTTCCATGATATCTCCCTTAGCCCCACACATTCAGCTTCCTCCAGATGAAATATTTTTGAAATGTTTCTTATGGCACGGGAAAAACCCCATTTCATATCCACCGCTACCATATTGAGAGAGAAAACACCATCCTATGGGGGCTGAAATTGTGTTTCCAGAGAAGCAGCATGTAGCCATGCTTATGTGATGACCCTCTATCATCCCTGGAATGTAGCAGAGGAGACTGTTTAGAACATCCTGTGTTACTATCAAGTGAATTTCATAGTCCAGGCGTCGCACTGACACATTTCCATCCATCCCCTGCCATGCGTACAGCAGGAGTGTTCCATCTGCTTCTAATGAGACATAGCGGGGGAGGAACTCTCATATATAAACAGTTCCCATATCACTTAGAGTTTTATTGAAGAACATCTTTATGGCAGTGTTCATTTATGACAAAGAGTTTTAGCTATTTGTTTATTACAATGTCTGTGGATGTTGAACTGAAGCAATTAGCCAGTTCCTAAGCCTGGCCAGTTGGCTGAAATTTTCTTGTACTTTGAAAGCCAGTTCCAGACCGCAAATTCTCGTTTAAGGGTCTTGCCTGTATTCTCAAGTACAGATGATAATTTAGTACTTACTTATTCTATTATAGGAATGATACGATTTTAGCTACATTGAACTCTGAACAAAGAGTAAGCTGTTCTCTATTTAATTTACAACAGTAAACAAGTTACAGCAAAACATAAATGGAGGATGAAACAAAGGAACAAAAATATCACTTAGTATAGGCTTTTTTTTTATTTCAAATGTAGGCTTTGTTGTACAATAGAGCAAGGCACTGTGTTTTTTAGAGGAAAATAATTTACTGTGATGTGTATGAAATGGAGTTTTGATAGACAGAATAAGCTGCAATCCAGTTCTAAACTATAGATTTTCAAGCAGATTGATGCAACAAATTGTTAGCAAATAGCAGTTTGCAATTTGATGCTAATTAGACATAAGGCAAATATGTGCCATGACAAATTAGCAGCAAACCATACTGAAAAGGATTAGCAAGAGCTGGCACAGAGACTGCTCGATTTTGCATACTTCCTTGTCTTAGTCTAGGAGGTCTGAGCCAGTTTTCCTTCTCTGTAAATAGGAAACCAGAGCAGAGATCACAGGCATGCTAGAATGCCTTTAATTGCATATTTGAAATGTTTTAACTCTCTCTTAATCCCATGGAGGCTTTTCTCCATACCACCAGCTTTATTATCCTGGGAGACGATCAAGTGCTTTATCCATTTAGTATTATAACTAAATACATTATGAGGTAACTAACTCACAGGGTTATTTACTTTAGCAAGTCTATTGTACTTATAAGGAAAAGTCCTGTTCTTATGCAAAAAACCTTCGCTTAACTTCCTGCAAATGTGTTTTTCAGCAGGTTTAATTATTCATTTCATTAATAAATTAATTTTTGCTAGAGGATTTTCACATTTCGTTATTGATGTGCCCTTGTAGTAGTCAGTCTAGACCGAAGTCGTCGCTATGTCCAGAATTGATAATGCTGTTGTGCTTTCAAACCAGAGTGAAGCAGGCAGGTATTCTTTAACCCAGGTCTTTAGATATACGCAGAATGCAAACACAGTGGTAAGTAAGACTTTATGTCTAATGTGAACTGCCCTTGCATCCTTAAAGTGTGAGAAATTTTAAGATTAAAAAAAAATGATGAGAAGCCAAACATGAGCTGGCAGCGTGCCCATGCAGCCCAGAAGGCCAACCATATCCTAGGATGCATCAAGAGAAGTGTGGCCAGTAGAACAAGAGACGTGATTCTCACCCTTTACTCTGCTGTTGCGAGACCCTACCTTGAATACTGTGTCCGGTTCTGGTGTCCCTATGAGAAGGAGGACATAGTCCTGTTGGAGCAAATCCATAGGAGGATGCAAAGAAGATGATCAAAGGGCTGGAGCAACTTTGTTACGAGGACAGGTTGAGGGAGCTGGGATTGTTCAACCTAGGGAAGAGAAGATTCCAGGGGGACCTTGTAGCTGTCTTCCAATACCTGAAGGAAACCTGCAGGAAGGCTGGAGAGGGATTTTTCCCAAGGGGATTTAGAGATAGGGCAAGAAGAAATGGTTTCAAACTGAAGGAGAGTAGGTTTAGACTAGATCTTAGGAAGAAGTTCTTCAGTACGTGAGTGGAGAGACTGTGTAATCAATTGCCTGGAGAGGTTGCGGCTGCCCTCTCCCTGGAGGTGGTCAAGGCCAGGTTGGATGAAGCCTTGAGCAACCAAGTCTAGTTGAGGGGTGTTGCTGCCCATGGTAGGGAAGCTGGAGTAGATGATCTCTAGGTTTCCTTACAACCTGAGTGAATCTGTGTTTCTATGGTTCTTTCTCGATGTACTTGCTTGTTTACTTTTTAAAACAAGAGTTTCAGAGGTAAAGCCTCACTTTCACCCCAAGACTTCAATTCATATTTGCTGATTTATATTTTTTCAATTTGGATGTGTAAAATTGTATGTTTGTACTTCGAGGAATTACTGGGTTGATGAGAAACTTAGAAACTCAAATTTTGAGGGATTTAAGACGTGGAAAAGCATTTATTAGCTGACGTAAAAGAGTTAGTTGGTTAAAAGCACATGTATTTTACGTTCCCAACATTCCTATGTCCATACATGGATCAAAAACATTGTTAGACATAGTTCAACAGTGCTAAAACTCTATGTGGTGAGATGTATGCATGTATTTGTTAGCAAAATAAATGAGGTGGGACAGTTAGACACAAAAGAGACTTCTTTCATAAGTCTAGAGAGAATTCCTCAGACAACCTAGACCACGATCACCAAGTCTTGCCACAGTGCTGTCTTCATATATAAACAGTTTGAGAGCACACTGTTACAGATTTCCAAAGAGGCGACAAAAGAGGTTGTGATGTTTAAAAGTAATAAAAGACTCCCCACTAAGTTTTTCTTGCAGTTTCTGAAAACGTTTATATGTTATTCACATAAAGGGCACTGCCCTGTAAAAGCTGCTGTGTGCACTGAGGTCTGCACAAGGTCTTACTAGCATTGCCATGCTGTCCCGCGCTGTGAATGTCCGCTCCCTCTCGCCAGCATTTTTGCCTGCTTGCCACATGACATCTGGAGTTCAGACAACGATCTTCGTGCTGGAGCAGAATTTTAGCAAAGTAAATTGTCTGCCATCCCGGCACAAAAATGTAGCTCCTTTTTTCTTGCTATCGTCCACGAAATACACTGGTGGCGTGTTCCTGGTAGATGGTTATTTGTGTTTGTTGAAGGACTATAACAGTACATCAGTTGGCAAAGTTAGACTAAAAGTAGAACTAACTGAAAGGGATTTGTTAGGGTTTTTAGGATTAAATATAAACAGCTGTAACTTCATAGGGGAAATTCAATCCTAGGTAAATCATTGTGTAAGATACCTTCACTCACAAAAGCATCCAAGATTTTCTGCCCATTTGTAGCTCCAAAAAGCCCTCACTGCTTAGTTCTCTGGTAGCTTTTCTGACAGTGCCTGGGCAGATTTTACATATTCGTGTAGATTCACTGTCAACCTAGATACTGCCTCTGTGAGCTTTGCTTGTCCTTGCTGCAGTGGTGGTGCTGGCACATCCTTGTGTTAGAGTACGGAGGTTTAAATGCACCCCTTCAGTTCTGATGAACTGCTGTGTGTAGAGACTCTCGCTCTTCCGACAAGCTCTGTTACGGCCTGATGGGTGCTGCCAGTGCATCGTGGTCATTCGCTACCTACCGACTGAAAAACTGATTTGGAACACTTTGAGGGTCTCCTCTGAACCTGTGACCGTGTCATAGCCATGTTCCAGTTTTAGTCTTTCTTCACTCTCTGTAGCCTGGGGAGTTGATTTTTGGGGGACTGGGCTTGAATATTTGTTGTCTCCTGGTTTCTCTCAAGTGGCTTTGGGAATACAAAGTGGTTATGAATTTTTTGGCTGTAAATTTGTTTCTAAATAAAAAATAACTTCCCATGGAGAGGGGAATAAATACTTGATGCAAATGAAGCCTACATGGATTTCTTGAAAACACAAAATCTGGAAAACCCTTTTTTGGTGTTTTTGTGCAGGTTATCTCATCTGTCTTGGGAAAAGACATACATTTGAGCAAATCCAGCATGGCAAAGTATACGTACTTTTTGACAAACATATTATGTCTGCTTAGCTCATGGGATGAATGAGATGCATTATCTTCTGGAAAGTACCTGCACTTATGGACAACCTCATGGAAACTACTGAAGAGAGGTAAGTTCAAAGGGTTCAGTTCTCAAAACCATTTTCTGAGATTGTACAGCCAAATTTTGTGTGTTTCAGACCATGTAAGGTTGTGTGGCATTTATGTGGCAGATTGTCGCTGACCGTACGCTTACCTAAGTTATTTGCACTTACATCTGTACAGATGTGAATGACAAATGCAGGTGTGGTACAACTTTGACTTCCAAAGTCCTACCGGTTTCCGTTTCATCACTGCACGTGGGGATGAGCACTCTAACGTATTCCCTCTGTGTGCCCTGGTTAAGAATAACTTGGACGGTTTTTCATTGTTCAAGTAGCCCTTATCGATAATTATTAGCGTTTATATTACAGACACTATGATATAGTTTGCTGCTTTTCACAGACATGGAAGTGTTTAGGCTTCTTTAGAGACTCTAGAATGTCTTTACCTGCATATCTAAAATTCAGCAATGAATAAAAACAGAGAAGGAGAAGGTCTGAAAAACAAACCACAACAAAATATCATCCTGCAGTGATTTATAGTCGATTTCTTTTATCTATTTAAGATGCTCGAATTCACTTTGTTAGCAAATGTCTCTTGACAAGTGCACCTATTTATTATTACTAAGCATCCTTTTTAGGAATCTCTGAGATGACACATGTATTGTTTTAAATAAGATCACAGAGTTAATTTTTAAACACACAAGCAACACACTAACAATAGAGTGAACAAAACATAATTAATAGTTTTATGCCATTCGTCAGGATCATTTTATTTGCTGCCAGCTTATGCCAAATGCAAAAATGTTTTGACTTCAATTAAAAATTTTAAACAAAATTAAACTTGTTGTCATTGAAAACATAGAACGTGTGTGCTGCTAGGTGCTGCAGGCGGTCCTGAGCATTTGCATGTCTACAAGCACGGGTGAGCCAGTGGCAGAGTAGGGGTACACGAGACCTTTCCGACTGTATTAGCAAAGACTAATGGAACAGCTGTCACTGCATCCACCCATTTATAGTGAGGCAGCACCCCTCTATCCCCAGACATACATTTCCTTCTTCCTTAGAAAAGGAGTTGAAAGACATAACACCACATATCACTGGAGAAGTTTAAGACCCGCCTGGATGTGTTCCTAGACTTGGTCTAGGCGATCCTGCTGTGGCAGGGGGATTGGACTAGATGTTCTTTTGAGGTCCTTCCAATCCCTGATGATTCTATGATAATATTTTTCGAGAACTCCACATTTTGGTTGTATTTATGTGACGTGAATTTTTAACCGAAAGGGTCTATTCTGCTCCGGAAATATTTGCATTCTTGCTGAGAATCAGAGCCTAAAATCTGGTCTTGCTATCGGCTTAAAAAACGTACCTTCATATTAGCCAGGTTAGCCACTGGAGTTTTGGGAACCGACATGTCTCCTACTTTTGACCAAGAGTTGGTTTTTGACTTTGTTTGCAATTCTCCTCCCCCTGAAGTCTGTGTAATTTGCGTAACTGCAGCACGATGACTGTTTGAAGGACAGTAGTTTGGTTTGAAATATCAATCTTTGACATATCAATCCTCAAACTAAGCAGTCACCATTATATTTTAAATTGGCCTGTGTGTGCACAGAGTACTTGGGCATCGACTAAAGGTGTTGATAACCTGCAATTAATGAAGCTGCGCTCTGGAAGGGCCGTTTTCTGTGAACACAGGAATTGCCCTTAGATTCTGTTCCTGAAAAGGTGGTCGGTCACAAGTGGGGAAAGTGTGATAGGGAGGGCAGTGGCTCTCACACAAGTGCCTTGTCTGAACATGGAAGTTCAATACTTGATATTTATTTCATTAAGGCAATCCGACTTGTCTAACGAGTTCTGCTTGGAAGTCACGTTTCCTTTTAGCTTGTGGCTAACGATATGGGGCAACCGAACACCAGGCTGCAGGAATGGAAGATGACAGAGAGTGTCGCTTTACTGCGTGATGCAGCCTCAGAAATGTCACCTGCTCCTGCTATGTTTCCCCCGGTTTCTCGTGGAAGCCATGCCGTGAGACGAGCAAAGCATCGCTCTTGCAGGGCTTGAAAAGATTTCCCTCTTGTGTGCGTAGGATAAGGCTTTTTTGGACGTCGCTCACTGGCAGACAGATTAAGAGCTTAGCATCAGAACTCAAGGGTCGAAGCAGTGACTGCTCCCTTTCAGGGAGTCTTGTGAAAGAACGGGTGACGCTCAGGTAAAGATGCTGCATCATCTAATACTAACGCCATCCCAGATGGGTCATCAAGCAGCTAGAAATGTCCGCCGACAGAAGACATGAAGAATGTAGGGAGCCAACTAGGCGCGGAAAAGCTGTTTACCGTTGCAGAAAACACACGTTCATGTAATTTTTTATGCTCAAACGTTACTCCTCCAGAGCCATATTTTATGAAAACTTTTTTATTAACATTTCTGAATGACCTTACCCCCATTGCGTTTTTATCAGCCCCAAGAGCCTTAACCTGTGTAAATTTTTTTTTTATCTTTATAAACACAATAAAGTAAGCTGTCTTGCACATAGATTTGTAGATCTCATTAGAGATACTTTTTAAAAAGGTGCTCTGTCTCTTGGGAAGATAATGACAAGTGGTAATCTTGGCATGCAAAATTTTCGGGGAGGAAGAGTTGGTTAGAATAGATTGGTTAATCTTTCCAGCATCGTTTTGGAGCGGATGTACTTTTTAATTGCGCTTTTACCCAGCGTTGTTGCTTGACTGGTAGAAAGACAAGGGCAGCCGAAAACAAATGCCTTGGCAATATCAGTTAGATGGTATTTCAGGTGAGGAAAAAAAAAAGGTAGCCAGAGTATTTGCTTAAGATTTCAAGTGTTATCAAAGTCACGCTTGAAAAATGGCACTTTTAAAACTCATTAAAGTTAACATTTGTCTGTATTGTAAATGAGGTATATTCCCTAGGGTAGTTAACAGCTTTGGTGGCACACGATGGGGGTAATTTTTCAGATGTACTGTTTCCAATGGGCCGGTGTCCTAAGGCTTTGCTTTAAATGGCCTTTTTATGCAGTAGGATAATGGGCAGTTTGTGCATTGCTAAATCAGCCCTATTTTGTTAGGAATGTTACAGTCAGGGCACTTATAATTTGTCAGAGGAAATGCAGAGCATCTCTACAGGAGTCTGTTTAAGAGGACATCATTTCTCGATAAGCTCTTGCTTAGGTCAACATGCAGCACTGCTCTTACACTATTCCCCTGTTGCTTCTGCCACATGGGATTGCTCTGATTTATTAGGATTGCACAAGTCATGTCCTCTGCCTGACTGAATCCACACTGTGGAAATATTCTCTTTCCCTTTTTAAAAGAAAATGTAGATTGTTCCTTTAAAGCTCTCTTAAATTATTTCTAAGAGGACTGTTCCAAAGGAAGGAAATACCTGTGTGTTGTACAGCATCTTCATCGTATAGCTGCGTGTTATGAATGCATCAAGACTGTCCTTTCAGGAAGTGTGCTATGACAAAAGAACTCGCCCCGTGTTCTTTTATCATATTCCTGTAAAAGTCTGTGATCGTGTGCAGAGGTAAAACGAGAAGTCAATGTGATAAAAAAACCCCATGGAGCAGCTGGTAACGTGGTCTTTAACTGGGACGTGCAAAACACAAACATCAACAGAAACCATCCAAAAGTCAAAGGGAGTTTCAGTGATGGGTACTACAAATGTGCATCTTGTCAACTCCTTAGTTACGTTCCAAACTGTAGAGATGTTTCTCCTATAAACCTGGCCTAGTCAGCAGTGACTCCTTAGTCAAATCTGCCCTAAAAGCTATGAGCAATTCAGTGTTGTGTTTGCTTCCCATCTGCTGAAGGTGCTGATGCACCTCTGTCATTCAGACTGCTGTTACTGAGGAAGTTTGGGTTTGTTTCACCATTGCGGTACTTTAAATTAAAGGCGGCGATGAAAAGTCTCAGTAATATTTTTGTTTGCTAATTGTCATATGAGAAGTGCAGAAAATATTTTGAAGGCGTCCAAATGACTCCTTTTTTGTTTTCTCTTCTGTCATGCTGAATTTAACTGTCTTCAGGCATTTGAGTCCGGTTCTACCTTCTCTTCAAAGAGATGTACCGTTAAAGTTTCTCTTAAAATGCATCTTGAAAGGTGACTGCTCGTAACCTTCTCTGGGAATGAAGGAACTCTGTTATTCTGATTCCTTACAATCCCTTTTTCCTGCTCTTTGAACTGTTTTTAGCACTCTTATTTCACCTTTCTCCCTGTATGTCTTCCTTTGATGCCTAGGGGTAGGAAGGTTTATATGGTCTCTAAATACACGAGGAAGCAGTTTATGCAAGTTTCCTGGATTTGCACTATCCATACAAAGACCTCTCCTTCCTTGCAGCAGTTTATGGCTGGTTCTTCAAAGACTGGAATGATCAAATGAAGAAGGGGAGATGGCCCTGGTGTTAGCAATGAGACAAAATAAAGGAAACACGATGAGAATACTGTCAGTGACACATGTCACTTGTTCTCTCTGTCTGCTGTTTACAAAAAGGTATTTTTGCCACTGCTGATCCTGAAAATCAGGGAGGACTTTAGTTATCTGCAACAGGACAGGCAATCTATGAGCAGTATGCCCGAGCAGGCAGCAGGAATGGGAAGGACAGGGCTGAGGAACGGAATGCTGCTCCATGGGCTATGTCCTGAGATGGCATTTTGAACCAGGTACTGTGCTGTACAACGATTAACAGCAGAAGGTACTTCTGCTGGCACTGCAAAGTGGTGCGGGTGCGCGCCATCTGATATACAGGTAGCTAAATCAGTATGGTTAGACCGTGCAAATTAAATTGATGTAATGTCACACAGGCATTGCCTGGAGAAGAAAGACTCTGATTTTCAGAAATGCTGTACACTTGCAAAGTTCAGCCGCCTACGGACTGCTTTGAAAAAAGAAAACTGAGTCTTCGGTGTGAAGCCTTTGCCCGGTCAACGACAAAGACGTAACTTGTAAGGTAAAGGACAAGGGACAGAGAAGAACTTAGAAGCAGCTGTGAGAAGTGAAGAAAAATGTCTCAGAATAACATCTGGAATTTCTGTGAAATGGAATAAAACCCCAACATAAGGGCTAACATTTCATTCCCATGAACAGAGCTGTTAGTGTTTTTATAAAAGTGAGAATGACTATTTAGGAAGTCGGTGCTACAAGAAAATCTTTCACTTTGCAGTGGCTACTGAATATTCAGTTATTTTCAGTTTACTGTCCTAAACAAAATTATTCTTGTAGCCACCGTGACTGCCCGGTGTATTACAGAGCTCTATTTGCACTCCTTGTTAACAGCCTTAAACGGATGAGAAGCTCAAGTACAGTCTTTGCCCTTACTGCGCTTTAAGGTAATGCGTGATTTGGTTGTACGCTACACACGAGCGGCGTAGACTTCTCTGACTTTGGGTTTGGTTGCATACTACATAAAATATTCTCTTGATATAATGAAGATTAGAATCAGGGGCTGATGCTCAAGAGAGGGGGAAGGGGCTGCGTCATTCCCTTACTGTGCTCATCCCTGACCTTGTAGTCTCTGCATTGCTGATAGACAATTGTAAGAGCTACCAGTAGCATCAGTGACTGAACCGAGCTGTACAGAGGAGAAGAAATACGGCAACGAGCTCTTCTGCTGCCTTTTTACTCCTGACACACCCCATATGCTGAGATGGTGGGTGGCAGTAGGAGTGCTGGCACATTAGCAGCAGTGCAATCCCTGTGCCAGGGGAATAATCTGTTGGCTAGTTAAATCTCATTTCTAATTCATTTTTACTTCCTGAGTAGCACTAAGACGTGAGATCGTTACAGAGAACCCAGCTCTTAGAACATGTGATAGTGCAGTCCAGGGGACTGTCTGAAGACGGTGCCTTGAAGGTCTCTTTTGAATTTTAATATATATATATATATCTTAAGACTAACCAAAACGAAAGTCTCAACTCTCTAAAATCTGAGTGCATTAGTAATTCTTATGGAAATAACGACCGTTGTGCCTTTGTTAGGTTTTTGAGGAAGTGTTTGCATGGGAAGATTGACTGCACCAGAAAATTCAAGTAGGCAAATCAAAGCAGAAACAAAAAAAACCCTTCTTATTTTCACTGTTAATAGCATTGCTTGTTAAACAGAAGTTGGCATTGAATCCGAGTGCGAAATTGCCAAGAAAAGATTGTTAATTTGGCATAAGCTTTACGTTGTTTCACTCAGTATCGTATGAAAATAAGTAGAGCTGTATGTCGCTTTGTGATTTGTGTTGCTAGTGGAAGGGAGGATGTTCATCACAACTAAATAGAGTAGGTGTGCACCATCAGGGGGAGTTCACGTTCATCTGACAACCGCAGCGTTTGGCAAACTCCGAGGCAATCGGCGGAGAAAATATCCTGCAATGTTTTGCTGGGTGAACCAAAATATAGCAGAATCAATCGTCTTTTCAATGAGAAATTAAGGTGACTTGAGCCTTGCTCTTAGCTCTGTACAGCTGCCTTTACTACACTTAGGAGATGCTACTTCTATCGCGGTTGATATCAGGTTCTATCCTAGGGCTTATCACGCTCTACAGGGGCTGACGAGAGGGGAGTTGGTCCTTGTTGTCTGAGCAATCAAGGTCTGGACTGCAGAACGAAGCTTTTGATTGCCACAAGCGTGGCAATCTTTGCTGGAGAAGCAGAGAGGAGAATTTGAAGTGAAAGTCTCGTACAGCTCTCCAAAATGATGTATTAAAGCGTGTAGGTCAGAGCCAGAAGGTGTAGTTGAAAGAGCTGTTGTGTTGTTCGGGAGGAAAATTCTGTTGGTGTAGAAATCGTGACTTTTTTTCTATGTGTTTGAAAAGCACAGAGAGAGAAGTCGTACTTTAGGTAAAGGTACAGCAGGAGTTTGTACCAAAAGGGTTCTGAAGATAACCAAAACTCCTTTGTGCTTTTTAATATTGAAATCGTTGCTAAAGGGGGTGAGGGAAAGAGGCACAGGTGACTTGGTCTAGGTGATCCTGCTGTGGCAGGGGGATTGGACTAGATGATCTTTCCAGGTCTCTTCCAATCCCTTATGATGTTATGACTTGGTCTAGGTGATCCTGCTGTGGCAGGGGGATTGGACTAGATGATCTCTCGAGGTCCCTTCCAATCCCTAATGATTCTACACTTGTGCTGCCTGGAGGCAGGTCTTTGTTACCCAGTGGTTTTTTTCTGCAGGTGTCTGTCCACCTACGGAGCGGTCAATGTACACGTGAGGTCGCTATATGGGTATGTGTGTTGTACATAGTATGTAGCACATCATAAATATGGGTTTTTTTCAGCGTCTGGGACATACCTGGATGTGTACAGTGGCAGAAAAAGACATTTGGAGATTCTCACTGAACCTGCCTGATCTTGATGCTTAGAAGTCCTGCTGTGATTCCATAGTCCCTGATGTTTCTGCTGTGCACAGAGCCGTTCTGGACAAGGATTTAAACAGCATGGATGTTCAGGGGATGGAGCTAGATGACCTCTGAGGTCTCTCCCAGCCTAAGCCGTTCTGTGATGGACACATGCATCTCCTCTCCCGTTGCATGGATGTCAAGTTTAATCATTGACTGGAGCTGTTACTCACCCTTTCTCCATCAGCGTGCACAGCTCAGCTGTGCTCATGACTCTGTAACATGATTTCTAAATGTACTTAGAAGCTTTAAAGTCAGATATAACTTCTGCTGTCGTGTCAGTAGCTTGTTCTGAACTTAACATCTTCAGCCGAATGTTTCCAGCTGCACCTGATCTGATTTACTGGTTTGTGTTAAAAGAACACAGACCATCCACACAAAAACGACCGGGAAGCTAAAGAGAAGAAAGAAAAATTGAACACTAACGATACTCGATCTGTTGGGAGAAAAGGAGAACCTAGGATATGTGGAGAATATAAACAGAGACTATAAAATAATAAAGGATCATTGCAACATGTAATTTTCCATCTCTTTTAGAGTTCCTTGTTCGATGATGCTCAGGGATGAGCACAACATCAGCAAGGCTTTGTAATTAAACCCACAGATCTGCAAAGAGCCTCCCTGTCCCATGCAGAAACTTCGTTGTCTTTTTGCGGGGGTCTCCTTTTGTTGGTGAAGATGACATCTGTTGTTTATTGCTGATGTGAGGGTTTGGGGTTATCTGCAAAATCCCATTATTTTCCCTTCTAGGTACAGCTGTTCCTTGCTGCAGGGAGGAGGGTGACAGCAGGAGACAGGAGAAGGCTGGTCCATTATTGGAAGGAATTTAATAAATTAGGGTCTCTCATTTGCCTGGACATCACTGCTGGGGTAACATTGTTGTGCCCCTCCCTCCATGGACCTGGGCAATGCCATTAGCAGAGATCCATAGAAATATTTCCCTATTAGTTTCCATGAAGGAATCATCCCTTTCACCACCATGTGCCATACAAAACAGCATCCCTGATCCTTGGCTGCTCTCTTCATCAGCACAGTGATGAGGTAGGAGAAGACCCCAGGAAGATCCAGGTGTCAGGGGACCAGATTAATGTTCTCAGACATGAAAGTATCTTTTTATTAGTGTTTCTGTTTCTTTCTTGTGGGGGAAAAAAAAAGTCTGTGGAATAGGGGCTTTTGTTCCACCAGGTCTCACACTTGTGAAATGGCCACTAAAATCTGAGCTTGACCGTCTTAAAACTCCCCACTGATGATTACAGGGATTACTTTGGGGTTTTTTTATCATTTCCTTTGGTAAACTGCCCAGGCCTGTGTTTGAGCAGGACGGGCAGCATCCCTGACTGCTGCTATCCTCTCCTGTTCTCACTGCTCACAAAAGATGGGGAGTTTGTGGAGGGGTTTTTAAAGTTGTTTTTTTCTTTTCAAATTAACAAGGAACAGTGAAGTCAGACTCTGGAATTCAGACACTGGATGTGTCAGAGGCAGATAAATTTAGGGACCCTTCCCTGCAGCATCTCTGGCAGGATGGGGTCTGGGACTGGTGTCTCCCACCACCATCGGCTGAGTGCCCTAAGAGCCTGGGAGAGCACCACAGCCTGGGAAACCTTTTTTACTGCATTATTTAGCGGAAATATCTACTGCAAGGAGTGCCCATGGCCAGGATTTTTAAATTTGCATTAAAGTGGAGAGTGGCAGCTCACTGTGGCTGTGAGGGGAAGGAGTGTGAGGCCAGGGGATGATGCCGTTCAAATGCGAAGCCTTAGACCTGCAGGACCTCTTCCCACACTTGTGCTTGCTCTAACCCTGAGACCCTTAGAGGCACATCAGCTCACGGGCCAGTGTGTAGAACAGGAGATCTCCATTGCTTTCCCAGCCTTAAAATAGCTGCTGGCCTTCCTACCCATGCTGGAGACAGGAGGTCTCTGGGCAATCATCCCCTTGCACTCACTGCAGGTGATGCAGCCATGCACTGGTGCCCATGTTTGAGCAGAGATATGGGCTGGAAATTAGCCTGAGAAGGAGCACCCACTGCCTGCACCCAGCACGGGGCTGAATTTCTAGCCCTGCATCAGCTTTGCAGCTCCAGCTGAGCCACGTTAACCTCCCTGGGGAGAGCTGCCCTGCCTCTGGTGTCACCTGGGGCTCAGCACCTGTAGGCAACACTTGGGCCTGAGCACACAAAGCCATTGCTCATGGCTCAGCACATGCTGGCATCGCTTAAGCCATCACATATGGGGACTTGTCAGCATTGGGTTAATTGTTGGACTTGATGATCCTGAAGGTTTTTTCCAACCTGGGGGATTCTGCAATTTCATGTGATTTCTCAGGGTCTGGGACACCTGGGGCATTTCTTGGGGCTCAGCACACCCTGGCATTGCTCCGGGCTCAGCACACAGGGACAAGGCTCAGGGTGATTCTCATGGGCTGCGCCGTGCTGCTGGGCTTGGGGCCAGCCCACAGCTGCCTGTCTGCTCTCGGAGGCAGTTGTTTGCTCTCAGGCTGCCCAGGTGTTTGGCCTTGGGTTCATCACTTTGTCTGGCTTTCCTCTCCCACTCCTGGCTGTTTGCAGTCTCCTGTGGGAGAAGATGCCCTCCCAGACCTACTTCCCCTGCAGCTACTCTTCTAACTCCTGCTCGGGCAAAGGCTGCAGCTCCTGCTCACCCGCAGCCACGTCCTGCTGAGCTCAACAAGCGACTCCAGCGGGCAGAGCATGAAGCTGACCAGTACATTAACTACTTCTGACACAAATGCCTTTACAGGACCTTCACAGGCAGCACAGTGACCAGTCTCTGCTGTCTGCCAGCTGCTTCCAGTGCTTCTAAGCAAAATCTTATTAACCAGCAGTAGCAGGAGCAAACCAAAAGCACCAGTGTGCCATCCCATGGGTGAGCAGAGGAGGGACAAGAAGCTCCCAGAGCGAACTGCCATCCCCTTAGTACATCAACCCTGGTACCCCCAGTGCAGAGCCAGCCACGATGTTTGCCCTGCTCAGCATCCTTTGAGAAGTGCTCAGCACCCCTTGAGAAGACTCAGTATGCTGCCGGGTCATGGTCCATCACAGGAAAGAAATGTCTGTTCTGCAGCACAAAGTCCCTGCAATGTCCTTCCCCAGGCAGGGCTCGACATCACACAGGGGAGGGTCCATGGCTTCTCTGTTCCTGCTTGAGGTGGGGGGAGTAGATGGAATTTACTGTCTGTGGATCCGAAGCCACAGTCTGCGCCGCAGACCTGGGGAGAAATCGTGTCTGTCAGCCTTGAGACCTCCTCTCAGCCCCCCATCCCACTTCCAGGCTCTCCCAGAGCCTGACACCCCTCATTGTCCCCCAGGGCTGACAGGGTGCTTACGGTAGAAGCGGTGGGCAGTGGGGACCAGGCTCAGCAGTAGAACCAGGATGCCAGTGGCCAGTGGGACCCAGACCAGCGGGCTGCAGGCACCTGGAGAGTAGGAAGGGACATAGTGAGGAGCTGCCCCCCAGCTCAGCACCCTGGGGTGCCCCAGGAACTCAGCAAACCCCTTTTGCAAAGCAGCTTGAGCTGACCTGGTTCTGTACTTTTCTTGCCATCGACTTTGCCTTTGGTCACGCACCGCACAGGTTTTCTGGTGAGTGGCGCCTGAGTGCTCTTCAGAGGCAAAACATCAACTGGAGGGTAAGGAGAAGAGGATGGTTAACATGATGCCGAATGCAGTGGAGACCTCGAACAGGAGGCGTGAAGGGCTTTGGCTTTTAAAACTAGCCCCAGCCTGCAATCCTGTAAAGGTCTGCAAGTCTGGACTCTGAAAATGTCCTGAGGAGCCAGGATCTAGACCTAAATGTCTTAGTGGCCACAGAAGCTACCAAGAGTTTGTAAAAGCAGTAACAAAACATTGCACCAGGTGAACAAGGGCAGAAAGCACAGGCAGAGGAAGTGGAAACTTCCCTGAGCCAGCTGCAATTACTGGCAGGCACCATCTAATCAGCATCACACAAAATCACGGCTGGAGGGACATTTCAGTAGCACAGGGAGGTTTTAGGGGATCCCCGGACATTTTCCATATCCAGATTGCTCCAAGCTTTGCTCAGAATTGGAGTTTCAATTTTTTTAATGATAAAATGAGGGCAGTTACGGTGTATGTGAATTAAAGCGGAGCACATCCATCTCTCTGTGAAGCTGTTGTACAAAACCAGCTCAGCAACACCATCAAGTAGCTCTATATTCGACCGCTCAAAATCCACTGATTCCAAATTTTATGTGATTCAAAACGAACATTTTCTGCTCTGTCTGGGACAGAAAACTCTGTTCTTTCACACGGGAAGATGAGATATCAGGGGCCTGGGCATTATCTGTAAGCTTCTCCCTGCCATTATAATAGATTTGAAGGAAAGTGGAGACGCTTTGTTTTATCGTGTACTAAAAGGGAAAAAGAAAACACACATCAAAGCCTGAGTCCTCCCTGAGCACCTGCTGCTGTTTAGTTTTAATTGGACTGTCCTTGATCATTCTGCATCTCAACCCTGTTTTTCACACTCTGTTTTGCACATAGATAAGTGCTCTGTTGACAAAACCCAGCTGTCCTTTATCTAAACCAGCTTTGCTCCCAGCCAGCAAGAATCCAAAAGGAATTTCTCAGCCAGCTCAAGGTGCAGGGCACAAAGAGAAACCCAGAAAGGCTGCAACATGGGCTGTTTGAGAGCCAGTAGCCATCGCTGCATCTTTGCCTCCCTGGAAGCCTGCAAAGAAAGGGCTGAACCTGACTTCAAACATAGTTTTGCTGCATCACCCTTGGCTCTGTGGTCAAGGGGAAAATGGGTTGAAAAGAGCTCCTGTATGACCCGAGGTCTGTAAAACATCACTCCCCAGTGTCACCCGCAGACAGCTGTGGTTTCTGGCTGGAGCTCTCCAGTGCTGGTGGGTTGTGAGCTTTGAGGACTAAGTCCCGTCTCAACCCTTTCTGTGAAGGACAGGCTTGAATCCTGCAGTCAGCAGTGAAAGGGTTGATGCTGCTTTTGTTGCTTTGCAGGTGGGTAGTTAAGAACCAGTGCATGGAAAGACTCGGGATTCCATCCAGCCTCTCATCCAAAATACCATAGGGGACGAGAAAAGCCCAAGGCATGGCAATGGTAGGGTGGGGGTCCTTCCGTGGAGAACATAAAACACTAGGACCAAGGTGGTGGTGAAGTCATAACCACAGCAGCAGAGCTGCTGGGGGCAAAAGGACTACTGTGTGCAGCTGACCTACAATTTAGCTCTCTTCTGCCTTATCTGGTCTTACAGTTCTCTTCAGAAAAACCCCAAAGCCCCAACCTTGCACCTCAAAATTGGGAAGGGTCTGCCAACTTGCAATACCCCCTACCCAGGCAACCTCATCACGACCTGCTGGTGGCACATTTTGGAGCTCTGGGGATGATGCTTACCCACTGCAAGCTGTGTGCCGCTGCCCAGAAAGAGCTGGGAGGACTGGGAGATGGAGCAGTAATAGGTGCCATTGTCCGAGGCGTGGAGCCGGCTGATGTGCAGGCTGTAGGATGTGTAGGAATTTGACCCATAGACACGAAACTTGTCCTGACTGATGCTTGTGCCATAGGTGTCTTTGCCCATCGGGTTGGAAAAAACCAAGAACTCAAAATTTTGCTTCTCCTTGCTCCAGCGGTACCAGTACACCCCAATATGCTCCTTCATTAGCTTACAGAGGATTTTTGTTTCATTGTTAGTTTGGGCTAAAATATGCTTCGGAGTCTGGGTTAGAAACAGATTCGTACAGAAACCTAAGAAAACAGAGACAGGGAGAAATGGTTATTATTCTGTTTTCATTATTTTTCTTCCATGCTAAGTGCAGCTTTTCTTTGCGGCTTAGTAAGATCAAGTAGCCACAGAGCAGGGTATCACTTGAGAGAGAAACAGGAGCATTTCTACCAGGACGGTCCCATATTCCCTCGGGGGCCTTTTTGGGTTCCTCAGATATTTTTTGGCCAAGCCTAGTTATACAGGTAGTGTTAGCCCTGTAAAAACTCATCTAAGGAGGAGGCTCAGCAGCAGGGAGAGGATGGAGGGGTGACTTTGGGGTTGCTCTCAGGGCTGTGTGTACAGGGAACAGGTCTCCATCTGCTCCTGTGGAGATGGGCATCTCCTGCCATGCTTTACTTTCTCAAGGAACTTCTTCACAGTGAGGGTAACAGAGCACTGGAACAGGCTGCCCAGGGTGGGTTGTGGAGTCTCCTTCTCTGGAGAGGTTTAAAACCTGCCTGGACACATTCCTGTGTGACTTGGTCTAGATGATCCTGCTGTGGCAGGGGGATTGGACTAGGTGATGTTTCGAGGTCCCTTCCAATCCCTAGTGTTCTGTGATTCTGTGATTTTGTGGAGAGGCTTCACCTCTCTTGCAACAGGTTATTTTTTTGAGCCTCTTATTTGCTAGTTTTTATTCTAACAGAGGTAGCACCAATAAACTTCATCTCAGGTCCAGAAAAAGACCAGAACCCATGCAAAACCTCTCAAAAATGAGCTGATTTTATATTAGTTTTCAGATGACACTATTTTTGCATGGCTTTTGAGACGTGGGAAAGGGAGCAGAGAGTGCGGGATAGCAGCAGGGTTGAAGGTTTTGGTGTTTGGGCTTTGTGGGAGCTATCTGTGTTGTGTTTGGCCTGGGCACATGTGAGCGGTGTCTGTGTGTGAGCGCAGATGTGTCCTTGTGGATAACGGGTGTCTTGTGATCCTGCCTGTTCTGCAAACAGTCCTGCAAAGCTGCAGGTACCCCGATACCAAGGGAAAAACAGCCTTCTGAAGATAAGGATGCTCTTGCTGCCCCCGGCTCTTTCCCAGGCGTGTTTTGGAGCTCTGCAATAAGCTTGAACCCCACAATTTTTGGCCGTTTTTGGGGTTTTTTTTTAGAACTTTAAAATGTCCCTATTACTTCAAAAATCCCAAAGCTGCTTACAGGAGTTGTTGCAAAGATCTTCATGCAGCCCTACAAACCCAGTGGAGTCGGTTCTTATGGCCAGAGCCCCTGAGGCCACCCCTGTGTTGCATGGCCCTGATGTCTACTGTGTCCCCAGGTGTTCAGGTGTTGCACAGCAGCTGCAGCATCTCACCGCATCCTCTGGCTCTGCGACAGAATAACCTTCTCTTTCTTAACAAACTGCATCATGTTCAGGTTTTGGAGTGCAGTCCTCTCAGGCTTTGTTTGGCAAACACCCTCGTGGCTTTTTAGGGACCAAAATGTGCGTGGCCATGGGGCATGATGGCTTAGGGGTCCCCCTGGCTGCCCCGAGGTCTCGCTCTGCTAGGCATGGGAAAATTAACCCCTAGGAAAATATTTAACTCGAGCTGCTGGACAGCATTAAATGAACCAGAAGGGATGAGAAGGGATCCTGGAAAGCATCCCGTTCAGCTGCGAGTCAGCTCTCAGCCTCTTGTGGGGCGAGCTGGGATGGAGCCAGGTCTGAAAAGCTCATCCTCTGTTGCACCTTTATCCTCTGAAACCTCGCTTTTCCCGGTGGAAACCTCAGGGGACCAGGGTGGGATGGGTGATGGGGTCGTTACCACATGCTTAGCCGGATTAGCCTGCAGGTCCCTTTTCCCTCTGCATGTGTGGGTGAACTGTAATTTATTGGGGTTTTCTCAGCCAGGACCCCACTGTATAGATCTTGGCCCATTGGATGTTCAGTCCTTGGATAGATTTAGGAGAAAGTTTGATGGGTCATTTATTGTCTCTGTGTTACAGAGGTAGCATAGATAGATGCTACTCAAACTTCTCCATCGGTAGCTTATCACAGTCTGTCTGCACGAAAAGGGTGCAGTAAAAACAAACTCTGTAGTGTCTAAATCACAACACAAATGAGAGATGTTTCTGTTTCAAGGGACCTACAGTGATCACCTTATCCAGCTGCCTGACCAGCTTGGGGCTGACCAAAGTTAAAACGTTAAGGACATTGTCCAAAGTCACACAGCAACCGAGAACAATAACCTGTAGATCTACGCTATGCCTGTATATTTAAACTTCCATCAACCAGATATGCAGCATCCTCTGTGTGCTGCAGCAGGGTGGAGGATAGGCTCCAGCATGATCTTAGGTGCCCTCAACCCTTAAGAGACATGCCCCTCTTACCTGGGATCTGGAGGCAGATGCAGAGATAGAGCCACAGCCGGGCCATGGCCATGGTTTCAACAATGGAGGGGTTTTTGTCTGCTTCCCTTTTCCACCATACAGTCACCTCGTGGTGGTAGATCTGGCTTCACTCCAGGACGTTCTTCCCCCTCTCGGTGCAGATGTCTCACTGACAGCTGCCCAAGAGCATCTGCGCGGTGCTGCCTGGAGCCCCAGCCCAGAAGCTTCTCCTGTGCCGAGCCCCGAACCAGCTGTGTGTCAGGGCAACAGCCCTAGGTGCTGCTCCAGCTGTGTAAGGGCTCCTCTGAAACCCACTTTAGGAAGAATAAAATGAAAGATCACTGATTTTTAATTATGATTTCTTCATATTTCACCACCTTGCTTTTCTTCCTTCTTTCAATCTAGCTCCATGCAATTAAAAAATGACAAATTTGGCATTAAAAATAAAACCCAAAATCAAGAAAAGATGCAACTGGAGCTGTGTGGGATTGTTGAATCTTTAGCAGGAGCTGTTTTAATCCATGCATGGGAAATGCTGAAAGCTAGACAGGCTCACCATGAAGCAGAGGTGTGCGGCATCACAGAAAACCTTGAACCCAGGAGCAAGAAACCTCAAACAAATTCAGTGGCTGAAAACCCACGAAAACAAGGAAACTCTGCTCGGGTGGTCCCCACCTCGCTTCTTGGGCAGCTGCAGCACTGCACGGCTCGGATGCAGAAATCCCTCAGCAATAGATAAAACATCAGAGTGGCGCTGAAATGTCTTTGGGAGGAAGATACTTGAAGCACTCGAGGTTTAGGATTCAGAGGGTTAAATACATGATGTGAAGTTACAGGAGCAAATTGGTGTCAGCAGCCTTCAGTATTTCCACAGTTGGGTTAAACACAGAAATTATTTTTGAGTGTTATCTGTTCACTGCCCCCCTTGGCTGCCAGGGGGTTTTTTTCCTGCCCTAGTTGTGCAGATACTTGTGGTCCTTACAAAGCCTCAACACCTTCCCAGGGCTGGCTCCTTGGTGAGGAGAAGCTTCTCAGGGAACCTCACACAGGGGCACTGAGAAACCTGCCCCAGGGCTTGAGCTGGCAGGTGAATAGGAGGAACGGTTTTGTCTCTGGTGTGGTGGAGGTTTTAGGTCCACGTTGCGCCAGACTTTTTCAAGCTGCTGTAACACATCCCCTTCCCATTTCTGTTTAATTTCCTGCTCAAAGCGGGTTGCTAACCGCCAAAACCTTTTCGAGAAGGGCAAGGCTGAGAAAGTTTGGGGTCAGCTGAATCACTCTTTACCTTTTTGCTGGCAGAGGAAAGTCATTTCAGAGCTTTCAAAAGTCCTCCAGTGTGTGCAGATGCATTTAAGTGCTTTTAAGGCTCATTTTTGGACCGAGGCCCTAGCTTCAGCGTGCAGCAACCCTTGGATCTCCACATCTTACCTCCTGCTTGCCTGTACCCTCATTCCCAAGCTGACACCTCTCCAGGATGGAGAGTAGGAACCTCTTTTGGGGGGACAAGTTGCTTAATATGAGAACTGCCACTGCAAGTGAATTTCCCCTTTATCCCCATGGTGAAGCTGGTGAGCTGAGCCTGATGTCCCTGGTGGCTGAAGCGGCCGAGCCCCACTTTTCTCACTGCTGCTGTTACCTGGAGCATCTTCTGGCCTCCTGGGCAAGACCAAAGTGCTCCCAGAAGTGTTTTTCACCAGTGTTACAAACACGGACGCTCGGCACGTTACGCTAGGCACCAAATGCTGGGCCAAGGTTAATTGTATGAGGTTTGACGAGGCCAAGCACCGGGTCCAGCACTTGGGTCATAACATCCCTGTGGCATGCTTGGGGATGTGTGGTTGAAAAGCTGAAATTCGAAAAGGACCTGGGAGTATTGATTGACAGCTGCCTGAATAAGAGTCAGCAGTGTGCCCAGGTGGCCAGGGAGGCCAAAGGCATCCGGGCTTGTATTAGGAATAGTGTGGCCAGCATGAGCAGAGGGGTATCATCCCCCTGTACTGGGTACTAGTGAGGCTGCATTTTGAATATTATGTTCAGTTCTGGGCACCCTCGCTACAAGAAGGACATTGAGGTGCTGCAGCATGTCCCGAGAAGGGAAACAAGGCTTGTGAAGGGTCTGGAGCAGAAGACCTATTAGGAATGGCTGAGGGAACTGGGGTTGTTTAGTCTGGAGACAATAAGGCTGAGGGGAGACCTTATTTGTTCTCTACAACTATCTGAAAGGAGGTTGGAGCGAAGAGGGGAGCAACCTCTTCTCCCTGGTGGTGATAGGACCAAAGGAAATGGCTGCAACCAGGAGAAGTTTAGTCTGGATGTTGGGAAGAATTTCTTCATCAGAAGTGGTATCAGACCTTGGAACAGGCTGCCCAAGACAGCGATGGAGTCTGGAGTTTTAAATCCCATCCCTGGAGGGTGATGCTGAGGGACAGGATTTAGGGGTTACCTAGCAGTGTTGGATTGAAGGTTGGACTTGATGATCTGAAAGGCTTCTTCCAAACAAAGATTGACTAAGATTGACGAAGCGGGTATTTTGGCTTGGAAGGACTCCTCAGGCCATTGCAGCAGCTTTAGAGGTGCTTCCCAGCAGCTTTTTTACCTATCAGGTATCTCCTACAGAAAGAAAAGTGCTGTCTGCAAAGTAAAGGCATGGTGCGTGTGCTGGAAAAGGGGTTCACTTTGAATTCTTTTTTAAGCTGCTGTTTATTTGCAGTTGAGGTGTTTACCACCAGCCAAACTGTTCTCAGGGCCGGCTGTGGGTCCTACAGGAAAATATTTTGGAGGTGGGATGCCTTTGTCTGGCAGTCTATCGCCAGTGAAAACAAAACACTGTGGGAAAGTGCAGGAGAGCAGCTGCTGTTTATGACATCCCCACGTTGTTTGGGGCTGCTGGCCTGGGAAGAAAAGGGGAGTAAGGAAGGATGTAAGTTGTACTGCTCTGTTAATACAAACAAGACTTGTTGACGACCTTGCTGGGGTACAGCACCTCCTCATCACGAGTGTTCAGCTCATGGCTGGGCCAAGATGGGGGGGGTCGCTGAGTTTTGGGGTATGTGTGTTATTCTGCTGCACAGTTTCTAGGGGGAACTCATTTTTTCCTGAAGAAAAAGACCACCAGCCCCTAGCCCTGCCAACTCCTTGCCCTGTTTCGGTGCTCACCCTGTCTTCTCCTCTCCTCTTCTGCTTGTCCATCCCAGGGGGAAACAGCCCTTCTTTGTCTCAGGCTACAACCTCACGGTGCTGACACTGATTCTTTATGTTTTGCCAGCTGGGTTACATTTCAGACTCTTTTTTTAATCCCTGTGATGAGTTTCTTACAGCAAAGTGTTTGCTTTTGGAAGGCTGGGGCAATGCCAGCTCCCTACGTTGATGTCTGACGGCAAGGCCAGTGTAACGGGGTACCCCTACCCAGCAGCTTGGCTTGCCAGGGCTGGGCAAGTATGGGGGTGGTGGTGGTGGTGAATATTCCCATCTAGGTCCTTCAAGAAAAATTTTGCTGGAAACCACAAAAGCAGAGAAACACAGGAGAGCAAGGGCACAGTGTCCTCTTTGTCCCTACCCTGTACCCAGGAGAAAGGGGTTTGAGGAGCAGAGTGGCCCCATCACTGCTCCTGGGGCTGGGAAGCGTACAGGGTAGACTGGGAAAGCCTGGCATGATGGCTACAGCCACCGTGGCTGGTGGGCTGGTGTAGAAGAAAGGAGTCCAGAGTCAAGGAGCAGGACCTGGCTGGGGTTTCACCTCTGCTAAATTCCTGTAATCAAACAGAGGTAACTGCAGCTGGGCTGTAAATGCCAGGCTGGAGGAGCAGTTGCCAGAAAAATAAGGAAAAGCCCATTCCCTCTGTGCTTTCTGGGATATAAGGGAAGTCTTCTGCAATCTGGGAAGGCTCCTCAGCCTCAAGCCTGGTCCCACACAGCCAATACTGCAGCATCTGGAAATAAAGGCCACGGGCTGCTGCATGGGGACTCCCCAGGGCTCAAGTAGCCACAGGTGCACAGACTTTAGGTTTTTAGTTCTTCTTAAATGATTGTATTGCAGGGAAGGGTGTAGCTTCTGGAGTGTTTTAGCAAGGAGAAAAGCAGGGATGAAGATGATTGCACTTCCACTGAGTGAGACAAGTACTACCACCTTCTTGGTGTAACATCAGAAAATGAAATCAAGTGGGTCAAGTTTTCTCTTCTAAGCTGCTCTGAGCTCAGATGTGGTTTGTAGGGTGAGGTCAGGGTGTCCCTCTGGCTTTGTAGGTGGTTATTTACAGCTATACTGCAGCTGATGCAATGTCCCAGTAGAGGCTCCTGACAGGTGGTGGGGTACTCAAAGGTACACGCCAGAGTGCAGTGGGCTGGTCTGTGGCCCTGCAAAATGCTGCTTCTGAAGTCCAGAAGGCAAAATGCACCTAAACTGCAAAATGTATTAATTTTCCTACCCTCTTCTATCCCAGTCTGCGCTTGGAGGGAGGGTCCAAGGGACTGTGTGTGTTACAGGTGTCAGATATGAGTCCCATGAGCGATCTCCCCCCAGAACCCTGGTGCTGACAGCAACTGAATAGGCCATTGGGGTACTCTGGGGTGGGTGCTGAGTAGACAGGCTCCAGCTCTCCCTCTGCAGGGCACTTGGTGCAAGCAGAGCACTGACTAATCTTCGCTCCCCCCAAATAGATAAGGGGCAGCGCAGCTGCTCCCGTGTGATTCCTCTAATCAAGAGGATAAGGAGAGATGAGGAAAGTGTCCTTGGGAAGATGGGGAGGGATGCTACACCTGCAGAACAAAGAGCACCAAGAAAGTAAGCAAAGATGGTATCAGCCCCAAACAAAAACCTGCCACAGGTATAAAAACCCACCGGCTCCAAGTCTCGGTAGCGTCTTTTCTTCAGAGGCCAAAACTCTGCAGGATCGTCTCCAGACCCGTCAGACCGCCGGAACACCCAGCCAAGGATTGGTGAGATCTCATTGCGCTTTCTACCTCTCTGCTTCTCTTTGCCCGTTTCCCTGTCCCTTCCCTACCCTCCCGCTGCGACCCATCGGGCCGCGGCGGCTGCCGCCCGCCAGCCGCAGCCACTCGCTCCCGTCTCCCTGCTCCCTTGCTGCCGGCTCCAGCGTCTCTCAAGACAGCTTTTCGGAAGGGTGATTCGCGGGGTTGCAGCCTTGCTCTGCGGTCGGGTCGGTGCTGCTCGTGTGGTTGTAGCTGTGGTGTGAGCCGGGGCCGTGTCGGTTCTTGTTCCCTTTGCTATGATGAGCGACATCGTTAGCAACTGGAAGCTGGAGCAGTTTGTGCTCCAGAAGTGTCTCCCTGCAATCTGGTCGCCCGGAGCCTTCCAGGGCCCGGAGGCGTACCAGCAGCTCTGCCAGCAGTGGGAGAGCTGGTCGGATGAGGCCAAAAAGCCCAAACCCACTAACAAGTGCAAGAAGCGAGCAGCTCTGCAGGGGTTGTTGATGGTGAGCAGGGAGTTGTCTAAGTTGCTGAAGGAGGCTCTTGACAAGGTGCAGAAGTTGGAGGAGGCCAAGGATGAGCTCAAAATGCGGGTGGACAACCTGCAGGCAGAGGTGCAGGGTTTGTGCGGGGATTCTCTGCGTAGCGCGGTGGAGATCACTCGCCTGGAGAGCAAGCTGGGCTATGAGAAGCAAAAAACGGAGGAGCTGGAAAAGGAGGTTGGCAAGTGGATTGGGGAGACCCATGATGCGCAGAGTGCGGTGCGGGCAGTCCTGCAGAACGTCCAGCGGGACCAGGGCACTACCTCCAACCATAAGGTGTGTCATGCTAAGATTCAGGAGCTGCAGGCAGAGCTCGGGGTGTCGCGGGGCATTGTAGCTGCCATCCAAGGCAAGAAGAGCCGATGTGGGAATGGCGAAGGGGAGGAATCCCCTGACTCGCACCCGCCGCATTATGACTATGAAGATGATGTGTGGGGTGCTAACGGCCCCACCAGACCGTCCCCCTATGCTCCTCTGCGTGAGGAGATGAGCCAGCTGCAAGGAGGGGAGGCGGAGGCTTCCAAAACTAAAAAGACCCCTTCTGAGGAGCCGGCTAGCCAAGGCCCTCTCCAGGCCATAGACACCAACAGGCCTGTTCTCTGGTTTACTCCTGAGCAGCTCAAGGCAGTGGGGAAGGTGCTGGGGCCATTGACAAAGGAGACAGTGGTCAACTGGCTGTCCAGGGCGCAGCGGCTGCCCAGGTCCCAGAGCGGCAGCTTGGTGAGTGACCTTGTAGACCTGGTGAGGAAGTGCATGAAGCCGGATGATTTTACGGTGCTGCCGGGCGACGTGCAGATGGGCAATGTCCAGGACATCAGGGATGTCCAGTTAGCCGTGCTGAAGGTGTTTTTCCCGGAGGTCAACCCCTTAGTGCTCTTCCACCAGGAGAAGCAAAGCTCCGAGGAGCGCCCAGATGCTTACATTAACCGTAAGAAGATGCTCTACCAGATGGCTGGGCTGCCTGGTTCAAAGGACTTCCCCACTGATTTTGACAGGCCTGAATTCAAGGAGCCGCTGGTGATCGGGCTGACCCCGCCACTGCGGGTGATCGCTGGTGGGGATGCGGCAAAAAAGCCGCTCTCGGAGCTGGAGCAGATTCTGACCCAGAATTTTGAGCTGCAAAAGCAGGCATTCCCAGGGTATGTGCTGGGAGGGAAGAAAGGGAAACCCTTGGCTGGGCCTTTTCAAAATTTGGGGGTGAGAAAAATGCAGGGAGACAACCGAAAAGATCCTGACAGCAAGGGCAGTTTCGGGAAGGAGAACCAGCAAGGGCTCAGGTTTCAGAAACCCAGCCCTTGGCGCTCTGAGCTGAGGAAGCGCTTGATCAAATACGAGAAGCAGGAGGATATCGATGGCTTGCCAGACACAGAGCTTTTCCGGAAGCTGGCCCTGCATGAGGTCAGAAAGCACAGCAGCCCCACCCCGGTCGACCCGGGGTCTAAGGCTCAGCAATAGGGCTGCCAGGCACCCGCATCGCCCCTTTTTGTGGCACCGATTAAGACCGATTTGTGGGGGCGTCTGATAGTTGATGTAACTATTGGAGGGGGGGTGCTTGGACAAGTGATGCTGATTGATACTGGTGCCTCTTATTCTATTTTGAATATGGATCCCGGCAAAGCTGGGATCTTCCAAACCTGTGAAACTATTGAACTGACTGGGCCCAATGGCCGAAAGTCCTTAGTGCCCTTCACAGGGTCTGTACCCTTTGCAATTGGCACTGTCAAAGGGTCTGAAAAATTTGGGAAAATAGAAATGAACGGAAAGCCGGGAGTTTTATCCCTTTCTGCGCTGACAAAGATGGGGGTGGTGGTAGACCTGGCAAACCAAGCGCTGTTACACTGCCCCCAAAGTGACGTGTCCATCATCCCGGCGAGCCATAGGGTGATGTCAGTGAAAGCTCCCGAACCCCTGGTCCACCCTAAGTGGGAGCCCCGAGTGAAACGGGTCACTGAGCAGTTCCCCCAGGTCTGGGCAAGAAGCAAGCTGGACTGTGGGCAGATTGACGCTGTCGTGGCAGTCAAAGGGCCAGATCCCCCTCCTCAGCCACAGCCCCAGTACCCGGCTGAGGCTGAGAACAGCCTGTGGGACACTGTCAAAGCTTTGTTAGATCAGGAGGTGCTAGTGGAGCAGCAGAGCACAAGCAATGCGCCCGTGTGGCCCCTGCAGAAAGCTGATGGGAAAACGTGGAGGCTGATTGTTGACTTCAGCACCCTAAACAGCGTCACCCCACTGAAGACCTCTGTGGTGGCCAAATACCCCAATATCATGGCAGCCATCTCCCAGGGATCTGAGTGGTTCTCGGTGCTCAGCCTGACCAGCCCATCATTTGCCATCCCCTTGCACCGTGATTCCTGGCACAAGTTTGCCTTCACCTTTCGGGGACGGCAATTTGCCTTTGCCAGAGTCCCTCCGGGCTTCCACAGTGCCCCTGCCATCTGCCATGTGCACGTGGCGAGGATGTGGGAGAAGCTCAGCCACCGGGAGAGTGTGCTGTCCTACGCCGGTGACATTCTCATTCACACCCGCACGAAGGAGGAGAACCTGGAGGTGCTGGCGGGTGTACTGGAGGCTGTCCAGAAGACAGGGTTCAAGATCAACCCCATGAAGGCCCAGCTGTGCTGGAAGGAGGTCTCCTACCTGGGGGTGACTCTAGGAGAGGAGGGGCGCTTCCTGGAAAAGCAGAGGGTTGAGCTAATACAGAAGGTGGTGGCACCAGCTGATGCCACCACCCTGAGATCCTTCTTGGCTCTCCTGAGGTTCTCCCAGGAGTTTGTTGAGCGCTACGCTGAGAAAGCTGCTCCACTCTGCCACCTCCTGAAGAAGGACACTCCTTGGGAATGGGGACCAGAACAGGATGAGGCGGTGAAGACCTTAAAGGAGAGCGTGGCACAAGCCCCTGAGCTGGCAAATCCCCAGAGAGACAGACCCTATGTCCTGCAACTGGCCAGCACAGGGAGGGGGCTGTGTGCCACATTGGGTCAGCAGCATGGTGCCAACCTCCTCCCTGTTGCCCATGCCTCACGCCTCCTGATGTCAGCTGAGCAGCAGTTCACTGATTATGAAAGGGAAGTGTTAGCCTTGACCTGGGCCCTGCAGCACTGGAAGTGTCTGGTGGGGTCAGCCCCGGTGCTACTGAGGACCTCTTATGACCCGGTGAAGTATCTCTTGTTGGGAAAAGGGGATGATGGTCCCCTGCACTGCCCCAGAATGGCCAACTGGGTGTTGGTGTTGACCGGCAAGGAGGTCCCAAAGGAGGCGGTGAAGTCCTCGCCCGGCACCTATGGGGTGGTAATCAGTGGAGAGAGGGACAAGGAGGAGCTTGGGGGTTTCCCAGTCCAGCCCAAGCTGCAGCGTGCTCCCTTGTTTGCTAGTGGCCTCAGCCTCGAGGAGGCCAAGGCGAGAGGCTACATCGTGTGGTTTGTAGATGGCTCCAACTACCAAGAGGAAGGGGTGCCCTACACGGGCTATGCTGCTGTCAGGTGGGACACTGGGGAGGTGGTGAAGGGCAAGTGCCTGCCACACTCCATCCAGGCTGCTGAGCTGGTGGCTGTGACAGCCGCTTTGGAGAACACGCCAGCTGACCAGCCACTGGCCATCTTCTCCGACTCAGGCTGGGTGGTGCGGATGGTGCTGGAGTGGCTGCCACTCTGGAAAGAGAGGGACATGCAGTCTGCCAACAGCAAGCCCATCACCTATGCCAAGAAGCTGCTGTACCTCTTGAGGCTGGCAGAGCAGCGGCTGAGCCCGGCCAACATCGTTAAGGTGAAGGCTCACAAGAAGGGAACAGAGGAAGCCAAGTGGAACAAGAAGGCAGATGCCAAAGCCAAGGAAGGTGCGAAGGAAGGGCTCATGTGGAAGGCCAGCAAGTTCTTGGAAAATGGTCCTGTGTCAGTGGTTCCCAGCAGACACTGTGAGACTCTGGACCTGCTGAGCTTGCAGGCACAAGATCCCAGCATCCATCAGTTAGCACAGAGCAGAGGGTATAAAGGATGCAAGGTGTGGAAGGAAGCCTCGGGGCTGGTCCTTGCACAGAGGGAGGGAGCAGACTTCCCGGTCTGGGTGGTGCCTGAACTGGTTCGGGTGGAGCTGGTGTCCCTGGCTCATGAGCAGGGGCACTTGGGGACAGATAAGACCATGATGAGGCTGCAGGCTGTTGCATGGTGGCCTGAAATGAGAGAGGATGTGGAGAGGTATGTCAGCAACTGCTTGACGTGTGCAGCCAACAGTCCCAATACCAAAGCAGCAAAGGCTCCCCTGTGCCACCAGAGGATTTCTGGGCCATGGAGCAAGTTGCAGATGGAGTTTATCGGCCCTTTGCCTCAGACAGGCCAAGGGAACAGGTATTGCCTGGTGATCAGCGACAACTTCACCAAGTGGGTGGAAGCTTTTCCAGCTCGAAACAACACAGCCATCGCAACAGCAAAGATCCTGGTAGAGCATGTCTTCTCACGGTGGGGCATTCCAAAGGAGATCAATTCAGAATATGGCCAGCGTTTCATCAGCGAAGTCTCAAAAGGGGTGTGCCAAGCCTTGGGTATCAATCAAAAGCTTCACATCACAGGGCACTTCCAGAAGTGCGGCCTGGCAGATGACCCCAACCAGCCACTGAAGGAAGCGCTGAGAAAGATCATGAACCTGCGAAGGAAAGACTGGGATCAGAAGCTCCCACTGGTCCTGCTGGCATTACGAGGGGCTGCAGCATCTCAAGAGCCTTGTTCCCACAAGCTGCCTTCTGCAAGAGATCTGAAGATGCTGGAGCACTGGTGGTGCAGTGGGGAGCCACCAGATGAGCTGCAGCCCCGCGTGCTGACAGACAGGTGGGTCCAGGACGTGCTGAGGACGGTGTCAGCCCTGTACCATCAGCTTGCCTCAGTGTATAACATCAACATCCCCAGGATGGATAAGCAGCTGGGAGTGCTGCTGCGCCCCATGGAGTGGAATATAGGGGATCTGGTAGTGTATCGGGAGGTTAGAGAGAAGAACCAGGTGCTGAGACCCCAATGGCTGGGGCCTGTCAGGATTGTTAACAAGGCCACCTCCTTTGTGTACCAGGTAGAAATCAGGAAGGGGGCAAAAGGGCTGGGGAAATGGCTCCATTCTTCACAATTAAAGGCATGGAAGGGAAATTAACGGGGCTGGAGAGCCCGTCTTGCTTATGTTTTGCAGATAAAGGAAAATGGAAGGCGATTGTGACCAGCGGGAAGGGCGAACTTCGTGGCGTCACCAGCCCTGCTTGCGCTGCGGGGAAAATGCTTTCAAATTTCTGGTTGCAGGATTTGCTTTGCTCTCTGGTATGTGCATGGTGCTGAGCACCCAACACACCCACGTCAGCCACTCTCACTTAGAAGGGAACCCCAACACACGGGCCACAGCCCAGCACAGGGTTAGGAGGTACACGAAACTCAGGACCAATTGGCCCTGGTCCCAAGCTCACATTAAGTACACGGGGAGCATGGGTTTGAACTCTGACAAAGGCTTAAACCTGTCAACAGTGGTCATGCATGGGACAGAGGTGTACCTGGAAAACGAGTGGAGCTGGGACAGCACGGACAGGCTCCCGCAGCTGCTGGGGAAGGTGGGGCAAGAAATAAAGGTGGGCTGCAGGGTAGTTAATGGATCCACTCACCAGCCCGTAACTCAGATCTCTGTAGATGAAGTAAAAACCAAGAAGAATCACAAAAAAACCTGTGCCGTAGAAAAACTGGACTGTTGGTACAACTTCACTTTGGCCCAGCCAGTCTTTGTGGTCTGCCTCTGGGCCCAGAACAGCATGGGGCTGTCCTTTAAATTCAAGATTAACACCCCGACACCCTCCTTTGCCGCTGTTAAGGTCTCAAAGTGCCATTTCTTGGCCTGGCACGCAGCCCCATACACTGAGATTGGCAACCAGCTAAAACTGGAAATTAAATACTCCCAAGAAAGTGTCACGGATCCGACGCACATCAACGGCACCACCGTGACTGTCGCTGCCCCCGACAGCCACAGGTGGGTTGTGCCAGTAAACTGCCTCCCGGAGAGCAAAACGCTCGACAGATCTGAGCTAGGCGCAGAGGCCTCCTGGTACAACCGGGACTACGGGAGCTGCCCACACCTAGTCATAAACCTCCAGGTGTGGTGTCAAGGAAACCTGAGCGTAGAAATGTCCCCTGAGCTTGGAGGGAAGTGGTGGATAGGAGGGCCCGAAGGTTTTAAGAAAGAGTTTTCCATTTTTGCTGTCTTGCGCCCTTTTGTTTCCAAAATAGGCCCTTACGTAGTCAAGAAAAATCACGTCCAGGAGCTGCTGACCGGGCCTGTCCGGTCACTGAAGAAGGTGGTTTTGTCTCTGTCCACTGTTAACATCTCATCTGTCAGACCGCAGTGTACCCCCTTCCTATCCACCCTCCACACTGGCTGGCTGGCCTGGCTCCACAGCCGCTCCGTCCAGGGGAACCGGGCCAAAAGGGACCTGCTGTCCACAGCACTGGGGGGAGGAGGTGCTGGTCTGGGAGTCCTCAACAGCATGAACGTTGAGGTCTTGGCCAATAAGTTGGAGGTTGTCACCTCAGGTGTGCAGGGCCTCTTGAAGCCCCTGAATTCATCCCTGGTCAGCCTTGGGATGGGGCAGTGGCTCGTGTCAGAGGTGTTGCCCACCTGGGAAAAAATAAGTGAGAAAGACCACCAGATGCTGTTGCGAGCACTAGACATCGAACAAAATAACGTCTCCCTTGCTCTTAGTTGCATCCAGGCCCAGATGTGGGTGCAGAGTGTCGTTGCAGGTATCCTGAGAGATGGTGACAACGGCGTGCTTCCTACCGAGATCCGAAAGATCGTGTGGGACTCAGCCACAGAGAAGGAGCGGCAGCTCCAAGCCTGGTGGAGGCTCGTCAACTTCACTCATGACCAGGTCCTCAACGCGGTCATTGCCCACGTCCTCACCGTGGCAGAGGCTCGCATCGAAAAGGTCTACCCCATCGTGGCCCTGGGGGTTAACACAAACGGGTCTGTGCTCTACCCCCTGGAGCACCGCATGTGGGCGCGGGTGTCTGGCGGGAGATGGCAGTCGGTAGATTTGGAAGCCTGCATTCTGGAGAGGGGCCTGGGGTTCATATGCGAAGACGATGCCCTTAAGGCGAACGACGTTTGCTTTGACACTAGTGAAGGGGTGTGCCACTTTGAGATCAATCCACTGAGCAGCAACAAGACAGTGTTAGTGTACGTAGGGAAGGGCTGTGTGTGCTTTAGAACAACGTGTAGGTATGTGCAGATTAACGACGTCTACAACCAGACCGTGTTTAACGACTCAAATACATGTGCTTGCAATGTAGCTGTTATTAGAGGCTGTGACTTTGTCTACAAGCCACCCATATTTACCAGCCAGTTAATAATCACAAACTATACCTTGTATCGCAATATAACCCCCACCCCCATTGGTATGGACCTGTCACTTGTAAAAGAAATGTTAGAGCATGCGAATTTGCAGCAGCTGCTGGAAAATGCCAGGGCAGAAGCCAAAAAGATCCTGATAACAGTACACCATGATGGCAGTGTTATAAAACAAGTAATGGAACGAATCAAGAGAGCGGCACAGCACCGCTGGTGGGAATTTTTCTTTGGCTGGTCCCCCACAGCCTCTGGCATCTTCAACGCGCTGCTGCACCCCATTGTAGTTTTACTGCTAATGCAAATCTGCTTGTGCTTTGCTATGGTTGTGACTTGTTACTGGATCAGGCAGGTGAAGCTTAGCATTGACAATCAGATGAAAAGTCTGGGGCTGGCGAAGCGCCTCCTACCATAGTCAAGGGCAAGACTGGGTTGGCCTCTGTGTTTGCCACCAAGAAGATATTTTAGCTCCGCTGTTGGCTGCAACCCAGTAGGCGTTGAGCGGTGGGGACACATGCCATACCAGACCTTGATGTGAAGGATGGCTCACTCTGTTATAAGAGGGCCACCCAGGAAGGAAGGACAGGCCAAGCAGCCTGTGGTTGGCATGAATCACAGAATGGTAGAGGTTGGAAGCGACCTCTTGAGATGATCTAGTCCAACCTTCCCTGCTCAAGTAGGGTCACCTAAAGCAGATTGCCCAGTACTACATCCACTTGGGCTTAAACTATCTCCAGAGATGGAGACTCCACAACCTCTCTGGGCAAACCTGTTCCAGTGTTACTACCCTGACAGTAAAAAGCAAGAGTTAGCACAGGTAGTTTGTCTTTGAACTTCCCATCCCCAAATGCTAACAAGAATAAGCTTCTCTCCTATGATTTAAGCCTCCTTAAGCTGAGGAGAAGGGAATAAGGAAAGCCAAGGACAGTGTCTTTGGAAGGAAAGAGAAGGAAACATTAATGCCTGAGTAAGAAGAAGCAACCACTGAAGATGACAGAAGGGATACCAGCCTCAAAGACTCAGAAAGACGGTAAAAGATGAGCAGAACAAAAGACTGTAACCGCCTTGGACTTTAAGGAGCTGAATCTACATTAACCTTTGCAGCAACTATGTCTGGGTTTCCAAGACTCCCAGGACATCTGGCCAATGGACTGGTGTGATCTTGTCTTTCGAGCCCAGCCATCACCGCTTTGCTTTGCTTGTGCACACTCTCAATAAAAGTCTCATGTTTGAGGATTGACTGTTCAATCGCCGCCTGCTCAGCTGCTCACTACCCACATGTGTAACTTGGGCTACGCTAGGAAAGAGAATTTCTGGTGAAAGGATGTGGGATTTTTCCTTTTGTAGGCTTAAAATCCATCACTTGCCTTTTCCCCCTTGCATAATAGTCACTGAAACACAAAGGCTGAAGATTGAAGAATGGGGCTCTGAGCTAGGGCACAAACCTGCTCCCTCTTACGCTCTGCCTCTCCAGACCTGCATCACCTCCTGTCTCTAAAACCTTTACAGCCTTTAAAACATACATAGGGGGCTCTCAAACAATTTAAAAACATTGGCAATTTCAAAAAATAAATCAACCACCTCATTTGCAGCCCATATGACAGATCTCATCTCAGAGGCACTACTCTCTGTAAGAACGGCTGGGGGGGTGAGCGGGTTACACAGATAAAACCAGCCTTTTTCAATCCAAGCTGACATCAAAAGATTAAAAATCTTTTAATTAAAAATCTCCAGCAGCAACTGGAGACAGGAATTAACGCCCCCCCCCTTTCACAGTCACTGGGCTGGGAAGCGCCAAGCAACAGCACACCCCCACGGCATACATTTTCTCTTCTCCTTCCCTTCTCTTCCCTTCCAAAGGAAAAGCAAACCCTTAATGTGTGGGTTTGATAAAGCCACTTTTCCTTAAGAATAACACATGAGAACTGAGCTAACTAAAATGTGAGTAAGTAAATCACTGCCTAAAACCACAGAAATCCTTTTTCTCCTTCCAAGCACCACAAAAACAGGAGGTTGAACTCTCCCTCCAGTCCTCCATCCCACCTGGGAAGGCGATGGTGCCTGCCCCCATCTACACTCTCCTGCTCCCTACATCTTACCCATGATAAAGCCTCCCAGAAAACTCATGGTAATTTTAGTTGAAGCACCTTTTCTACTTGCCAACACCTCACATGCTTCATGAGAATTGATTTCCTGGTGAACAATCAAGCTTTTCTAACTGTTTTTCTAACCCCTCTAACTGTTTTGGGAGTTTGGAGGGGAAAATCAACTCTTTGGGCTCCAGCTTGCACCAGGACAAGGGGTGCAACAGGGACTATACCAGGGATTATGGTATAGCCTTTTGGAAGGGATTCCTACATCTTCCACACAGGTCTGAAGGTAGACCCCTGTGCAGCTGCTGGATGTGGCAGCAGCACCTTCTGCAGCTGCCTTCAGCTGCTGCCCTGTGCAGAGTCAGCGCACGGTGCGTGTAGGTTTGGGAAATTTACAGAACTGTGAAGTTCTACACCCCACCTCTTCCCCAACTTCAAGCATCACTTGTTTATTGCCACAAACCAAGGAGGGCTGTTTCCACAGCAGCAGCAGCGTTGCTTTGGGTGTGACAGACTTCTGGTGCAGCCTGGAGGAGGACCTTGAGCCAGAGGTTTTCTTTGTCTGCTTTTCTGGTGGTTTCAATGGATTCCACAGAAGATTTTATCCAACCTTGCCTGCTTCTCGGAGCAAAATGTCATATTTATTCCTCTTTCCCTCTTGTCTGTGCTCTGGTGTGAATGGGAGTCTGTCTGTGCAGAGCTGTGGACCATGGAAACCCCCAACACATCAACACACCAGCTATCCTTGGTTCCAGTCAGGTAGATCAAAGCAGTGGTTTTCAGAGCTAGCCCAGCTTCTACACCCACTTTAGGCTGTGAAGATGAATGTGGGCAGGTCACTAAGCCCCACTGCTTTTGTCCTGTGGCAGAATTCAGAATAATTTTTGAAAAACCAGGTGCTAAGATGCTGCTGTGAAGTAGTTTTGACTCAAGTTGAATGAGTGATGTAAAAATAAGCCTTGCTGGAACCCCAGACATGCTGGGGTCCTCTGGAGAGTCTAAAAAGAGCCCAGGAGGGACAGGCAGGCATCAAATGTAATTTACCTTGAGGAGCCTATTCCCTATGCAGAGCATCATCTTATCTCTGGGGCATGTCTCATGGGACTGCACAGATTCTCTGTCATTTCTCTTGGGTACCTGACATGATGGATCTGTCCTGCTGCTTCAGAGGATCTTGCCAGTTTGGGATGTGCCACAGCAGGTCCTGACTCCGTGTGAGCAGACACGGATGGAGAGTCTCCATCTCCTCCAAAGCAAAGGTGAGGGGCTAGATAGACTGGGGGAGGGGGGGTGTGTGTGTGTGCTGCATGGGGTTAAGACCTAACAGTTACTCTGAATCTATACATTCCACATCAGCTCAGGTCAAACGCAGAAGGCATTTGAGCCTGTTGTTTCCCTTGGCTACATTTGTACTTGAGCACGTTGCTCACAAAAAGCTCAGACTTTGATTTCCCAGCCCCAAACAGGTTGTCAACATTGTATGTTGATGAAAACATTCAAAAGAGCTTGGAATGTTTTTTGGGAGTTCTGTCTGTGAAGCCCTGGTGACTGAGGCACATTTCATGCCTTCTCAAGACCAAATTGGGGACCAAAAAATGAACCCAGTATTAGTTCATCAGTCTCTGATTTCTAGTGCCACTGAGCAGCAAGTAGTCAGCTGTTGTCAAAATTAACCCCTTTTTAGGTGCCTACAAGGGGATATCAGTGCTTATTTATGACCAGTTTCAAAACTGCTTAGACAACAGCAGCCCCAGCTTCCACCTGCTGATCCCCTCTGAAGTCTCTTGTACTTGTCAAACACCACACGAGCACATTGGGAAGCTTAAACACTACAAATCCACTTCACTGAGGGGCTCCTGGCTCTGAGCAATCTGTAACAGTTAGACATGGTCATTATAGAGGGGTTGGACTAGACGGCCTTTGGGGGGTCCCTTCAAACCCCAGTGCATTCTATGATTCCCCCTGCTAACAAACATAGCAGTAACGCCACAGAGATGTCTGCTGGCCTGAGCAAATGGCATCACTGTGTGGTTTAGAGGGCAGAGTAGAAAGGCAAAAGGCACTGGTGTACGTACCCCGTGCCTGGTGAACCCCCCATTTGCAGCTGTGAGGCAGGCAGCGTGTGGCTCTGTAAGGGTGGGCACACAACACCTTCACCACAGGAACAGCACCAGGGTTGGCACAGCAGCGCTCCTGACCCAGCATGGCTGGTGTGCGGTTTGATTTCTTTTGTCAAGCTACAAAAAAGAATAAAGAAAGAGATGTAAACAAGCCAGAGGGTGTTCAGAGGAGCAGCTGGCATCACTCTCTCAGGTTCAAGAGGGGTTTTTCTTAAAACAAAGTCCCCTCTATACAGTCCTCTCATTTTGAGGGCAAGTCTCAGGAAACAAGTACACAGCACCTGCTTGCCTCAGGCTGTGGGTGCAGACACCCACACACAATGACATGAAGTAACGTAGCAGGGAAGAGACACTTGTCCTGAGTTACAAAAAAAAAGTCACTGTTCTGTAAGTGCTTAAACAGACACAAATCACCTCAACATGAGCTGGTGACTATCGACAGAGGGTCCCAAATCAGAGACTTCTGTTTCACACAATGATAGAATTTAGGCTGTGAGAGACCTTCAAAGATCATCTAGTCCAACTCCGTTGCAGTGAGCAGGGACATCTTCAACTAGAGCAGGTTGCTCAGAGCCCCAGGTCCAACCTGACCTGGAATGTCTACAAAGAAGGGGCTTCTACCACTGCTCTTGGCAACCTGTTGCAGTGTTTCATCACCCTCACTGCAAAAAGTCTTCCTTCTATCTAGTATAAATCTCCCTTTTTTAGTTTAAAACCATCACCTCTTGTCATACAGGCCCTGCTAAAAAGCCTGTCTCCTTCTTTCTTATAGGACCTTTAACTTAACATTACTGAAAGGCCACAATAAGGTCTCCCCGGAGCCTTCTCTTCTCCAGGCTGAACAACCCCAACTCTTTCAGTGTGTCTTCACAGCAGAGGGGTTCCAGCCATCTGGTCAATTTTCTGGCCTCACACCAACATGTCCATGTCTTTCCTATGCTGAGGACCTAAGAGCTGGACTCAGTACTCCTGGTGGGTCTTCCCCAGAGCAGAGTACAGCAGCACAATCCCCTCCCTGGTGTCACAGAAACATGAGGAGCACAAAGCAAGAAAGGGAGCATTCCTGGGGTGAAGCTAAGCGTGAGCTGCTGCAGAAAGCCCCCACAGCTGCCCACAACGTGCTGTCGAGGCTCAGGCTTCACTGGCACATGAGGTCAAATGACTGTAAGATACAAATTTCAGAGTTTTGATTAACACCAAGGAGAATTTGTGTATATCCCATGGTACTCCAGTGTGTTACTTACCATTGTCACAGAGGAGTGAAGAGAAATAGAAATCAGTTTCTGCTGAACTGAGAAGGTTTTGTCACCGTGGTTCAGAAATAGCATCAGTAGAGACTGATCTAGTGCAGCTCCAAAAGGAGCATTTTGAGGGGAAAGTTAGCTATGAGTAGGAGGTATCTATCACAGTCAAGGTGTTTCTTATACAGCAGGACATTATCAATGCCTGTGGGGCTTTGGATTTCTGACTCAGGTGCTATGGAAACACTCAGAACCTCACTTTAGGGAAAACAAGTTTATTTCAGCTGTTTGTCAGGTTAGTGCTCAGAACATTCCTGTGAACGGCTTCATTGTTAATTCTAAGAAATCCCACTTCATTTTAAAGGTTGCTTTTAAATCTCCCCTCCCTCCCACACATAGAGATTTTCAGTTTTCTCCCCAGCTGCTGGAGGGGAAAAAAATACCTGAGAATGTACCACATCTTTCACATTTCCCCCATCAAGAGTCTGGTTTTATTTCAAGCTTTCACATCTCAAGGAAACAGCAAGGGCCTGTCAATGCAAGCAGGCAATTTCTGTGACCTGAGGTTCTGTGGTTTTGCCTGGCAACCAGTATCAATCCTACAACAAAGCCTGGCTGTGAGACTCATGGTACCTGGCACATTGTGCCAGCTGGTCCCTTGCAGGAGTTTGAGACTAGTGGAGACTTCAGTCACCTATAGGAACTGAGATTTATACCCAGCCTTCTATATTCCTTCTATATATTCCAGGCTCTTCTCAGTGATGCCTCATAGTAAGACAAGGGGCAATGGGCATAAACTGGATGACAGAAGGTTAAATTTGAACATAAGGAAGGACTTGGGAGGGTAACAGAGCACTGCCATAGGTTCCCCAGAAAGGATGTGGAGTTTCCTGCCCTGGAGATATTCAAAACCAATCTGAACATGTTCCAGTGTAATCTGCTTCAGGAGAACCTGCTCTGGCAGTGGAATTGTACTAGCTGATCTTCAGAGGTCCCTTCCATCTAGCATCAGTCTATGATTAATTGCATTAAAAATTGCATTAAATACTATTGTAAATAACTGTCCAAAAGCAAGCACCAATTCAGTCAGTTCAGACTCAGTGAAAATAAGCATTAAGCATCACCTGCTCAAATGCGCAGGGTTGGTTCAATCCTGTAGGGGTGCTGAGGGAATTGTCAATACATTACAAATATGATGCAGAGAGCAACAGGCAAATTTAAGGCAGGATCAGATGAGGAAACCCCTTGTGTTTCCTTTCGTTTTCTCCTCTCTTACAAGCTGTGTCATTCACAGACCTACATATTCTGAAACCTGTGAGTAGCCTTTTATCAAGCCTATCTCCTGGATAAAAAGAGCTTTATCCATTCATAATATGCAGCATTCATTCCAAAGAGCTACTGCTTTGCATCAAAGCACATTACTGTGTTTAAATTATAGAATGACTTCATGAGAGCTTTTTTATACTAACAACGACTTTAACTATCAGGCAGGATTTTTAATTCCTTACTAAAGAAAGGTTTGACAGTTCTGTTGCAAAGGAACAGATGATAACTCTTCAAAATTAATGGAAGCTGCGTAGCAACAGGGCCTTGGGCACAGTGCTTGAGCTGGAGGCAGTTCTGGTGGAGAATGACTGTGAAACAGATTTCCTTATGTGGGAAGACTGAAATAATTATGACAACCACTTTCATTAAAAAAAGATTAAAGAGAAGATATGGCACCAGTTTTCAATTATTTAAAGAATGTCACATAAAGAAAACAACTGATTCGACTCTTGTGTCTGCTTCTTGTTCTGTGCACAGTGAAGAAATAGTGGGAGAGAGACAAGTTCAATCTCCATAAAAGGTTTCAAGATTGAGAAGGTGAAGAGCAAGAAGTCCTGGGAGATGTTCCTTACGGAGGCTGTGGAGTTCCAGCACAGAAGGTTTTTAAGAATGAGGTGGTTTAACATGTTAACAATGACCCAGATACAACTGATTCTGGCCTGTGATTAAGGGGACTGGATTATTTTCTATGATCCTTTGAATCTGACTGCAGAACTCTGTGAGGTCTGGGTTTGGGACTTCATGACAAGGAGTAGTACCTTTCAATCTACATCCGTCAAAGCCAGAAATTCAACAGTTCATAGACCAAACAGAAAGGAAGAAATGAACTTGTTCTGTAACACAAGGGGAGACTATCACTTTCTAGCACACATCAGAGCAGTTCCTTGAACAAATCAGGACAGTGCACTCAAGCCACACTCAAGAGACTTCAACACTTGCATGTGTTCTGCTTACCACTTGTGCTGTATTCTACAAGGACAGCCTCATCTCCTAGCTCCTCCAGTAACTTTTTCCATACTTCATTTCTTCTGTGTTTCTTACCAACATAATGCTGCTGGGCCACATGTGAATTATCAAACAGAGCACAGCAGAGCTTGCAGAACTTTTCTGGATCATTTAAATTCAACCTTGCATTGGAGGATGATGAAGACTCTCCAGCTCTTAAAGGCCACAAGGGCTTCTCAGCCGATAGCCTCTGTAAAGCTGGTGACAGGGAAGCTAGAGGATAAATTTGGTGACATCAAAGAAAAGACTAAAACCATTCCACAGAGCAAACCAGGTGACTGCAGAACTAGAGCTGTAAAAGAGAATGGTCTGAGGAACTATTTGCAAGCGATCATGAAGTACCTTAAACCTTGCAAGAACATAGAACAAACTGGTAAGTAACACAATGGAATATCCAGAAACCCCATCATTAATTACTTGAAAATCAACTATGTTTGATGGTTTGTCACTAAAAGGTCCTTATGCAGCACAAGAAGAGAGATATTCCCTGCAGAGGGTGGATCCAGAGCATATGCACTATCCCCCGTCTTTAAATACAAGTCAGCAACTTAAACAGGACTAATGCCAGTTAAGTGTTGCTCATGGACTAATTGTTTTCTAATTTCTCAGAGGAACATCTTGTTGTCACTGCAGTGAACTCTTAGACCATCAGCAAACAACTTTCATTAATAAAAATTAGGAAATATTTGCCTTTAGTTTCACTCAGTGAAAGTCAGGGAATTTGAAGGCAAGGTTCCATGACTTCAGAGTTGGCACAGGGCAGTATCTTTTCTTATTCACCTGAGGAGTTAGCACTAGGCAGCTTCAGCAGGACAGAAAGGCACAGACACATGGCAAGTGTAGTAAGACACCTCTATTTTTGCTTCAGAGAGTGACATGAAAACCCATGCAAAGCAAACTATTTCTTACCAGAAACCAGCTGCATGCTCTGTGCTGGCAAGGGGCCTTGACTTCCTGGTAACTTCTTCAGCATTTCGGCGTGGACCTTTCCCAAGCAGTGAGATAAAGCATCAGTTGGGGAAGTAGAAGTCAGACGAGGGCAAGCTCAGTCACAAGCATTCACTGAAATATAGAAGGAAGCATTTTATTTAGTGATGAACAGTCACCTGAAAATTGACACAATCTGTTTTCTTCTGCTTCCCATGCTCCTGCCTCTCATCTTTCTCCCTATGCATTTGGATGTAAATATGAACCTTCCAAGTATGTTTTTTGCCCTGGGACGAGACTAGAATTATCCTGCTCCACTAACAAGGATCCAAACAGTGATACATCCAGTGACTGGAACTTCATTAATCAAAACCTGCTTTCAACGCTTGCCAAATGGCAGAGCCACAAGCAGACAAGCACCAGCTTATGTAAAAATACTACACTTTAATCAACCATATAGTAGTTAGCATTGCTCACAAAGCAGCTCTTAGAGTCATCTACTCTCAACTCTTAGAGGAATCAAAAATCCTGACATGACCCCTAGTAAACAGGGACACACTAAATGAATTATGAAAAGCAATACAGCTACGCCACACAGCATGTCTTCTCTGTTCCTTTCCCTCTAAGCCTGGGGGCTTGACATCAAGGCTGTCCCATGTCCTGGCACAGAGGAATGACTGGCAGCATGACTCAACCTACTCTCCTAAACCAGAAGCCTAGTCTTCCCATACAATCAGAGCAAACAATTAGGTTCCCTGGTGAGCTGAAATATCTCCATCTTGGAGTCAGTCTATGGAGATTTCTACCCTTTTTACTGAGGATAGAGCAGTCCAGGTAATTAAAACTGGATGTTAACGTATACTTTCCTCAGCTGCAATTATTTTGTAATTCTGAGACGCTCTTGACCCACAACCTTCAAACTCCCACATTTGGAACACACTTAACCACATGCCACTATACACTGTGGTAATGTACATCAGCCCTCAGCGTAAGATTAGTAAATCACCGTCAGGTGACTGGTCCCTTAGTGCTTTTGTACCCTGTAGAATGAATCATCCAGAAATGTTCAATATTCTAGTTATTGATTCACAATGCTTAGGCCCTTCAAGAGTATGAGTGGAAGATGGACACAGGAACTTGAGTTGATCCGCACAAGAAAATCCAGTGCCTTAGCCAATCCTGTATCCAAAATTCATGAATTGTTAGTGTTTGTAGCAGAAAAAGGCACTTAGTGCAGAAAAATTACACCAGTTTGCTCAAGTGCACTGAACTGTAAAAACAGCTACCTAAAGAAAGGGATGGAAGAATATTCCCTGTTTAAAAGAACAACAACAGGCACACTGCAACACAACCAGGCTTGAGTCTATGAAATCCCGCTGTCATGGGCAGTTCACTCTATTTGAGTTTGCAGGGCTTCTCACTGGAGAATGCATCTGTTTCAAAGACAGACTTCTTTATATGAGTTGAGTATCGTGGTGCATTTTCCTTGACTTAGCAATGAACTGTACAGCCTTCTCGGCAGAGAAAGCTCAAGTGCACGCTATAAAAAAACCAAACCCAACCCCCCCCCCACCCCAAATCCTAAAACTATTACAATGTGAGATTGTAAGTAGGGTGTTGTTCACCTTTTCCTCAGCTGACCACTGCAATGAATTGATTGGTTTAGAGTGAGAAGAAATCTGATTGTCAAAGTACCTTCTATTGTGATTCTTGGAGCCATCTTGAACGCTGTTTTGTCATTGACCTCAGTGGCATTTTGCAGTGATTGATGAATTGCACTAAAGTACCTTTTAGGGGCAGTTTTAAACATCACTCTCAATTGCTAGAAGAGTTGTTTTCATGCTGCAATATTGTTAAAAGTTTGACAGGATTATAAGTTTCTTCTTTGTAAATTTATCACTTCCTATTTCTCTTTTCTCCTCATAGTGTTGTCTTTTCTATTTCTCATTACATAGTTCCATTTTTCATCTCTTAACACCGCTGTCCCTCGGTTTTGGCTCAATCTCAACTGAAGGTTATGCTGCTACTGCTGCTACAGCTGAGTCAGCAGTGCAGAACACAGGGCTACAATCAAGTCAGTGAAGTCTCCTGTCTCAGTTTAACACTCATAGTGTTGTAAGAGCTGTTTTCCCCCCCAAGAGAGAAATGCCTACAAAAATAAAGACACAGAGTCCACAACATTTGCCTAGAGCTTGGAACCTTAAAGATTTACTTCACTCAGTTTTCCTCCATGGTCACAAGAGGACTTCTAACACATCACACATGAAACAGACAGGGTTCCCTGACTGTGAACCGGTTGACACAGCTGGGGAACTCAGACCATGAGCACAGGACCAGAACTTGCTGTCAGTATGATACGTGTATCCTTACCTGCTTTAAAAGCTCATCTGATCATGTCAGTCCCAAACCACATCTAAACCCTTCTTATTTTCTGTAGCTCCATGTATTTATATATAAACATATATGCTTTAGTTAATGTATTTCTACAGTCTTCTGACAAACTGCAGGGAGACAAGTTCAGGAGCAAAGTGGTGTCTCTCACTTAAATCCCAACCAGGCAGTGAGTTGTAAATGGTCTTTGGTTTGGTTTGCACTCCTTCTCCACGGTACATCAACAGCCATCTCTGCTAAATGACACATCTCTGCTTCCTTCCACTAGGGTCATGAACAAGCCTGCCCTTTCTCCTTTTAACTATGCCTCAAGGCCATTTGTGACACACAAAAAGTGACAGAGCATCAGCAGATCTATGTTATTGCTGCCTCCATGCAACCAGTTCTATAAATATTAAGTTGAACTCAAGGTCTTCAGCTTTCAGATTCACAAGCCATCTTTCCCTGTAACTGAGATATCTGATAAAAAAATCCCCAAAACCTTACAGTTTACAACCATGCCACCAGACACGTTTCAGAGAACTGACTGAAAGCAGTAGCCCTGCAGAACTGCTACACTGACCTCAATTTTATGCCTCCAAAATGTTTACATAAAGCTACTGGTATCATGAATTCATGAACTGTTTGGATCAGCTTTCTGTCATTAAAATATGGTTAACCACAAAACAGACCAACTCCTGTTTGTCACAAAGCTACTGCTTCTTAATAAAGGATATGTGTTTTTTAAAAACAAAGTATATCACATAGTGAAGCCAACCAATATTTCATTATTATTTTTAGGCTATTTCTCCCAGAAAACATTCATATTTATCAACAGCCCCACCTTTGGGGGAAGTCAAGTCTTTGGACTATCTGGAGTCCTTATTCTAGCCCACAACTCCTATTTACAAACAACCCAATGGCAGTATTTTCTCATGTGATTCTTAGTAGGTCTTGTGGGTTTGTCCTTGCCACAGTTTTCTCAGCCATATTATGAAACCCATGGTACTTGATAGTACCACAGACATGCTGTGAGATCTCATTTTGTGATGTCATCCTCAGAAAAGACAATACTATAGCAACAGGAAATATCAAGAGCAGTTTATGTATCTAAATGGATGTACAAGGGGGACTGGTGCACATGAAGGGGTTTCAGGCAATCGAAGAATAAACCTGATCACACCGAAATGCTGAGAGCAGCTTTGCAAGTGACTTTAGCACAGCCAATTAATTGCAGATACTCATAAGGAACTGAGTTAAAGGAACTGCAGAGATGTCACTAAATGGTCATGGAAAATGGAGCACTGCAACAATCCCCTCTGGGTTCTGGGTTCAGAAATCCCACTGACACTTGGTGGTCTCTTCAGTAATGGCACTGCTTTCAGGTAACCTCACAGCAATGAGATTGTAAGAACAGATCCTTGACATCAGGAGTTTCCAAAAGCACTGCTGATCCTCACTTTGTTGGTGCTTACAGACACTAAAATCATGCAAGGCTATCATCAAAAGACATAGGGTCTTGTATTATAGATTGAAATGATGAGCTCTGGGGCTTCTGTAGTCTTGAAGGTTCTCCATTTACATGAGGATATGTGACCACCCAGGGCTGAATACCACAGTGCAGTTCTTTATTCGTAACTCCACCACTTCCCTGGGCAGTCCATTCCAGTGTCCTTACACTCTTTCCTGATCTAGCCAAAGAGAGCCCCTTACTGATGCCAAAAATCAGTGATGTGGATGTTAACTACCTCCTCTCATACATGTCTCAGCTTTCGTTATGCTTCAACTGAATGCTTTAAGACCACCTGCTATCTCAATACTGATCGCCAAGCCACCCAAATAGCTGTTTTAGCAGCATGGATTCATATACACACACATAATTATTGATGCTTCTGGATCATAGAATGATTGGTTGGAAGGGACTTCAGAGATCATCTAGTTCCAACCCCCATGGGCAAGGACACCTCTCACTAAATCAGGTTGCCCAGAGCCCCATCCAACCTGGTCTTGAACACTTTCAGGTAGGAGGCATCTACAACCTCCCTGGGCAACCTGTTCCAGTGCCCCAGCACCCTCATAGTGAGGAATTTCTTCCTAAGATCTAATCTAAATCTATCCTCTACGTTTGAAACCCTTCTGCCCATCCTATCACTAGATTCCTGTGCTAAGATCACATTGCAGGACTGCCAGAAAAACAGGTCACCCAATAGCTAAGGATGAGGTCAAGAAAGTAAACATCAAGGTTGCAGATACCTATGGGGACAGGGGTCTTGACTGTTAATGTCATTCAACTGTAACTCCAAGTGGCTTAAAGCAAAACAAAAAGACAGAAAGCAGAATAATGGAGTAAATAAAAAGTCTAGGCTAGATAAATCCCTTAAGGCAGAGGTATAAAGTTTCAAATTCAAGGTACCAAACCCCAATGACATATAGCCACATTCTGCCCCCAGATGCCTACAGCAAACATAATTTTAATGAAAAATAGATGGAACCACATAAATCAAGTCTGACGACTGCAAATCCCCAAAAGCAAATATTGACCCCTGCATTTTCTCATTTGTGAAGCCCTTTTACAGGGCTGCCTCCAAGGATTGTCCACACAAGCAATGGGGTGAGCACATCTCACCAGGCTACTGCCCGTCAGCCTTGCAGTAACTGAGCTACAGCCTGTCCCTGCTGCAAAGTAAAACAGGTTCATTTACATCTCGTGCATTACATTAATTTGCTTTACTCTGCAGGGAAGGAAGGCAGGAGCCTGCACACAGCCAACTGTCTCAGCTAACTGGCTCCAAGTTCACACAATGTGCAAGCACTGTTGTTTTGTGATCAGGCAATCGTGTTCCTACTCTGTAACAGGATGAAAGATGACCAGAAGTTGGAATGCTTAGAGGATCAGATGTTTGAAACTGCGGGCAAAGAACATCACTGGAATCCAGCCACTCGTAGTTGTGGTACTGCAGGCAAGCACGGTCACTGCAGTGGGAGTCAGAAAGAAACCTTGGAAAAATTCAGATATCCAGCGATATCAAAAAAGCAGTTCAAAACCCTTACCAAGCTCTCTGAAGTGTGGTGTTATAGCACAGTACTCCCACGTGAGGGAGAGAGGCTGAACCAGGCAGATTTTGATTTCTGCAGTTAGGTGGAAGAAATTTTTCCAACAATATAATCTGTAGAAGCAAAACATTTTAATCTTCTCAGCAAGTCTAGTCCCTGAATACCCTCTGAGTGGCTTTTTGTTTTCTTTTCAAAGCTGAGGTGACTGTACAAGAGTGTAACTGCCAAACTGGACTCTCCTGTAAGGAAACAAGGACTGTGAAAGCATGTTTCCATAAACTACTTTCCTCACTCAAGCAGTAAGATTTTTCTCCACAAAGCTGTACCAAGTTTTACAGGCATTTGTAGGTATCTTTGAGTACTGTGTGTTATCATAGAGTTGGTAAACACACGTGGCTAAGCCTGTACACATCCATAGAGCTTCTGAATTGTACCACTACACTACCAAAACAGGAGTTAAACATATCACATTGCCTAAACCTTCTCAAATGCCCAAACTGAACCAAAACATCAAGTGATAAAGCCTTGATGGACAGAGTGATCTGTGAGCTGCCCTGACACACAGCAGAAGCAGCTCACAGTGCTTCTTTCACTTTTGCCCAGGGTGAGCAAGTTAACAAGACACTCTGCTGGTTCTTTTGGTAGTCTGAACTCAGCCAGGACATTGAAAAATATTTTAAGGCAGTAAGACTATCAAGTACTACTAATGAAATTAAGGTGTTCACTTCTTGCTATATGAATCCTCAATTCTTTTCGCTTTTATCCCTATTGGTCCAAGTCCTTTTTTTTTCACTTTTCTGTCCCTACTGAACATCCCACTGATCTCTGCTCCCTGCATCTCACCACACCTTTGAGAGGCTGGACCAATCAGTCTTTGATTTTTCTAAATTTCTGTGAGCATAGTTTGATCCACCTATACTTTTACTTCTTAAAACATGCCATCAAAGCATGACTAAGGTATCGGACAAGTCTGTGCTGGTTGGTCAGTTGGTTCCTTCTGAAGGAGAATTGAAGGCACTAGATTTCTTAAACACTGCAGGATAAACTGTTGGAGGTTTTTTTGCCAGGCATTAATTTATTTCTTTAGAATAGCAGACCCTTTACCTCTTCCACTTTGTTGCAACTCTCCTTGGCTCTTAAGGACAGTTAACAACACACTCCTCAATCCCCCAATTTATAAACTTTCTGAGCAGGTTAAGACAAGTTACTTACCCTTCTGCCCAGCTCTCTTCTGACACCGAAATGCTCTCATAAGACCGCCTGATAGAAGTTTGAGCGCATAAGAAACTCCTTATGTTGAGCCAAAAAACCCCCAAAGTGTGTGTGTGTGTGTGTGTGTGTGTGTGTGTGTGTGCGCGCGCGTGAAAAACTTAGCAAGAACTATTGACACAGAAATTTTTCAAGGACAAAACTTAGTTCTAATTTTGTATTTAAGGAAAGGATACCCTCTTGCCTTAGCAGGCTCTCAAACTAGAAATCACCCATAATATCCAGTACAACAGCTCTGTGGCACAAGAATGAATGGACAAGCATAAACAGCAGTCCTTGCTGTGTCTGGCTTACAATAAAACCTGTGCCAGCTGTACACTAAAAATAAGTGTGTGAGCTACCACTAAACACTAAGAATTTAAGAAACACAACCTTCAGACCCCCTTGAAACTCCCAGGAGACCAAAAGTACTTATCAAGTTAAAAGCTTTGTCACTAATGTACCAAAGTACGTTTTGGAGTTCAGGAACGTGACAATTCAGCTTGAGAAAATAAGTGTGAAAAATGGAATTTAAACCTAAACACATGCCTAACTTTCCCCAAATATAGTCCTTTGAAGAGGGTACATACTTGTGTCTCTTTTTCCCTCCAGAAAGCTGTCTGCTTAAAATAGCTGTCAGCTTTTTTAAACAGAGTGATTAATTCCAGAGTTATTTCTGTCCAAGAGCACTACTAAATTTAACTGACATGCTGTTAATGCATGTTTCACATATTTAACAAAAGTCCATGTTTATGCATTGCTGCATGTGTGGTTTAGATTTTTTAAATTTGATTTTCATTATACTACTGAATAGTCAATGCTTATAAGCCACTGCCCAAAGCCTTTCAACATGAAGTGTTTTATACCCTTTTGGAATGGCTTGGTGATCCTGGAAACACATTCTCTTTAGTGTTATTAGCTAGATTTCACAGATTACCTGGGAAGGAGAAGATGTGGGAAGTTAGCCCCTGTTCTCAGCCACAACTTTAAGATTCAATTCACTAAATCACCATAGAGTCATTTAGGTTGGAAAACGCCTCTCAAATCATCAAGTCCAACCACCAGCTGTCCCAAGGCCACAACTCAACCAGGTCCCTAAGTTCCAGATCTACATGAAAAACATATCCAGGGATGGTGATTCAAACCCCTCCCTGGGAACCCTGTTCCAAGGCTTGATTCCAACCCCTTTCTATGAAGGGTTTTTTTTCCTTATGTCTAACCTAAACTTCTCCTGGCACAACTTGAGCCCACTTCCTCTTGTCTTGTCACTTATTACTTATGAGAGCAGACCAATGCTCACCTTTCTCCAACTTCCTTTAAGGCAGCTGTAGACAGCAATAAGGTCTCCCCTCAGCCTCCCTTCTTTGAGGCTAACCAGCCCCAGCTCTCCCAGCTGCTCCTCGTAAGACTCGTTCACCAGATCCTTCACCAACCATGTTGCCCGTCTCTGGACCCACACCAGCACCTCAGTGTCCTCCTTGTATTGAAGTGCACAGAGCTGGACACAACTCCAGGGCTTTACATCCCAGGCCTCCTGTTTAAGTTAACCTGTTTGGCATCTTACTGTCCTAGAACTGCATCCCAGTACCCCTCTGCACTAAGGATGCCGTTTACGACTACCTTTAAAGAGCTGGTATCTAACAGTCTGGACAATTCCATTCCCCTGCCGACTCTTTCCACAACCAAGACACAGCCAAGGACCTCAGTGCAGTTAGTTTTATTCCTTCACTACTGCCTTTGGTACCAGCCCCCCACTGCTTTTCCCCAGGGGCCCCATGAGCACTCACAGATCTCACTGCCAGGCCCTGCCATCACCCCCACGAAGGGCCTGTGGGCTCGGCAGGACCACTCACCTGCAGGAAGTGTTCGCCAGAGGCAGCCGGGGGGCAGGACAGGGAGCGGTACCAATCCCAGCCCTTAATGGAGCGCCCGCGTTCGCCTTTAAGGAGCTCAGTGGGGTCCGCGGTACTGGGAGACTGTAAAACGTCCCCGCGGTCCCTTTTAACTGCCCCGAGGCTTCCTGCTAGTCTCAGCCCACCTTGTGCCCGGCTGGTTCTGTTCATCAGCTCCGCAGCACCCCCGAACTGCTAGTAACTACTAATAGCTACTAGTAACAGGCTCAAAACAGCCTCCCAACTGCTTAATAACCACTAGTCGTAGTCTTATAACTGCTTAGTAGTTGCTACTATTAACTGCCTAACAACAGCTAGTGACTGGCCAATCGATACGAGGAGCCGATTAACACTGTAGTAACTGCCCAACTACTAGTAAGAGCCTAATAAAGGAGGTTGTAGAGAGGTGGGTGCTGGTCTCTCTCTCTCTCTTTTTTTTCTGTGTAGCTCAGGACTTAGGTCTGAGTACTGCTCACCACCATCCAAAGCCGTGCTGATTAAATTTGATAACACTGTGTTTGGATAAAAGTTTGGAGAGCAGCAGAAGGTGCTGTTTGTTCTCGTGTCAGGAGCACTGGGACACCTGTCTCAATATCCAGGCAGATCCAGGGACAATACCCTGCTGCTGAAGGGTTGACCTTGCTTGGCTGCACCCACCAGGCTAAAAAAGGGATAAACAAGACTGTTGTTTCAGTACATCACAACCCAAATATGTGGGTTTGTGTGATCTGAAAGGGTGAGGGGTCTACTCTGCTGGGTACAGCACAGGTGGCTGCCCATGCAGAGACCCTGTCCCTTGTAACTCTGCCCAAGAACAACTTTGATCTGTCGGTTTTAGTTGGCTACTTCAAAAAGATATAGTCTTTGTTCTATTTTTTGTTCTAATTCTAGTCATTGTTCTTATTCTTTGTTCTTACTCTATTACTTGTTCTTATTCTGTTTGTTCTTGTTCTGTGTTCTCTGTTCTATTGTATTCTGTTCTATATAATTTGTAATCTGGGAGTCAGAAACTGTGTTTAGTGTGATTAATGACTGGGTTCAATATGACCCCAGTTTATTTGGGGGAAAAAGGTTAGACCTGTGCCTAATACTGAGGTCTTAAAGCACTGCTGATAAATATAGGTATCTAAAATGCACTTACACCCAGGGTAATTAAACGTGGGTAACACGTGAGACCAGACCACCTTGACACCACATATCGCACATGTAGAGCATTGCAATTAAAACTGAGATTGCTTATAGGGTCTAATTGCCTATATTGACTTTTCTTTTAAACATCCAATTGACTTTTCTACTCTGGGCATTGTAAAGGCTGGGAGATTTGTGCTGATGGCTCTGGCTCATTTCAGGAGTTGTGGAGAAGTCTGGTTGTTTGGGAAAGATTGCTCATAATCACATGAATGCCCAGATCACCCTGGATTTATGGAGTTATGGATTGATGTCTTCTGTGCTTGGCACACATGAGCACAGTATACCCCAGCATATTTGTGCTGAAGTGTGACACCATTCTTCATTTGCAGGCAAGGACAATTGCCAGAAGATTTCAGCAGAAGATGCTGAGCAGTTCTCTGACTGTCTTGAAGAACAAAATGGTACCGCCCACATTGTTGGCAAAATAAAGCATTTCTTTTACAGTCTATGGATGAACTGGAATTACCCTCTTTGTTTTCCTGTAACTCACTTTCCCCATTAAGTGTGATAGTTTTTCTGTACAGCATGGAGGTGTGGAAAGAAGTTCGCAAATAATGAGATCTTTGAGGTGCTGAGAGATCCAGGAGTAAACAGCACCAGGGGTAGCAGGAATCAGCCCTGCAAAGTGCTATTAAATGAGAAAAAAACGTTGAATGACAATCTATGCTGAGTTGTTTCCACAGCAAGGTTCACTCTTACTCATGGAGGTCACTTGTATCTTCTCAAACTGGTAGTTGATGCTGGAAACAGATGCCTGGCTTTGCATGGATTTGATTTGCTGGGAGAACTCTCCTTTTCCACTCAGGTGGCTTGGATTCTCTTCCATGTCTGAGCATTAAAGGTGGGGAGAGTTCCCAAAACACCCAAAATTGTGCAAGCATCTAAGATGTCCTGTTTGCTTCTGCAGCTTGAGCCAAACTGCTGCTGTCCTTCCAGCTCCTTGCATGTTGCTGCTTACACCCACCACTGCCAACATTTGGAAATTGACTCCACTTTTCCAGGTTCCAGTGGTGATGGAGGATGCTGAGAATTTCAGGGCACATGTTCCGTTGTTATCCCTGCCTCTATACATGCAGTCCATCTTCTAGGGGGTAAAAATAAAGCTGCATTGTTTAATTTCTGGAAAAAGCCAGATGACAGTGGAAGGGATCAGAAATATGCACACCAGCCCTCCCTGTCCCACTGTCTCAGCTGTTGCCTCCTGAGAGACAGAAGCATGTGGTTGCTAAAAATACCCTGCAAAGAGAATCCATTCTCTCTCCAATGAGAGAGTATAAATTAATCCGTGTCGTAACATATACAACTGCTTGTGGCTGGGAGAAATGATTCCAAACGTGGTTTTTGAAGAGGGGTTTCCTAATGAAGCAGAAGTCCCAGCCCTGTGCCTTCCCTGCATAGGTTGGCAATATTGTACAGAGGCTCTTTGCCTCCTGCCTCTCCCACTCCCACCCCCTCATCCTCCTATGGGAAACGGTGTCACTGGGGGTGGAGGATGGCCAAGCCATTTATAAGTGTGGTCTTGCAGCAAGCGGAAGCTGACAGGAGTGACAGGAGATTGGGCTGACTCTGAGATAGCCACCTCCCAAGTCCTGGGGTCTCTGGGATGACCAAAGGAGGAATGGAGACAGTTGAAGTCTTCACATCTGAAGGCAAAGGTCGGGGCTTGAAAGCCCAGAAGGAATTCTTGCCTGGGGATGTCATCTTTGCGGAGCCAGCCTACGCAGCCGTGGTTTTTGATAGGTAAGAGAAAAGCACTTTACAGCACAAGTTTTGTAAACAAAAGCAATTCATTGCAAAATTTTATCTAGCCAGGCGGGCAGAAGTTTGAAAGCTTCTGGACAACATCAGACAAGGGTGCAAAGGAAAGTGAGAAGCACTTCTATAAGGACCCATTCACAGCTTGCAGTGCGTGTGCTTCCCAGGGTTCAGGTCAGCTTTTCTTACTTCTAACATGGTGCAATGCATTTCTAGGATTGATCTTGCAAGGACTCAGTGCCATCAGCTTTCACCAAATGCCGTGAAAGTTGTGTATATTCAGTGTCTCACAAAAATGGACCCATGTTACTCTCCGGTGAGCCGCCAGGGATTGGTGCAACTCAGGTACAGCAATCCCAGACAGGTTTTGCTGACACTTTTGCTGAATAACGTGTTACAGAAGTGAGTTACGTTGTGCTCTGCTCACATGCGCTGCCTCCCAGCTGTACCGCAGCTCCTTCACCTGCTACCTACAAACTAGAAGCTAGTGGGGATTTGTGAGTGATACTGTTTATGTTTGAGTGATTTTAGGTTTGTAGTTAACCCAGTTAAAGCAAAACAAATTATCTGGCTTTTGCGCAAAACTAGTCTTAAAGTTGTATTCATGCTGGTGTAGCCAGAAACTGAATTGTAGTGCGAGGGAGCTTTTCTTTCTTGCTGCTTTTTGAAGGGTGAACAACATTCAATCAACCAGTGCTGCCGATGTGGCTGGGAGGTGCCTACTTCTGCTTTTCACGTCACTGGAAGATTCTCTTAAATACCTTGAAAGCTAAAAGATGCAAAAGCCAAATTACTGTGTTACTCTCCTATGGGATAAATCTAGAATAAAACCTCTGACATTAATGGAATTTGTTCAGCTTTATAGTATGTTAAATGAGAACAGAATTTGGCCCATTATTTTAAATGGAGGAGCTAGATGACTGCTGAAGGTTTCAGTCTGGGTTTAGGAAATTTGTGAGCATTCTTCAAAGGCATCATGGTGAGTCCTGAGACTGAGTTTTCTGCCCCAGACTGCCCATGACTTTAATGCATGTTCTGCACAATAAATAGGGCAATGAGTGATTCTGCCTGGCTTAGGGTGGCGAGTGCTTCTACCTGGCCAAGCTTCCCCTGATTGAATCAGCTCTGCTAACAAAGTCTGGGGCACAAGCAGAGCTCATGCTGCTGTTTTAATTCAAATCATCTTGTAGCTGAAGTTGATTTGTACTACTGTGTAATCTGGCAATAGCAGAGAATTGGGGATTAAATGGACAGAGCAGGAAATAAGATTTTTTTGTCTTTCATTCACTTTTTCCTTGCCCTTGTACTGTCATTGGGTGAACATGTTTATTAATCTAACAACAGCAGCACTGACACTTTAAAATTTTTATTATCATATTATTGCCAGACCTCACATTAAAGAGGTCATTTTTTTATTTTAAAATGATGTTACTGAATTCTTAATGCCAAGTTCAATTACAGCACTTAGTGACTAAACCAAGTCTCCTTGGCATGTCCTTTTTGCTCTTGTGCTTCACTTGTGTCAGTATCTGCAGTCTTGCTGTGGTTTGATGTTTGCTTCAGAAGTTCCTATACGTGATTTCTTCCATATGCCTTATTAAAAACAGTAATTATCTTTTAAACCTTTTTTAATCTTTTCAAAAAACTGAGAAGTTTGAAGAATGTCTTTTTATTCTATGTGAAACATAGTGAGCATCATGCAGAAAGGACATCTGCCCCTGTTGAAGGGCTGCAACTTCACTGCGTTTTCAAAGGTCACTTGTGTGAGATAAGAGGAGAAACTATCACCACATCAGCTCTTAGACTGCAGATTGTGTTTTAGGCTTAGGTTTCCAACAGAAAAACTTCAGATGAGGATAGATGTGCTTCCCTCCATCCTCAGACTGGGCTTGTTTATCTCCCAAATACTGAGTGAGCAGCAAAGGAGTAAGGTACACACTTCCCTTCTCTGAGACCGCAGGGGAAGAGGGTGGCTTCAGTCATTCTTATCTCTCTGATCGTTCTTCATGCTGCTGTGCAATAACAGAGCTTTACTCTCCTGCAGCACCTTTCATCCCCATATAACCCCCACTGAAGTGATTGCTATCAAAGAAGGGTAGTCTGGATCTCTGAAAGACCTGCAAGAAAAAATCCAGGTTAGGCCATGGTTGCTGTTTTTGCCCTGAGAGAACTGTGGTTGCCTCTGCATGGATGGAGAGTCCAGTGTGTTTCTCATTGCCCACAAACACGTGTGTATAGGTCCTGAAACTGCTGTTGAGTCTCCACCATAGCGTCTCATAGCTCATCCTGCATTTGGAATCCCAAAGTCCACTGAGTATCCTCTTCATCTCCTGCTAAAAGCAATGGGTATGTGCACTATGGGAAGGGAATTCCAATACAAGTGATTGGCAGATTTAATTTTGCAGCTCACATTTGTGTATAAAGGCCATCATGGAAGCACAAGAGTGCAGAGCAGTATTGGAAAAGCTGGTCCTTTGAGGATCTTAGGTCTTTGGGAATTCTGGTCCCAGGGTGGATGCTGAGCCCCTGAAATCCTGCCCCTGATTTTGCTATTGAAACCAACTTCTGTATGTGTGTCCAGCATACGAGATGGTCACACTGCAGTTTTCTCTGTGGCTACATATAACGTAGCAGGTCTTCACTTTCTTTTTGCAGAGCCCAGGTCTCCTCACAGCCACCTTCAGGATAATGTCATTCCCATTGCCTGAGCTCAGTGTACAGTATGTGACCTTCTTTCCTGGCATGTCAGTTGGCTCTCCAGCCTGTACGAGTTTACATTGGATATGGGGATGCCTGATATATCTCTGTCAACCTTCACCAAGAGGAGGTCTGCTCTTTAACCAGTGGGGTCTGAGCAACAGTAGTCAAGGCAAACAGTGTCATGTGGTAGAAAGCCAAGATCATCTGAAGATCTGCTTGATGAGTGATCTGCAAATTGCTAAATCCTCAGGATCATACAATTTTCCCACTTCTTTTTGATGTGTGAAGCAGGTTCAAAAGGATTTTCCAAGGGAAATGTGGGGAGCACCATTACTATAGCTGGGATAACCTTGTGATCTAAGAAATACAACATTTCTGCTAACACTATGAAGAGATTATGGAATCTAATTCTTTAAGCTGATACCAATAAAACTGAGACTTAATGTGCTCATATCCACATGCTTTAAAAATTCCCAGGATTTGATTTGTTTTTTAATTATCATTTAATTTGTTCAAAAGCTTAAATAAAACTTGGGAGAAAACCCATCTTTTATTTAAAGGAAACCACACTCACACCCCTAAAAGGAGGCTGAGAAATCTTGTCATGAAAGACTAAAAATAAAACAGTCTAAAATTAGTCTAAAACGAATCCTCCACTTAAATCAGACAAACTGGGATGTGTCACCCCTGACATTTTAAAGATAGAAGTACTAGGCTCCAACCCCCTTTTTAAAGGAGAAAACTGCTCTTGTGCTGATAATTCAGCATTGCAGGTTTCCTCCGTAAGGGCCAGCTGCTGAACAACTCCCTTTTCCTTTCACTGCTGAAAGAGTATGTGAATTTCCTCAGGCTGTTGTGTTTATTGAAGGGCCTCAGTTGTGAAAGCCAAGTGGACCTTGCTTTCCACTTAGTCCCAAGACCAAGTCTTAGGTTATTCTAATGCCATCTTTGGTAGGATATCGAGGAGAGAGATGCTCAGCCAGCCAAGAATAAATACAAACCAGGTGGACTTAGTTTTAAGTTAGGTTATCTGTGATGCACAGAGTAAAACAAACTCAGGTTAAATAATTTGTGAGCTTCTCACCATGTCCATTAGCTATTCAGTGAGATATCTCTCTCTCTATTCCTTTGCACTTTGTAGCCATCTCACCTGGCTTTTCCAGAGCAGTGAATGTGATGCCACTGGTGCTGGATGGGAAATAGGTGGCAGATGTTTGGGCTATGCATGTCTCAGAGATTAGGTTAATGTATTTCCTGTGGCAGTGCTCAGCCCTCTGTCCTGGCATTTACAACTCATCTTAATTCATCGGAATCCAGTCCAAGCAGACACAAGAGATATTTGCTTCTGCTTTCAGTAAGAGCTGTGCTTGTGTGAGCCATGATTAGTTGACAGTGCACTGTCACCTCATGCATTTGTTGGCTGGGCCATTGAACCACTGCTTTTGTGACTGCAGCTACGCTCAGAGTAGTAGTAGTTGTGTGTCTCATCCTTGTAACATCAGAGTTCATGAGCCCCTGGGAGTTCAGCTTGGTTGCTGCTTGGATGACAGGCCAAGGAAACCTGATGCTCCCAAGACAGTTATTTAGTGAGTCAGTCAGTGTCACCTGACCTACAAGTGAGTCCTAAATCCCTGACCTGGCAAGGCTTGGACAGGCTGGAGAAATCACTGTGCTAATGAAGATCCTGCTTCAGGCAGGGTTGAAAAAAGAAGTTCTCACTATGTGTGGAAGATGGCAGTGAATGAATGGCCTGAGACCACACCAGAGCCCATGGTGTACATGGTGCCAAAGAAGTCATAGTGTCTGTGGTTTCAATACCATGTGAACTGTCCCTTCACCTCCTTGGGAAGTCCCACAGAATTTTTGTTTTGTGCATTTCTGCATCCCCTTAGAAACAAGGGCTTTCCAGAGCTGTCAGTAAGTTGGGTTGGCTTTGGAAACTCTGGACACCCTGTGCAATGAACAGCAAAATGCAAAGCCAACATTTCAGGATTTTTGTGTTCTCAGAGAGAGCTGGGGTAACACAAGCCTCTGTTAGAGGTCTTGGGTTTTGCTGCACCGAATTCCCCTCCAGCCTGTCACTCTTCTTTGTAAAGAAACTTCTTCAGCTGCCTTTGCACTATCTGACTGCTCTCAATGCACGCAGGTGGTCCAAGGGAGCCCCATTCCCCACGCGAGATATCTCCCCATGCTTTCTGGCACAACATAACCACAGGGTTTTATCAATGTCTGGCTCTCCTTTGCCTTACAAGGAGTGTAATCTTTCTTGCACCTCTCTACACCCCTCACTTGACAGCTGACAGAGCACAGCCTTGCATTTCTACCAGCTCCTGGCTCTTTCATTTGATTTAATGGAGCTGGCTGCATCCTCCTTCAGACACACGCTCCCTAGTGCCCATCCTGGGTTCTTACCTTGCATCAGGCTACCTCCAGCACTGCCCACTGCTGTTTTTCTAACTTCATATCTGCATGTGGTTTCATCTGTTGTGGGTCATCCTGCTTTAAATCAACAGTCTTCTATTTAAATTCAACTGCCCTCTTATTCCTGCAAGAGCCAAGGCTCAGAGTGGGCTGTGCCAGCAGGTCACACACTACTGCCAGAGGAACAAAAGTGCATTTAAAATGTATTTACATAGATATAAACATGCCTATGTATTTTTATATATGTGTGTGTCTGTGTGGTGGAAAGGAGAGGTGGGACTGTGGGATGATGGATCTGATTCTTACGTGTGGCACAGCCTCTTTCTGTGATCACCAATAACGCTTTTGTTTCCTTCCACTGTAGGCTATGTGTGATTATAAAGTTCCCTTGCTAATGAAGCTTCAGTGGTCAGTGAGCTTTCTGCAGTGAGGAGAACCTCCCTCCTGGCACTATCTAAGTGATGGGAATTTAAATATTCTCCTACTGTTAAGCCTGGCAGGAGCCAGGCAGCTAGGCATGCAAAAGGGGAACATGGCAGAGGTCTCTCTTTGGTCTGGGAACCCGAATGATCTCAGACGGAAGGCATGAGGTTAGACGACTTCATTAGTAGCCTCTGACATACTCCTCCCTTGACCTGGGTTATAGTTACATACACAGAGTTGTGGGATGATTCTTTGAAACCCCTTAAAGAGGAAACCTGCTCCTTTTGGAAGGTGTTTCCCAGTTATCCCATGACCCTCTAACTTACAGTAAACACTCAGTAGTTAAACTGCAGAGCCATCAGCAGGAATGAGCACTTGCTGCTGCTGGTACAAGAGAAAGACCTGTCAGGGTTTTGGATTTGAGGAGAAATCTGCGTCACTTGTCTGTCTGCAGGAAGTCTTTAAGTGGCATAAAGAGCACAGTGTTAAAGCTGATGCCAGACTAAGTAGGGAGGAATTAGTGCCCTGAGAGCAGGAGAACAGGTCACATCCTCATATCATGTCTTTACTACCGGTAATGCCGAACAACAACCCCATCTGTGTCATGCTCAGTGCCACTGACAAGCACTAAATCAATGACATTCTCAACTCAGCATCACAATGACCCTTGTGAAGATGAAAGATATCCTAGATTTGTTAATAAAACCTTACAATGGTCGTCAGTGCACGTATTGCTCCCTAAACTTGACATTACAGCCAGCCCACCCATGTCCTACCCCAGCCAATGCTTCTGCAAGTTCTTGAGAGTTCAGCTTTCCTCGGTCTTCAGCTGTTCACTGTTTCTTGTCCATCTCTCGACAGCTGAAAATCTATTTGTGTCTCAGCATTCGTGCTTTGAGACCTCATGAATGGGTGTCCCCCTGCCCTGATCCCTCAGACCTTCGCTAATCCTTACATCAGTGTCTTTCTGGAATCACTGGGATCAGGAAAACCTCAAAACCTGCCTGGCTGGGGGCTCTGTACTGCTGTCTCCTGATGGCAGACAGCCAGGAGACATATACCATGCCTGAAGGAAGAAGGATAAGTATAAACCTCTCTGATGACATGAGAGGATCTACCTGAAAGGAGGCAGTATTCTTGGTTTCCTCCTGTAATTTCCAACACAATACCACGAGCGTCAAGTACAACACCTCCAGTAGGACTACACATTTGCCCAGTGGCACAAAGAAGTGAGAAGCAGTGCTGTTTTGAAACTGTGGAAACTTCTCTTGGTTTCAGGCAGTGCAAACCATGGTTTCCCTATGCAACCCCTTTGCTGTGTCAGTCATCTTCATGGTGCCTCTGCTCTGCTCAGTAGCAGAGCACTTTTGATGTGTCTTTTTATTCCCTCAGCATTTCAGTGACTAAGGAAAGCTTAGGAGAGCAGATAGATGGTTCAGAACCATGTTCCCGTGTGGTTCCTCTCACCCAATGTTTTCCGAAGTCTCTTGGGCAGGGTGGTGGCCGCTGCTCCATTTGGTGACGTCGACATTGCCCAGGAGTAGCACAGCACTTGCTTAAGCCACATGCAGAGGCTTTGCAGGCAGGTGAAGCTCTCTTGGCTGGCTACAGACTCCTCAGGCAAATGGGTGGCTGGCCAGACAGAAAGTGAGAACAGACTGAAAATCCTCTTCACAGCAACAGAGTTGAGGAGAACCAGACAAGCTGCAGCAAGGAGGGCTGAGAGCTGGGAAATGTTTTATTGCTGTCCTCCTTTAAACAAACTATTTGTCTCTTTAGCTTAGCTAAACAGAAAAGTCAGAGTGCTGGGCAAGGACAAAAGGATTAAGTTGGGATGTTTGGGTGTGACATTTCTCCAGCCTTCCCCTTCTCTGGGGGTCCATCTTTCATTGGTGTGGGGAGCCCAGGGACACAAACCTGGCAGAATTCTTGCTAGGTGGAGCTGGCCCTTCACCAAGGTGTGAGCCAGCTGGTCCTTCTGTCCTTCTAGCCTGACACACGTCATCTGTCACACCTGCTTCAAACGACAGGAGAGGCTCCACCGCTGCGGGCAGTGCAAGTTTGCCTACTACTGTGACCGGACCTGCCAGAGAGAGGCTTGGCTGAACCACAAAAATGAGTGTTCGGCCATCAAGAGGCATGGCAAGGCACCCAGCGAAAACATCAGGTGACAAATGGGCCCCTGCAGCCAGTGGAAGAGGATGGGGCATCCCTCCAGAGGGTGGTGTGGAAAAGCCCGATTTGGACAAGGTGGGGTGGATGATGGTTTGGGAAAGGCTGGGAGCATCCCTTAGTTGAGGGAATGGGGATCCTGAGGAAAATTTGGGGTGTGAAGAGGTTGTGCTTCTACAGGGTTTTTTGGTGGTGGGCCCTAAAAACTCTACTGCAGCTGAATGGGAAGAGGCAAACCTGCCTGGTGTGGTTCAGGAGGTGGGTAAGTGGTGAATAGGTGAAAAGAGCAAGGGGGCATGGGCACCTCCCTAATTTGTCTACAGGATACATTGATTTGGATGCACATCTTGGCTTTGTTGTAAGAGAATGAGAGGACTCCTCAAGGGAATAAAAGCCATGGTGGAGGACTAGGGGTCTAGGGGCATGTAGCTCTTCTCCAGGGGAGATCATAGATTCTAAAGCCTAACTCTACATCTCCCTTTCCTTCAAAAGCCCCTGGATGATGATATCCATCAGCCAGCGATGCTGCGAGTATCTCAGTCTGTCTGCGTGCTGTTTCCCACCCATGAAATGAATTTTGATGGTGCTTTGTTCCCTCTCCTTGCAGTGGGTGATGGTGATGCTAATGCTTGGGGCTCTTTCCCATGCAGGCTGGCTGCCCGCATCATGTGGAAGATAGAGAGGGAAGGCAGCGGATTGGCAGAGGGCTGCCTGGTCTCCATTGATGATCTGCAGAACCATGTGGACAGCTTTAGTGAGGAGGAGAAGAAGGAGCTCCGTGCTGATGTGGAGAATTTCCTTGAGTTTTGGCCACCCACGAGCCAACAGTTCGGCATACAATTCATCTCCCACGTATTTGGAGTGGTATGTTGGAGGGGTGAGAGAGTGAAACAGGGGACCAGTTCAGGCTGAGCTGCTCTGTCTCGAGCCCTGGGACAAATCAATGTGTCCTGGGCTGCACTAACCCCTCAGCTAGCAACACTGCCCAGGGGACCATGCTGAGCTGAGGTGAGACAAATGCTCTACTCACATCTCTGCAGATGGATGGTGTGGTGGAGAAGTTGTCTTTGCCCACCCTACAAGGAGGACACAGAAAATCCTTTGGTACCCACCCTGCAAAGAAAGTCCTATCCACTGGGCACAGGGAGGCCTGTATGCTAGTGGCAGGCATAGCTTACCCATGCAGAAGTAAGCACAGATATTGTACATAGTCAGTTAAGAAAGGTAATAAAACTATTAGCAGAGTAAAATAATTAGCAGCCAAGTTAATTATTTGCCTTTGGTATATTCTCTTGCATTTTCTCTTTGCAAATATTTCTTTTGTTCATATTTGCAACTAAAACCTTTCTGATCATATGTGATAATAGTGTGCCATATAGAAAAGTGTAATCATTCAGTCTTGGTGTATGTATCCTGCAAAGCTGTCATTCTGGAAATGGTTAGAGACTCAAAACAAACAGTAGTAATTGGTTTTTATCATCTCTGTGGGCCACCCAGCAAATGTGATCCGGTTCAAGGCAGCTCTCGAGGTCAAATTCTAACTGATACCTGCTTTAATAACCGTGAACTTTGCTTTCTGCTGATGGTCTACTTGAATTGTCTCAAATTAATTTTCCTGTGGCCTTTTTCTGAACTATTTGCAGGAAGCAAATATAGGGAAGCCGATGCATGCCCAAAGCAAATTTATCTTAGACATCTCAAACGAATATTAACAGCAAATATTATACAGCATTTACTTAGCTCTGCTCTGGGTTGGTCCACTTGCCTGAGCCCTGCGCTGCTTTTCTCCTGGCATTTTATCCCAAGTAAAGATGTTCCTGCAGCTGCTTTCTGCAACGATCTCATAGGCACATCTTTCTGCCTGAAGTCTGGAGATGGGATGCTGGAAACCAGCTTCTTTTAAAGCCTCAGCAAGAATGGAGAGGTTTTAAATGTAGTTGAGTCCAGCTTTTTCTTCTTCAATGCTTCTAACTGCTTATGTTTTGGGACTAGATCAACTGCAACGGCTTTACCCTCAGTGACCAAAGAGGACTTCAGGCTGTTGGTGTGGGAATCTTCCCCAACCTCTGCCAGGCCAACCATGACTGCTGGCCCAACTGTACCGTCATCTTCAACAATGGCAAGTGAGTGGATTTCTTTCCTCAGGCACAGCCAGGCTGCATCCTTAACGGGCAACTCAGCAGACTGCTAACCCCATAGTGTCAGATCCCTGCCCCGGAAAATCTATTAATTCTTATTTCCTTCTGTAGCATAGAAAAAAAAATCAGGTTTTTCATTCTACAGAGGAAATGTTTTCCTTCTCATTATTGTTATTTTAAAAATTATTGTCTAGTACAGTAAACACACACACAAGATCTGACCCCACATCCAATGACCAGGCAAAGAACCAGCAAAACTCACTGGATTTCTGAGAGTTTTGAAACCAGACTCAAAACACGTATATAAAGTGCTGAGTAGCTGCATAGATCAGCCCTTGTATTCAGGCTTTGGTGAGGGCTGGAAGGGACCTGTGGAGACCACCAAGTTCAACCACCCTGCAGGTTCACCCAGAGCAGGCTGCACCAGACACATTCAGGAGGGTTTTGAATGTCTGCAGAGACAGATTCTACCACGTCTCTAGACAGCCTGCACCAGGGCTCTGTCACCCTCAAAGTAAAGAAACAATTACAGTTAATAAATTGGTAAAGATTATGCTGAGTCCACAGTCCAATAATTTTTATAAACAAAGCTTGCCTGTCACTATTTGCTGATGTGTTTATAACCAACTGTTCCTAACACAGCCCGCAGCTTTCAGAGAGTGTGCCATCTCTGCTAATCACTGATTAACTCTGGAGCAAAAGGATCATCATGACACTTGTGACTGTTATCTGCAAACTCAGTCACGTGCAGATGCAGGATTCCCTGTGCTGCTGGGCATTCCCCATTCCCACCCTGTCCTGTGAGCAAACTTCTGCGGGACACGTAAGATGGAAAGGGATTAAGTGGGAAACACGGGTATGTTTCACCAGAGCTGGGAGTGGAGGCTGCTGCTGCTTTCAGTGTTCTGGAAGCCCATGGGAGTGATGCTCTGCCCTTCCCAGCCTTCAGGCCATGACAGGTATAAACTGCTGATCCAGCAAATTGCATCATATCCAAGACTTTAACTGGAGAAAACTGCTTGCTAAAGCTGCATAACCACAGTGTGTCATCCACATTTTCCACTAAGAGTCTACAAATTCTTGTGTTAGCCAAACTTTGGAGCTATAAATTAACCCCTGAGCCTCCCCTTCTTTAACTATCCTGTTGCTTGTGCTCTCCAGTTATCGCTGATGGTTTTACCTGATAAAACTATACCACTGTTTATCAAGCAGCTAATAAACAAGCAAAAAGAAAACAAAACTCCATTAATATGATTACCTTGGTAGGAAACAGGGTGTCTTCCAAAGTCAGGTTGGAGTTTGTGTTCTGGTACCAGATTGCCCTGGGTCAGATGTGTAGTGGGATGACTGATGTAGAACCTCTCCAACCAGCCTGGGAAGTAAGGTCAGTAACCAGCAGCAATAACAACCCTGAAGTTTGAGTTTCTGGGCAGCAAATAGAGGAATGGCATTTTGTTTGCCTGGCAGCTTGTTGAAGCTCCCACATGCATCTTGCTACTGACTTTAAACTCAATCATCTGGTTACTGGCTGGGCAAATTATGAAGGTTTCTTATTTTTCTGAGGAAACCCGATGCTAAGCCCCTGTTGCAGGAACTGAACTCAAGGCACAGTAGCAGAGTTGAGGACTCACTAAAATCACACAGAGTACTCAGTAGTCTCTGTTGCTGAGATCCCAGGGTGATTTCCATTTCAAGCCGTGTTTCAGAGAGCAGAACTACTGATATCAGCAGAGAGATCTCTGTGCAGGACAGCTAGCCTCCTTGTGCCTGTCAAACATCAGAAGTGGGTTTGCAGACTCTCTGGCTGAGACTACTCCTAAAAGCACAGTTCTCTGCCAATGGCTCAGTGATGGGCTACTCAGTTATGGCAGCTGCATAGCATCAGCAAAGCTCTTATGCAGAGAGAATCATGTGCCAGGCACAGGGAACCCCCTTGTCTCCTGTCAGAATGATATCCTAATGCCTTGAGCCGTGTGCCCATTTTTTCTGTTGTACTTGTACCTGTGCAAACTGCAGATCTTTGTTTTGTCTTTCAGTCATGAGGCTGTAAGATCAATGTTCCACACACAGATGAGGTGGGTCAGTCTTGAAATCATCATCCTCTCCCCTTTGCCTGGTATCCCTCATGTCCCACGTTTCATGGAAAAGCTGCAAACAGCTTAAGGGGTTCCCTCAGTTTGTTTCACTTTCCTCCTTTTCAGAATTTCTACCCTTACCCTGTGTAAAGCCCCTAACTAAACCCAAACCTCACTTAATTCTGCATTTTGTAGTAAATTAAAACAGTAGTGGTAATATTGTGACTGTCTCCTCCCACTCTGCCTTCCCACCCTCTCCCTCACCTTCCTCCCTGCCAGTATTTTCCTCTCTCCACTTCTCATTTCTCCTCCCCTGACTACGGCAAGAGCATGAAAGTCAGAACAAGGTCTCACTAATCTTGTTCAGCCCAAAATAAAAGCTCATGTATTAGGAATGAGAAATGATAGTGTTACTGACATACTAAATAGTCCACATTTCTTCCGCAACGAGCAGTGCCCATTGAGTGCGTTGCCTGCGGCAGCAGTTCTGTGAGATGTAGGGTTCATTCTCTTTTATCATAATACTTCATTGATGGTTTATCTTTTAGTGATGCCACTGATCCAAATTAGAGAAATCACAAGAATATGTGCAAAAAAAGAGACAAGTTCTCTGCATAGTCCTTGGTGTATTACAGTCAGTCCTGGTAAAGGGATGCAGTTGTCTTCAATTGAAGCAAACATGCAATTTTCTCAAATACCTTTGAAGTGGTCTTCTTCACCATTGCCACTCTGTGCTTATAGATAGAACCATAAAACAGGACAAATGAGTTTCACTTCTGATTAGGGCTGATGTTTTGAAGCGATTAGAGTTGATGTCTTGAAGCAATTAGAGTTCTGAGCTCAATAGCCCAATCTGAGCTATTGGGCACTCACTGTGCCTGTGCGTGGGTCTTTCATGGTCTCTGGTGCTTAGGACAGCCACTGGGAGAAGAGTACGGGACAAGCTCAGTGGAGTGATCTCAGCTGACAGCTGGAGCATTTACAGTATGCCATGTGTTTCCAGGCTTATCCCAAATGCTGTCAATCCCCTTCACACAAGGGATGGCTGCTTAAAATACGCCTCTGGTACTTAGGGTATCAGGGGCATCATAAAAGTCAGAGGCTTGATTTTGCTTCTCTGGTTGCATGACGCACTTTAACAAGGATCCCATGAAGTGTGAACAGGAGTGTTTATATGTGTGAACCTTTCTGATGGCCATTGATCTTTTTCATGAACTTTCTTCTGGGGTAGCAGGTTGGTGTTTTCTCTGGCTGGCATTTACCTGTGGTTATGATGCAACTAACAGGTGCCTTTCATAATGATGGCATGTTTAGTGATGCATTCTGTATGAAATATGTTGCTGATATGATACCAGAGAAGGTATCATATCAACATATGTTGATGTGGTCCCAGAGAAGGTCAATTTTCCAGCTCTGGTCGAATTCTTCAGCCAGTTCTGGCTGTCCAGCCCCCATGACTGAGATTGAGTGTGTAAAGCGAATCAATAAGGGAACAATTTTGAGTGCCCGTGTTATTTAAGATCTTTTGCAGGGAATGACATGAGCAAAAGGCAGGTGCAAAGCTCTGGCTTTGCCACGGATTTTGCTTTAGGAGCAGAGTGGCAATTTCCTTGTGTTTCACGGCAGCAATATCAGAACAAAGGGCTGTATAGACTGTTTCCAGAGAGTTGGTTCTGAGCCTTTAAGTACAGATGCACGAACAAGGTGAGGGCATCTCTCACCCAGCACCCAGAGGGAATGTCCCTTAACTTTTCCAAGTGAAAACAATACCAAAAGCAGCATGGCTCAGGATCTGGGAGTCTAGCCAGAGATGGGTGGGAGGCATGCAAAGCAGTACTTAAAAAAAGACCTTAAGTCCAAACTCAGCATTTTGCAAGTCTTGTTGGGTATTTCTGGGTATTTCAGGTTCCAGGATTTTCTTCTGGCGAGCTCTCCTGCAACATAAGACAGGTTTATGTCTTAGTTCACCCCCATCTGGATAAATCCAGAAAAAGTAATGGAGCTGTAATCTGTTACTAGCTCAGACCCTTACCTATTCCTGCCAGGGACTTGTAGAGGGGCAGGAGAAATGAAGGTGACTGTGGTTTTACTCTGTATTCAGTTAACCAGGCTGCTGTCCATCTCTGTGCTGTGCCTCCCTGAAGAGCTCAAGCAGTACTTCAGGGCAAGGACTTACTTCTGCAAGGCAGGAGCAGGTCACCAGGTTTGTCCCTGACAGCTCTATGGCTGCAGCTTTGTTTCTGCTGCTTCTCCAAGTCCATACCTTGTCCATTTCGCACCCAGGATCGAGCTGCGGGCACTGAACAAGATTTCTTCAGGGGTTGAACTGACTGTCTCCTATGTGGATTTCCTCAATGTGAGCGAGGAGCGTCGGAAGCAGCTGAAGAAGCAGTATTACTTTGACTGTGCCTGTGAGCACTGCAAGAAACAGATCAAGGATGACTTGATGCTGGCTGTGAAGGAGGGGGAAAGCAAGGTATGGTTTGTCCTGCAGTGTTCAAACCCAAAAGTGGCTGCATCTCCTCCACCATCACACCTATGAGGTTCCTCAGCCCTGAGGCACTCTTGGTGGGAGCAGATTCAGATTTTGGCAGAAACCTGACTAGTGCTGATGTGAAAAATGACAACAGAGCTGCGCCTTGATTGCTGATAGCAATTCAAGCTCACCACGCAAAGTCAGCTCAATCCCTGTTACATTATGCAACAGAAATGCAGATTTTAATTTTAAAAAGCCCACAAAAAGTTGCCTTTAACTCTACCCTATAAGTCCATCAACAGGCAGGATGCAGAAATACTGGAAAATTAACTCTAGAGATAAGAGAAGGCTGAGAGGAGATCTCATCACTCTCTACAACTACTTGAAAGGATGCTGTGGAGAGGCTGGTGCTGGTCTCTTCTCACAAGCAATTAGCAAGAGGGAATGGGTTCAAATTACAACAGGGTAGGTTTAGACTAGATATTAGGAAGAATTTTTTCACAGAAAGGGTGGTCAGGCACTGGAATGGGCTTCCCAGGGAGGTGATTGAGTCCCCATCCCTGGATGTGTTTAAAGGTCCTTTGGATGAGGTATTGCGGGATGTGGTTTAGGGGTGAACTTGTAAGGTAGGGTAGATGGTTGGACTTGATGATCGCAGGGGTCTTTTCCAACCAGAGTGATTCTGTGATTCTGTGATCTGCGCTGCTGAGCAGTCATATAATGAATCAGTACAGCGCAGGGGCTGGTATGGTGCAGGACCAAACAGCAAAGTTGGGATGAGGAGCTGTGATCTCAGGCCAGCACTGCCACCAGGAGGGACTCAGCAAGCGGCACCGTCCTGGGAAGGCACACAGAACCTTCAGCCTCTGGTTTGGCAGTTACCAGGAAACCAAGCTCAGCCTTATGACTTTTCTTTCATGTTGATGGCAGTCAGGAAAGGCTGGATATTGCAGAGCGTGAGCCTTTCCTTGACAAGGGTTTGGAGAAACAGGATCAGACTGATATCTGGGAGCTCCCATGGGAAACAGGACATCGAACTAGAGGAGACTCTTTGCTTGCAGGGTCAAGTTCTCCTCTAGTGCAAAAGATTGTGTCATAGAATCCAATTACTAAACTATCAAGATTCATCTTAAAGCTAATCCTGACTGCAGAAACTCCACACTTCTAACATAAAATGGTCCCAGAGCTTAGTCCTCTAACGCAGAAGCATTTTTATCTGGCTTCCTGTAGAAGTGTTTTTGAACACCTCCTCCAGCAGACAACATAAAAAAAAATATCTCAGCTCTTGTTCAACACCTGCTGTCAAGCCTTGACCGAGCAGTGAGATGCACCATCCCCTTTTCATGAGCATTAGAGGTGCTCTGCCGCACACAGTGGGAAGATGTGCTTTCAGACAAACGTCCTCCACAATCTGAAGTGCTTGTGTAGAAAAATTGTGTAACAACACAAGGCGCATGATTTCATCTATCAAAAATACACTCCATCAACAGACAATAAGAATCCAGACTGATCTCACCCGCAGAGCATGTCTGCCTGGATCACAATGTGTAAATTCAGGCTCGCCTGCCTGCAAGCAGCAACGCTTCCAGCTGTGTGGAAACAGCCCCGTGAATATGTGTGAGATTGACAGCTCCCAACCTCAACAGCTGCTATGACCTCTGGTCCTTCACTCCTTCCAAATAGTACCAAAGTTCCCATTGTTTATACTGGCAACAGGCTTAGGGGTCTAGTAAATGCAAGAGGGGGTTTTTATTATAGACAAAGGCGCCGTGGAAGTGCTGTTTAAAGTAGCTGTTCTGCAATGTGATTTGTACTGTCGTTAATGCTGCCTTTGGATGTGCTCTGCACACTAGAACACCCTGTGTGCAGCTCAGACAGCTGCCAAAACGGAACCAGCTCTGATAGCTTCAGTCTAATAATACAGAGGAATAAATCATAACATATACATTTGTAGCCATAAATAGACCATAAATAGATGAGGGGTATATGGCTTTGAAAAGCTACTGGTTTTCCTTATCACAGAATCACAGAACATGACAGAACATTAGGGATTGGAAGAGACCTCGAAAGATCATCTAGACTTATAAACTAAACTTTCAAGAGCTTTTCCCAAATGGCTGCATTTGTGTCTTGGGCAGGTCTGATGTATGGTCCACTGTAGGAAGGTATTGGGTGGTGTGGGAAGCATCCCGTTGAACTGATTTGGGTTTCCAGGCTGCAGAACAAGTATCCCTTCAACCAGGGTATTCTGGCACATCAGGCAGTGCATTTTGCTCACTGTTTTCTCTAACGTTGTCTCTAGCCCTCTGCAGAGACAGTGAAGGAGGTCATCCAGTTCTCCAAGGACACACTGGAGAAGATCAACAAGGCCCGCATGGAGGGACTTTATCATGAAGTGAGTGCTGATACTTTTGCTCCCTTGCTGTATCTACACTGCCAGTGAAAGTAGCTCTTGTTCCTTTCCACGTGAGTGATTTAAGGATGAAACAAACCCTCACTGCTACAAACTGAATATCCTCGTGTGCTTCGTTGCCCTCTTGCCAACTCAAACTGCAAAAGCTGACACCAGTTTCAGTCCTTTGTAAAAGCATAATCCTGCCCAACACAACATTCCAGACTGATTTCTTTTGTAGTGATGATACAAGGCAATTCAGGTGACTTCCAGCCCCTCCAATTGACGTAAGTGTTGAACCAAGGGCCTCCTAGGTGAAAAACGTGAGTTACAGCACAAGTGTAATGAGTCAGCTCTGCAGGTAGCCCCAGAAAATGGAGGACAGTGGGTTTGGGAGAGGCACAAGGTAGTCGGGATAATCGTTACATAGAGCTGTGGGCTATGTTTGCCCACGGTGATCTTCAGCTCACCCCTTGGCGACTGCATTTTACTTGTTTGTTGGGTGCTGAGGATGGGTATGTGGTGTGAGAGATCCACATCCCACCTTGAGCACAGACTACAAGGGCAAAGGCTGAGAGAGCTCAAGTAGTTTCTTTATTTCTCCCTCTCTTGCTGACCCAGGGAATAGGTAATTTTTCTCTTCAGAATGTAGCTGCTTGAGGAAAACACTCGAGGTTGAGCAACAGCCTCTGTGTTTGAACTGGCTTTGGGAAAAGGCTGTGAGGACCCCCAAAGCAGAAATTTAGACACTGGTATCACAGCTAAGTGCAGATGTGACAGCTCGGGAGACAGGCATGGGACAGTGCAGCTCCTTGTCTCCAGACCATGGGATCATTGCATCAAGTGCTTGTAGGAAGGTGGATGAATGTCACTGGGGTACAAGAGCCCTGCAGGCACTTGGTACCTGACAAAACCCAAACTCCTGGGGTCTTTCTTCTCCTGAACAGTAGCAATAACTTTTTCCTTGCTGTTTTTCATGAAGGTTACCATGAGGAGGAAGCTTTGAGCACCAACTATTTTGCTAGGCTAATATTTCTTGCCAAATGAAAGAGTATCTTCCCCAACCTTCATGGAGGTTGACTTGGATCATGCGATGCACAGGGTATGTGTGGCAACTTTGGCACCAAAAGTGCTCTGACTTGCCCTTGTTCTCCTTGTTTCCCAGGTTGTGAAGCTGTGCCGTGAGTGCCTGAAGAAACAGGAGCCTGTGCTGGGCGACACAAACATCTACCTCCTGAGGATCCTGAGCATTGCCTCCGAGGTGCTCTCCTACCTCCAGATGTTTGAGGAAGCAGCTGACTATGCCAAGAGGATGGTGGATGGCTACCTGTATGTCTGTGCCCCGGGTTTGGCAGCAGCTCTCTGTGTTTATGTGCTAGGCAGTGTGTTACAGTGTGCTTCTTAGCCTGCTCCCATCAGGACAGTGGCACTGATTATATCACCAGGCAGAGGGGGATCCCATGTTAAACTCTCAAACACTTTGATTTACTGTAACTAGCAAGTAGTTCAGGTGCATCTCTCATTAGCCTTTTTGTTTTGTCTCAGAAGCGTCTAAGGGCTCCCCTGGTAGCAAGCCACAAAGCCTGGGTGGAGGGCAGAGAGGCTGTCACCGCTGGAGATGGTCTGTACCCCTGCAATCTGCAGGAAGAAGCTGTTGCATCGAAAAAAGAAACCATGTCAGATGGCTGTCACTCTTGAATAATGCATTAATTTTTGTCTTGGCTTATTCGTGTATGCAAATCCTGTGGCAAAAGCTCAGGAGAATAAAGAAAATCAGGATTAGCTCACACAGATCCAGAGCAAACCACAAAAAAATGGTGTCTGTTATTAACTGAGGTTTTACTACAGGACTGAGGAACATTAAATAGGGGGAAAAAAAAGAAAAGACTATTGGTAACAGAGTCACCCCCTGGCTTGGAAGCCTGACAAGCCACTTCATGTCCCAGCTGATTGAATGACATAAAGGGAATTGCTTCTTCTACCTGTTTCTCAGCTTTTCAGTACAGTGTGAGGACTGCTGTAATTTCCTTCCTTGCTTTGGCCAATTTGCTATGTTAAAGAAGCCCCTGAAGGCACATTTTCAGGTAAATCCAGCAGCTTCTAACTCTGCCTTGGCTTCTGAAGTTGGATATAGAGACCAGGTTTCTTTTTTCCTATCTGAGATACTGACTGTAGGGAAGTGATCTGACGGTACCTGAGGTATGTTCATCTCAGTGTGTGAGATGAACATTTCTGGAGTTTCTGGAACCACCTGCTTCTTCTCCCACTTTGAATGAGAAACTGGTGGTTGTTGCATGTTCAGTTCAGGCACTGCATCATCTTAAGTGAAGTTGGTGCCACCTCGGCTGTAGAGGCAGATTTGGGACCTGTTTGCACCAAATAATGTGGAATGACAGAGCTTGGCATTCCTCCATCGAAGTGTCCCACTTTCCCTGTTCACAGGTTGTTTATCCTCTTTCACAACACTCATGCTCCCGTGCAACCCCTGACTGCCCCCTTCTAAGCAGGGCTACATATTTCAGTGGCACTGAAAGCAACGGGCACTTTGCTTGAGTAAACAGCCAGCTCTTGGCAAACATATCACATCACTGACAAACATGTGGGAACCCACATCTCTGCTGAACTAAAATTACTCAATGTTTTTCCAGGAAAATATACCATCCCAACAATGCACAGCTGGGGATGGCTGTGATGCGGGCAGGAGTGACTCACTGGCATGCTGGTCTCATCGAAGCTGGGCATGGCTTGATCTGTAAAGCCTATGCCATTCTCCTCATAACCCATGGACCTTCCCACCCAATTACCAAAGACTTGGAGGTAGGTGTCCTCTCTCATGATGTCTCTTCTTTCTCTCTGGGCACAGTGACATTCAAGCCACAATGTATTTTTTTCCTCAAAGGACTGATGAGTGTATTTCCTAGCTTAAGGTCAAGATCTGCAGATCCCAGGAATTACCTTTGCTCAGATACGATGAACAGGTTATGGTTTACAGCTTGGGATCTATCAGTTCTTCAGCCTTTAACTCACCTGATGTGAGATGTTGGCTTTTTTAACAAAAAAAATTACGTGATACCAAATGAAATCCTTTACTGCCGTTTTACTCACTGTTATAGCAGAGTGATAACCTTTATTGGTGCAATTTTACATCATCAGAAAAATGACTAGCTAGTACCTAAAGCCAACCTGACTGTTGACTGTTTCCCAATATATAGAAGAGGGTGAAACCCCAGCACTTTCATTTCTGTATTTCCCTTCCCATTTACTTTAGGGAGGAAATAGTGGATATATGGCACATGCATGCCTAAACTGCAGGTGGAAGAAACTCACAGACAACAAAAAGATTTCCTAAATTTCCTTCTGAGCCTGTGCTATGATGCAGCACTAGGAATGACTCTGCTCATGATGCTGAGATACAGGGAGTGCAACTGTGACACGATTGAAGAGAGGCTGAGAATGCATTTCCTCCTCCCCTGCCTCTTTCCACATGAGATGACCCCCATTGCAGTGATGGATCACACCAAAGGTCAATCTCAGGGTGTGGATGGGAAGTTTGCTCACTCTCTGCCTCTGCACAGCATAAGTTCCAGGTCCTGCATCAGATTTGAGAGTATGAGGCTTCCCAGAAGCTGGTGCAGGAAAGGCTTTCTTCACCTTCATGGTACACAGGCAACCGGAGTTGAGAAAGAGTTGGATATCTTTGTTCAGGCAGCTTTGCTCCTGCTGGTGGGACACCTCAAATAAGGTGCCTCAGTCATTAACTAGCATAGGACATCTCTGAAGGACAGCCTATCTTTAGGCAATGTGTTATCAACCTGCTTTGAGATCCCCATTGTCACAGCTTTTGTAACCTGGTGTGTCCCTCAGGTCATGCGTGTCCAAACGGAGATGGAGCTGCGCATGTTCCAGCAGAACGAGTTCATGTATTACAAGATGAGGGAAGCTGCCCTCAAAAACCAAAAGATTCATGTCATGCCTGAACCCAGCAATGAGACTTCACCAAGCCTCTTCCACAAGAAGGAATAAAACCTAAGCTTGGCACAAATTCATACCTGTGGGATAACATCACCTTTGACACCCTCCAACATTGAGAATGTGATACAGGAATGTGATAGATCCATGAGAATTGTTCCCACTGGCATCAGTCTGACAGCATGGACCTGCTGGGGGAGAGTCCTGAAAAATCCTCATAGGGCTCAAAGCAGAAGAGATCTTGGCAGAACCAACATCCTTTTTCTCTGACTAGCATTAAAAATCAATGCAAAAAACCTGCTATAAAATTATTTACATTTTTATTGAAGGCCTGTTTCTCTCTACACCACTCTTGATCCTCAAGTCCTTGCTTAAATTTGTATTCGTGTGGGGTTTTTTCCTATCACTTTCTTTTAATGATGTAATTTCTTTCCAGTGGTGTCCATGGGTGATAGTCAAGGGATGGGAGAACTGGGAAACTAGTTCCAAACTGTGACCTGTAAGTCTGTGGGCACTGAGTGCAAACTGAGTAAGATCCATGGATGGTGCCTTGTGTTAAATAGTGTCTCTCAGATGAAAAACAAATGAAAAATGATTCTGCAGCTGACGTGGCTGCAACATCAACCTGAGGGCACTCTGCAGGTGAGAGTAAGCGGAATTCCTACATTGGGATAAATTACTTAGGGTAAACCAATCTCACTGTGAGAGTGACAAGTCAGAAAATGTCTGCAGTGATGGCAGCAGATGGATGTGAAATGAGCCTGTGCCAGGCACCAGTTACACTGGTGTGGTGCACTGGCTGTGCCGACTGCTCTAACTGAATGAGTGGCTTTTGGAGAGGGGATCCTCTGCTATGTTCATCAGAAAAACACATTTCCATCCAATCTACAGCACCAGGCAAGAGTGTGGGAAATGACTCCAGTGCTCTTTCTGTGAGCACACAGTGCCCATCTCTTGCCAGAAGGAAAACCCCTGTATTTCACTTTGGAGGAGATGTTCGGTTCTAGTTCAGCCCAAATGACCAGACACAGTTTGGGGTGAAACACACAATGGACACCTGAAGGCTGAATGGAGCCCTCCTGCTAGTGGGAAGGAATAGGGAGGAGATGAGGATGGGGTGGCTAGACCCTACAGGGATGGATCCTGTTGTAGAGGTGTGGGGATGAAGATGATGTTTGGGGCACCCAAACTGCCCCCCATGCTGGTCACTTCCCCAAGGCAGTTTTTCAGGCAGGATCATGACATTTCTTTGAGCCCACTTAAACTACCCCAGTAGCATTTGTAAGGAGAGGAAACAGTCCTTTCGCTGCTCCTCTATCCACCCAGATAAGGCAGCTATGGTTGCACAACCCACTGGAACATCCCCAGCAGGTTGGCATGGAGCACATCCTGGAGGATCACCCAATGGCTCTGAACCTGTACCCATCTCCATTCACCAACATCAGAACAATCTTGGCACAGTTCATTGCCCAATTTCAGAGAGAGCTTATGTGAAGGCTTTGGACACTAGCATCTGTTTATAGCAATGATGGAGAGGCTGATGATAATAAAGAGGCCTTTAATACAAATTGTACTTTTAAGGACACATTTTACACAGTAAAATGATCAACGTGTTCAGGGTTTTTAGATTCTCTTGCTGATTCTCTTGTAGGTGAGGTCTCCCAAGGTCAGAGTCTGAAAAACAAATGGAGAGTGTTAGCTCAGAAATTATCTGGTCTTCCAAATAAAAACAGGACTAGCCTAAAGCCCATCCCCTATAAACTAAATAAAGCCCATCTCCTATAAACTGAATTATTAAAGCTTAATAATTTCTTAATGAATACCCCAAAGCAGGGATAATCCTGACTTCCCTCAACTGGAATCAGTCTGCTGCACCTCTCTTCTTAAAAAGTGCCAGGCACATCTGTACCTCTGGGTGGATGACAACATGCCCTCATTACATTAAACTTTGATCAACATTGCCTACTGGGGCCTTAAAGAATATTTTTTTGATTGGACTATAATGAAAAACTGCTTTTTCGCAGGAACAAATATGAAACCCCTTCCCCCCACCAAAAGACTGACACTGTCTGTCCAACTGATCATCTCTGGCTGCAGAGTCTGAGTGCAAGCATGTGCTCATCCCCAGCACCTCTCTAAGGTCCCCAGTAGAGAGGCACTGCAGCTTTCAATGTCCCAAGCCCTGAAAGCAGCTGTGTGCACCACTACTCCAGTCTTTGCCCTTGTCTTGGACACTTACATTGGTGATGGTGTCTCCATTGAGTTCAGTGACAGATTTCAGCCCTTTCAGGTTTGCAACCAGTTTGTTGTTCCCCTCCATCTGAACAACAGCCTGGTAGGAGGAGACAGAGACATTCATGTTATTCATGCTGAAGACTACCTCAAATTCTGCATTTTGTCCTTTCCCTTTTGTACTGAGTTGCCACCAACCCCTCTGCAAGCTGTTTGGAGCAAGCTGCTTCCCTGGTTATTTTGGCTTTCCTGTGAAGATGATGAGAGAAGGTTGTCCTGGTGGTGACCACAACACAACAAGGATAAGGATGTTTACATTGGCCTCTACAGGAAAGTGATTTTGCCACCTACCTCTCTCCCTTTCAAATTGAGATTCGTTCATGGTTGCCACGTATAGATACCAGAGCAGGAATTCTTGTCATCCCTTGGCATCACATTAACACTTGAGTTTTGGGGGAGAAGAAGGAAGGCTCTTCACCCTGCTAACATGGGTGCTCCTGTGCAATACTAATGCTCCTTGAGGCGGCTTCTCATGGAGCACCCAGACCATGATGAGCTACACACCTCCTGAGGCAACTGAGTTGGGTCAGGGCATGCCATGTCACCTTCTCTCCATCACCCACCTTTCGCACATTGCTGCAGCAACATAATTTGGGGTGGAGTGAGTGACAGTGTGAGGCTGGAGGAGTCTCAGTCAAGGTAGGAACCTATTTAAGAAGCTCTCAGAAACTCAGCCATGTCTGGAAAGCCCTCACAGGGATAGACACATCTGCTGAGTCTCTGCTTCCCAAGAGCTGCACATCTAAACGAGTTATGGACAGCATCAAGACTCCCAGGGCAGCTATCACTAATAAAGGAAATTACTCAGATAAATAACCCAGCAAAAACCTTTTGTGCTCATCTGTTTGTCCAGCTATAAGCCATGTTCATCTGCCCTTGGTTGCTGATTTATGGAGGGTAAAAACTTTTCTAATGGCTATTTCCCTCTATGCTCAAGGGACTTCAGTGATGCTGGAAATGGTGATGCAGTCAGTACCTTTCTCTAGCCCAATTCACTGGGGTATTCCTTTGGTGGTCATCCCTCATACTTTCAAAAGTCCCTGCAGTATAATCTTCTCCTGAGGTAGAGGTCAAAGGGAATATTTGCCAGTGGTGCTGTCTTAACATTTTATGCACCATTCAGAACTAATCTCCAGGAACAGGAGCTGACCCAATTTCAAGGGTGATAAATCCTCACCTTGCCAAATCATCTCACCCACTGAAAACAGAAGCAGTGGAAAATACCATCAGAGAAGCTAACAGCCCCTGGGACTCAGAAGGAGGGATTTATTGGTTTATGATTCATTGGCTGAAGGTGAGAGTATGTTTCGTATTGCAACATGACAGCCCTTCTCCACTTCAAATCTTTCTGACCTTGTGCTGTCAGAAGAATTTACCAAAGCATCCCTATCCCCCGTTTCCAAATGGCCTATTAAACCTCTGGATTCCAGTGGTCACTAAACTGGCCATTGATATAGCTTTGTACACAGCTTCATTGCAGAGTGCTGGCTGGGGAACTTGTTTTGTGAAAGAGAAGAGGGAAGATGGGAACTTCAGAGCCTTGGGCTCTGAGTTTCTTAGGAAGATGGCTCAGAAACGGACTGTCATTCTCAAAAATGTTCCCCTAAGAGACCTGCTGAGGAGCTGCAGGGAGCGGGGCAGCAGGTGTCACATCTGCAGAGCTGGTTTCACCAACTGGTCCCTTCCCGTCACATCAGATCACACACGCAAACTGTGAGAGACAGAACCAGGCTGGACAATTACCCAGGTCTTTTCCCTGCACCAGCTTTAACACCCATGGTCTGCTCACTCCCATTCAAGTTCAAGTGCAGAGAGAATGGCTAGAAAGGAAATTTAATGCCCTTGAGCCCCTGCAGCCCTGGCAGAGGAGGAGCTGATCACTCACCTTGACTTTCTCTCCAGTCAGCATCTCCATCTCGCACTCCTCCCCAATGGTGAACTCATTGTGCAGCACTTTGGTGCCAGTGGTCACAGTAACCTTGAACTTTTTCCCATCCTGCACAATTTCCGAGATGCTCTTAATGTCCTTGCCCTTCTGGATCTGTTCATCGGGAAGCCCTGCCCAGGAACAAGAGATGTTAGGTGGACCTTGAAGCCATCAGTAGACAGATTGCTGCTGCTGAAGGAATTAACGTGGTGGGATTTGGGGGTGTGCAGCTGAGAGGGTTTCTATTCCAATTTGGAAATATCTTGCAATAATGATGGTTCCCCAAGGGCCACATGGTTCTGAATGTGCATGAAGGAAGAATAGTAAATACCATCATCCTGGGGTTTGTGAGGGAACTAGACATCACTTTTGTCTCACCAACCTTTTGGGAGCAGAACAGCTCTGGCTAGAGACAGAAAAAGTCTCCTTCCTTCACTGAGAGAGAAGTGGAGGAAATGGAATAAACCAAGGCAGGATGAAGGAACTAAGTGGGTTTTTTATAAGAAGATTCAGGGTCCATCAGAACCAGCTCACTAAAATGTTCTCCCAAAGCCTGTCTGATAGGCAGAGCCACTCTGGCACATAACTGTGAAAAAGTAGTGCAAAGCCTCGTGAATCCCTGCAGGACCATGTTCCTTGATATGGACACTGGTGGAGGTCCAGCTGAGCTACATTCATCATCAGTTAAACAATTCTGTCTATTTTTCTGATAAATGATGGCATTTGGGGCTTTGCAGCAGTGCTGAGCAGCAGCCTGGTGGGCTGAGCATGTCCTGCTCACCCTCAAATTTCACAACCTAAGGAAGCAGATGTGACCACCAAGGTCCTGCTGGGTTATGATGTGTTGCAGCACTCTGCTGTGCTGGCCTGTGGCTTCAGAGCCTGCTGGGACCATTTTCCTGCAGCCACAAATTCCCACCCAGCATCTCTTGACCTCCAACCACCAGCCAGAGTGGTGCTTTCTCTTCTGTTTCAAGATCACAGCTTCATGCATTTAGAAACCCCAACAACTGTAAGATGACAGACAGAAATAGGAAATCTCAGAGGTGTTTTCAATCTACATCATCAGCACAGCTGGACTCCCAAATATCAGTGGGATCTGTGGAGGCAAAGCAGCACACAGCACATGCAGGTACTTACCAAGGGCTTTCATAAAAGGCTCAAAGTTTTCCTGCGACTGGAGCTCATACTTTCCAGTGAAGCTCATGATGGAACGGCTGTGTGTACTCCCAACACAAGAGAAGGTGCCTTGCTGGTAAGCAGAGCTTGGTTTTATAAGGTCAGAGGCAAGATGATGTAATTCTTTTATGGCCATGTTCAAACATTAACATAAAACTGGGCAATGGTCAGAGATAAATTGCTCTTTAATTTACGGACCTTGATTTACAATGTGGGGGAAGGGAAATCCCATAAACCTATTTTATGGAGGCAGCAACGTGGCATCCATAAGCAAATGATAAAAAAGTAATTGTGCAAAGAGATTAATTACCAGAGGAACAGGCCAAATAATCTTATCAGCTAGCAGTGCAGAAGTACACATCTGGAAGAGGAGAAAGTGGTGAAAGATTATATTGTCCCATGGAGCTGACACCAGCGGGGTTTCTACTCGCTGATGTGTAATGCTGAGTCTTTAGCACTGGCATGAAGAGTAGTGGCTGCACACTAGCAGGGACTAACTCTCCCGCTCCTTCAGATGCCTCGTTGTCCTCTGTAATGGTGGGATGTGGTGTAACCCAGATGTAACGGTAGTCACAAAATCATCATTGTCCCCCAAGGAAAAAAAAACATTACTCCAATCAAATAAAATCCTGGGCTTGAACTGGCCCACTTTGAAGACAGCAGTTTTGTTCAGACTCCATGAGCATGTCCTTGTGTCCAGGAAAGGGGTTTTGTGTCGATGGATGGACTGATGGCATCAGTGATCTGCTGAAGCTATTGTCAGGTGCCACTGCTAAAATCCCATTTCTTCTTCTTCTTCCTGCAGAGAAGCCACAGTCACTCATGTACTGAAGGAGCATCCTGGCCTCTGGAGCTGCTTTTCTCCCAAACACTGTATCTGCCATAGGGCCAGTGGCAGCTTCCAAGCTGAGCTTAGTTCTTCCTCACTCTCAGTGTCATCCTTCTTGGCTGAGAGTCCCAGGTTGCTGCATGGCATCAGAGCAATCATCTCCTCAGTTTGGACCCCCAGGCTCTGGTTTTTGCTCCTATCTCATCTGCTGGCCCAAGGAATTCCTTCTCTCCCCCAAAGTCACCAGCTCACTGATTTTCCCCCTTTTCACTCACATGCCTTCTCCTCTCTGCAGTTCTTCCATTTTGCCTTCTCACAGCATCTTGGGCCTTTTAAAAAGTGAAATAACAGATGAAAAATAACTATCTCATTCAAATTTGGAGGTGATGTCAGAGACTTCTTCAGATGTCCATCCAGCTTCCATAGGCTCAGCCCAGGGTTGCCATTCCCCTCTGTTCCCTATGCTGCAGTGCTGCACAGTTACACTGCCCCAGCCAGATTCAGCCTCAGTTTCTGGTTAATTAGTACAGACTCTGTCTGCCTGATGAGGCCAGAGAGGGAAAACCTCTGCTGGTGGGGTGGGTGGTGGGTGAAGTTGGCTGCAGAGATTGTCCACATGGGACATCACCCCTCTGCACCTTGGAGGGGGCCAGGCAGGTTCAGATACCACTCATGGGGGTTGGTCTGATCCAGCAATTCTCCCAAACAGCCTTTCAGTCATTTTATCTTTTATGTCCCACTTCTCAACAGGAATGATATTGCCTTAGGAACTGAATATCTTAATTCTCCCCACCCTGAGTGAATGCTCTAAGGTCATGAAGGGCTGTGCTGCCACACATCTCTTTCCAGTGACTTCTCACATGGGGACAGTGGTGACTGACCTCTGCAGCCAAGTTCTGGCAGCAGTCATAGAATCACAGAATCATTAGGGATTGGAAGGGACCTCAAAAGATCTAGTCCAATCCGCTGCCAGAGCAGGATCACCTAGACCAAGTCACACAGGAACATATCCAGGTGGGTCTCAAACATCTCCAGAGAAGGAGACTCCACAACTCCCCTGAGCAGCCTGTTCCAGTGCTCTGTCACCCTCACTGCGAAGAATTTCCTTCTCATATTGATGTGGAACCTCCTATATTCCAGCTTACACCCATTGCCCCTCGTACTATCACCAGATGACAATGAGAAGAGCCTGGCTCCATCCTCCTGACACCCACCCTTCACATATTTATAGACATTCATGAGGTCACCCCTCAGTCTCCTCTTCTCCAAACTAAAGCGACCCAGCTCCCTCAGCCTTTCCTGATAAGGGAGGTGCTCCACTCCCTTCATCATCCTCATTGCTCTATGCTGGAATCCCTCTAGCAGCTCCACATCCCTCTTGAACTGAGGGGCCCAGAACTCAACACAATACTCCAGATGTGGTCTCATCAGGGCAGATTGGAGTGACATTTGCTATCCTCCAGTCCCTAGGCACCTCTCCTGATCCCCAGCACTTAGAAAAGATGATGGAGAATGGCTTAGCAATGACTTCCACCATCTCCCTTAGTACGTGCGGGTGCATCCCACCTGGGCCCATGGATTTGTGTACATCCAGTTTGCTCAGCTTATTCCTAACCCAGTCCTCATCAACCAAGACAAGCTCCTCTCTTGCCTCAACTTCCTCTGGAGCCTCAGCAGTCTGAGGCTTGATATCAGGACAGCCCCCAGAAGTATAGACAGAGGCAAATAAGGTGTTCAGTATCTCTGGCTAGGAGCTCTCCTGAGCCTTGGAGTCTGGGCTCACCAGTCTCTCAGGACGCATCCTCTTGCCTTTATGTTGTTGTTCACAGAGTTTCTGCAGCCTTTGCCTCCCCAGTGGCTGATCCTTCGGCCTACAAACCAAGGCACAGTGCTTGCAACTTCTCCTCGAGCCTCGTGCTGAGGAGCGTAGCCAGGCCTTGTAACACAAGCCGTGACAGAGATCTCCACTAAGCAAGTTAAAGCCTAAGAAAAGCTTCACTCCCTGGCAGTGCCTGTGGCTGGTTCAATCTTACACTGCTTTAGTGAGCACAGACCTGCCCAGAAGGAAGGTTTGAGGAGCATCATGTCAGTCCAGCATCATGTTAGTCCCTGGTTCTCGTAAAGGAAGGTCCTGGTTTGGTGCTGTGATTGCTGTGATACCCAGGACCAGCTGTCTCACTCCATAATTCATTCAGCTAAGCCGTGACTTCTCCTTGAACTGCTGAGAAATTATTACAAGTGTACCCAGACAGCCTGTAAAATTGAACATCTCTGGCATGGATGTTATCCTTGTAATTTAGTCTAACATTTACATGTGAGCCCGGTTGGGTTTTTCCTTTTTATTCCTCACGGTTTTATTTCTAGCCTCTGTGAAAGCTGTTTCTGAGCCCCTGGGTTTCAGACCCGCTGTGCTGGTGGCTGTGGGCAACAGCCCTGGAGGAGATGTGGGTATAGCCCCACACATGGTAAGTCGGTGTTTGGTTGGTTCATAAATGAATTTGGTGTTTGGTTGGTTTGTAAATCACCAGCATTAGCTCTTTGCTGCCCCTTGTTTGAGAAGGACATCAGGAATTTCCTGGAGGAGGTGATGGACCATGGACTTCCTGCCCCCTCTCAACTCCAACACAGTGGGTTTGGCCAGCTCTGACACTGGTGGGATGATGCCATGGTCCCCTGGCCTGGTCCCACCTAACCTCTGCAGGGAGCTCCAGGGACTGTGAGGCAGCACCTGTATTCAGGTGAGGGGAAGAGACACGGTGCCAGGTGGAAAGGCTGGTCTCTGCCCACCCACTGTCCCACCACTTGATGGAGACATCATTTCTCCCTGGTTTTTACTACCATCTCTTCCCAGATAAGGTCAATGACATTTTTAGTACATTTGCTGTGGAACACTCGGTGTAAACACGCTCCGAGCATCTGAGCATGAGCGAGCAGCAGGTTTTGGCTGTGATGCAGAGAGCCCTGGTAATGCATTTTTAATTGACGGCTCTTTTGGCAGTGCGGAGAGAACGATTTGCCAGGGTGGGAGGCACAGCCTTGAAAAGGTCAGCAGCTACCAGATGTTGTCTTCAGCAGCAGTTCAGAGCCGCACTGCACAGCTAGGGCCATGCTGAGCCTCCAGAACCTTCTCTTTCCCTCTCCCTCTTACCAGGTATGCAATTCATTTCCAAACAGTTTGGGGTCTCCTGTCCATACACAGGAGCAGCCACTCCTGGCTGCAGGTCCTGGTCCTCAGGATGCTGCTGCTGCTCTCCAGTGGCTCTGCATCCCTGCTGCTGTGGTGCTTGTGAGGGGACTGGGGGGATCCTGACTTAAACAGCCCATAGCCATGCAGAAACCCAGTGTGAGGACCAAAAGTGTCAAATCAAACACATTTCACATTTACAGCCATTTCTATCATCACAAAATAAGTGTCTATGTCTTGGCCATACAGAAGTGGCCTGTGCACAGTGCATGGAGTGCAAGGTCCTGCACAGGGGTCAGGGCAATCCCAAGCACAGATATGGGATGTGTGATGAGTGGATGGAGAGCAGCCCTACAGAGAGGGACTTGGTGATGTTGGTGGATAAAAGAGTGACTATGAGGCAGGAAACAGCGCTGACACACCAGAAATGTAGTGAAATGCAGAAGGGGACAGGCCTGTACGATGCCACCAACTGTTGTCCTGCGGATAGCCCTGCCTGCCTGCACAAACACCAGTGGACAGTGCCTGGGTCTGTGTGGGGAGCACAGACGATGGAGTGGCACAGCTGGCACTGACACTGATGCCCTTGCAGTGGCTCTTTGGGGGCTTCTCCTGGATAAGCTCTCACCTAGCTACATGTTCTGAAAGCCACCAGTGACTGCAAGACCACTGGGGCAGCCCAGGGGCTCCCTCATCTTTACCTCCATGATGAAGAGAGCCGCTCCCCTAGACAGGAGGGTGCTCAGATCTGTCAAGACATGTCAGAGAAACAAGACTTGAGAAGCCACTGGGACTGTGGGGGACAGTGCTTGGATCACAGGAGGTGTTCTGGTGCTCCATGTTTAGAATGGGAGGTGCAGGAATCCCTGTGAGAATAGCCTTGCTGACTTGCTTAGAAATTCGTGTCTGACAGAAAACTCATTAGAAAACAAAGCTGCTGCCTGCTTGTCCTTTTTCAGGGATGTTTTGTTTCCTACAGTGACAGTTCAGCTTGGTCGTCCACACACCAGCAAGGAAGGAGACCTGGGCAGAGCTTCCCAGGCTGCTCTGCTGTTTGGTGAGGTAGATCTCCATTTTCCCACAGATTAAGACACCAGTCTATTCCTGAAGATGAGAAAAGGATTCAGGAGGAGTGAAAGAGAATGAAATGGCAACGTGCTGCTCTATTATTGCCATCATTGCCAAGGGTTATTTGTTAGCTGACACACCAGGAATAGCAATGAAAGTCTCAGCAGAGACGTCCTGTGCTGCTCCTGGGGTAGTGTGGTGAGTGGAGGCTGATCCAGATCCAGGGGGTGATGTGCTCCCTGGATTTTAAACTCAGGTATCAAAGAGCCTGGAGACTGAGAGGGTTGATGGTTTGAGACGAAGAGAAGAGCTGCTTCAGTGGCACAACACCCTGTTCTGCTGCAGAGTTGCCCTAGAGATAAGGCATCAGAATGAGCCTCTTTCATGACCAGGAGACATTCCATATGGATATTTGCATTAAAATGGATTCTAAAATGTAGACGGGAAGCTGGGAACATGTTTTCTGTTATCCCACCAGCAGATACTCTTGCTGCTCCTTGTGCTGCTGTTGCTACCACCCTCCCACCCTGCCTGGGGTGCCCCTGTGCCTTGTGGGGATCCACACCCCACTCCATTTCCTGCACTGCAGGACGCTGGATAAGGACAGAGCCTCAGTAACATATTTACTCTCCAGAAACCCCCTCTGTTGAGCAGCCAGCTGACATGAACAGCTTGAAAGTGGATGGATCACCTTGGGCAGGTTTTCCCATGAACTGTCCTGCTCTCCACACCTTCCCTGAGACAGGAGGTAGTGCTGGGAGACCAGCCATGGCTCAGCACTGTTATGGATGAGAGCTGGGAACAATGTTTGCTGTTATCCTGGCAGCAGATATTTCCACTGCTCCTTGCACTGCAGGTGCCATCACCCTCCTGCCCAGCCCAGGGCAGGAGCACAGCACATGGTATGGGTGTCTGAGACTGGTACTTCAGCCTTGTCTGGTGAGCACCAGCATCCAAAACTGATGCTCTGCCCATGCCTGCAGCAGTATACCATTCCGTGAGCTTCATAGCTTCCCCTGGCTGCAGCTGCCTGCAGAAGCCATTCTCCAACTCTCTGTGAGGACAGCACTGTACCCACAGGGCACACTACTGGCTCTTGGAAAGAATTGCATAAAGTTTTTTCCCTTGAAACATTCCGCAGCTGAAGTACGATGGACAACAAACCAGAGAGTGGTGACTGCGCCTGGGTTAAAGTGGGTTTCACCCATCCTGAGACAAACAGAGGAGCAAATGGAAAGGAAGAAGCTGCAGCTACAGAGAAAAGGAGAAGATGCCGTGGTCAGAGCAGGTGACTTTGTTTCCGATAGGAGTTTCTTGCCTTTGGCTGAGTGGAGTGTGATGTGTGGCTGCATATTCTGCTGCTGGAACAGCTGGAGCAGAGGGTCCAGAGTACACATTCAGTCAGAAATAGCTACCTGGAGATGGAGTTGGAGGCTGCAGACGTTATGTTCCAGCAGTTACTCTTCCCTGTGCTCAGAGCTGAGACAGGAAAACTCTTGTTCAGGCGGAGGTTTGTCTTCAGCAAAAGTGCAGCCAGAAAAAGGAGAATTCTCCCTAGATGTCTCCCAGTGCACTTGGCTTTTCCATCATGTATTGCTGGCCCTGCTTGTGGATCTGAAATGAGGCAGCCTAATTGGTCATTCATCCCCTTAGCTTTTTATTTTTCTCCTGAGAGGGCTGCATAAACTGTTTGCTGCTCTACAAGAGATTGCATAAGTGGGTGACAATGGCTCTGGGAACAGCAGCTCCTGCTCGGTGGCTGGTGGCTGGCTGCTCACTGTGGCAGGGCTGAGGAGAGGCAAGAAGAGATGATGTGGGTGCTGTTACAGCTCTTTCACTCGTGAGGCCTCGTGCCTTTGCAGATCACTGAGGCAGCCCTGGGCTCCGATGTTGGACCAGCACCACATCCTGCACTGCTGCCACATCCTGGTGACCTCCTCTGGCCTCCCAGACTGAGCTTGTGTCTGCTCACCTGCTCAGTCACCAGTACCTTCATCCCAGCCTGAATAAATGACATAATGGCAAATATGAACCAGGACATCACAGAGGGGGTGTGCCCAGGGCTGTGATACAGAGGATCATCTCTTTATTTTGTTGTGCTAATTTTGTCTCTGTCAGCTTGAAGCACCGTGGGTTCAGCTGAGTTCAAGCCATACAATCTTTTAGGTTAGAGAGCCATGATGTTGGTAACCTGATTCAAACTCTTGTGCTCACTGGGAAGTGTCATCGCTCCCTCTCAGGATTAAACACCTTACTTACTTGAATGACTGCACTTTAGAACTCCCCTCACCTGAGTTCAGCTAACTGCTTTTGCTGTAGCCCAGGCATCTTCTTTTATAGAAGAAACTGAAAAGTATTCCATGTGAAAATTCAAGGCTCTTCCAACCTGCAATTCTCCTTTACCTTCAGCTGAGCATGAAGTAGGTGGAAATCTGTAAATGTCAAACTGATAGCAATCCACCTGAGAAGCTGTATTAAGTATATAATTCCCTCAAACCCACTGTTTAGTTCTGGTGTTAGTACATTATTATTCAGCGACAGACTGTCTAAGGAAATCTTTCATAAATCTAATAAATTGAAGATTTTTCCCTAGGCTTGCTGGAGCTTCGACCGTTCCTGCTTTCATGAGAAGGTTCCTGATGCAATTTGTGTCTTAAAATGTTTACTACTGAAATGAATGAATCTTTTATATCTATATTCTCATCTTCCATCGAGGATAAACTCTCTAGGAAATCCTGGTGCATTACTTATTCAGGAATGCGAATCTATCCTTTTACCTGGAACAAACCCAGCAGATATCATAGTGTGATAGGTAAGGTGCAAACACACTCGGACCAGTTCTTTTAATGAGTTTTTTCCTCCAGATCAAACTTTATGTAATAAAAATCTACACCATGCTCTTTTCAGACTCAGAGGCTGAAGGGGCACTCAGGTTCCTGTGCTGCCCACGGCTGGGAAAGGGAAGACCACACTGACCATGCAAGGCTTGGACACTTCTCTGTGTCCTCTTAGCTAATTTGCACTTGAGCCTTACTGCTTCTGCATAAAATATTTGGGAGGACCTCAGTAACATCCACATTGTCCTGCAGACCTGGAGGCTGAGCAGGTCAGAATATGGGCTGTCAGACCCGGATGTGCTAAAAGCCACGTCTGCAGCAGCAGCAGCTAGGTAACTAGTCCCACCTATATCACGGCATTCCCCGGGTTCCAGTGAAAGTTTCACTCCTTAAATAGGATTTCACTTGTCCAAGCACTTAGGGTGGTCTAGAAAATGTTCTTGGGTAGAACAGTGGCCTAGACCTTTGCTCTGCTCCACTGGACCAGGGAGGTCGTGTGGCCACCACAATGGGATTCACTACTTCACTGTTTGTGCTGTTACCCTGAAAGGAGGCAGCCCAGAGCTCCCTGCTGTCCTGGTGCAGAAGATTCACCTCTTCCTCACTTATCAAGAATCCAACACCTGCTGGGAGTCACACATTTGCCTCTGCTTAACGAGAGAGACGGCTTTTCTCACTGCAGCATTCTTTGTTATAGCTGAAGCTTTAGCTAGAGGGAAAGGCCAGGTTTTTGGCCTTTCAGAGACAGAGACAATTATCAACACTAAGAGAAAAAGTAAAAACAAATGACAAAAGTAGCTTACGGACTCCTTGTGAGTCAGCTGCCCTGCCAGCGCCCGCGGAACCTCGTGTCACTCCACGAGACAGTGAAACGGCAGGATGGCACTTACTGTGTTTGCATGCAGCTGGCTGGAAGTGGCCCCTTACAAACCTTTGGGGAAATACATTTTTCTTGGTTAAGAGCAGAAAAACCTTGACATGTGATCATTCCAGAGAGACTTGCATTTCAAAGCGAGCAAGATGAGGAATTGAACCACAATGCGCAATTAGAAACTTGCAGAACCCGAGACACTTATTCCCTGTGAAGTTTGAGTTATTTGAAATAGCCATTTTTTTTCTGAATAAGAAAAAAAACAATTGCAAGCAGAAACCCCTTTTGGCTATCACTGGAAGATGAGTTTTCTTTAGGACATTGAGTAAGCTCTGTATTTTATCAGGGACATAAACTTCCTGAAGGAAGCTTCATTTCCCCAGCAAATAAAGATCTTTGAAAATAGCTGACAGAGAACCTGTGAGCAGTAAATAACTGCCCGTAATTACCCTCGTGTTCCCCACCTTCCACACGAGCAGGGCTCATTGGTTGATTTTATTGGAATGGACCTCACTGATATTTGTAAATATGTGAATGGTGGGTGTCAGGAGGATGGAGCCAGGCTCTTCTCAGTGGCATCCAATGACAGGACAAGGGACAATAGGTGTGAGCTGGAACACAGGAGGTTCCACATTGGACTGGATACTCTTTAGAGGAAATCTTTTCAGGTCCCTTCCAATCCCTAGTGTTGTGATCCTGTGGTTCTGTGAAGGTACAGGCTGCCCAGGTGACAGCTGGGAGAGGTGAATTACAGGTGTTGCTACCCCTTGGGGATGCACAGGCGCCTGGGTGTGCTGGCTGCCACACCTGAGACACATATGTGTCCCAGCTGCTGGGAGAGTGGCCTAGGCAGGATCACCTGTGTTAGAGGTTCCCTGCAAAGACCAGACAGGTGACAAAACACATAATTTTAACCTGCAGCTCAGTGACAGCACCCTGCTGCTAACTGCTTCATTCCAGCTGAGTCATGGCACTGTAATTGTACCACAGCTCTTAAAAAAAGAGCTCAGGAAACCCCACGTATTTAGACAATCTCCAAAGAGAGGACTTGGAGAGACCTGTACAGTCCAGATGACCCATGCCAGTGCCGTGTGAGCTGTATTAGGGAAGCAGCTGAACAGAAGACACTCATCAGTAAATGGGGCAGCTGGAAACTGGAGCTTCCTGCAGGAAGGACATCTGGCAAAGAAAACCAGGAGTACTTCTGTAAGACAACACTTGGTACAGTGAATGTGCTGCCTGCAGCAGGATAGGTATCCTCACACTGATAGTCTAACTTGTCTCTTTCTGTAAATATGTACAGTGGGTGATCATTATATACAAGATCCTGAAGCTGTGTAGTTTCATCAGTTCCTCAGGGCTTCGTACACCTCCGAGCCACTGCCTTAATGCACTTCTGCATTGAACTGAGTCTGAGAAATTGGATCTCACAGATGCATTTGTTATTAATGGTGATGCAGTCCCTGGACACTGAGGATCCATACAGAAATCCTACACAGATGTTCTTCTGTTTTAAAAACAGGGCATCGTTAGGTCTGCAAGTTTTTAAATGCAGATATTGCACACAAACACACATGTGCAGATATTAATATAAAGACACATTCAAATATATAAAATATATATCTCCTTGTGGTTGGTTTTATTCCTTTGCGTGCTTGTCAGCATGAGCGTGAGTAAGATTGACCAAATCTTACTGATACGTGTAATTGCAGAGTGAAACCCACCATCATCAACACTCTGTCTGGGGATCATAAATGTCAGCAGTTCATTTGTCAGCCACATGCTGAACCCAGAGACATGCATTCTGCTGACAGCACCATCGAGACAGTGCTGCTCTTAGCTGGTTGGTACCTCTTAGAGAAGTGGACCCAGAATGTTCTCTGGTGTCGGGTCCTTTATTCTGTTGGGTTTTGTTATGCTTTCCAGGACACAGTTTTTCCTGATAATTGACCACTGCAACATCAAAACTCAGCCCATAGGGCATTAGGATCTGTAAAATACTCTCAAAATATTATCCAGATATCCTTCTGGGATGAATAACTGGGGCATGGTTGTTCAAAAGTGCCTCTCTTGCATCTGCTGCAGTAGCATCAATGGAATGCTGTCAGCACCTCTGCTGGTGTCAGCTGACCCAGCTTCTGTCTGGCTAAAGGTCAGGATATTTTTGCCCCACTTATCTTTGGGTATCTCACCACTGTCTCCCAGACAGTGATTGCTTGGCTGTGTGGTGTTAGTATGCACATCGGCACCATAAAGGATTGCACTCAAGTTTTTGCTGTAATCTGGAACACACTGGGCACAGTTTGGAAAACCTCCCTGCCCAGGTGGGTTCTCTTCTTCCCAAGAGATCTTTGTGCCCTTATGTTTCTCCCTCTCCTTGGTTAAACAACAGGGTTTTGTTCACATTGTGGCTAACAAAATGCAAAGCACTACTAGAATCTCTTTGCTTACCATCCAGTCCAATCATATCTGCGGTGGCTGCCTGCCAAATCACCTTCTCTCAGGTAACAGGGACAGGTGAGACCACGTTTTCTGGGGACACAGCAGTATGTGGCCGGCCTGGAGCCCCAGAAAGATAAAAACTCTGTGTTAGTAGAAGGAAATAAAACTGCAGGCCATGAATTTGGATTAATGAAAAGGGTAAGGAGTGATAAAAGTTCTGCTGGGTAGAAACACCAGTGACTGCAGCTCCCATTATTTTCAGCATTTAATTTTACAATTCAGTAAATAGATGAGCGATAGTTTTCAGAGTTGGGCATCGTTAGAAAATGGAATAATTGCAATGCTATTACATTCTGTATCTGCTGGCTATCGCGTTCTAACTGGAAATTAACTATATGCTGCATTATTTTTTATACTTGAAAATATTGGCATCTGCAGAGAGTGATGGCCTTTGAAATCTGCTGAAAAACACTCATGTGGCTTGTTTGCTTTTGTCTGTTACTACAAACAAGTATAAATTCTTTATGCAGCTTTATTCCTTTACTTTTCATTGGTTTTATTTTGACAGTCCTCCAGGTATATTTTTCCTGGGAATAAGTGTGAAGTTCCTTGCAGAACTACTTTTCCAGTGATATATGTCCCTAACTTTTATCTATCTATACTTCCCTTTCACTTTGTGCCGTAAATAATGTTAAAAGTAGCCCAGGTAACAGAGTCATAGAAGAACAGAACACTAGTGATTTGAAGGGACCTCCAAAGATCATCCACTCCAATATCCCAAAGCCAGAGTGCTGTGCCAACCTGGTGCTAATGGACACTCTGCTTTGCCGCCACCATGGAGAAGGTTAATCCAGAGAAATAAATGCAAACCAAACAAGAGAAGCTGCTCCATTAGACAACTCAGCCAGAAAAAAAAAAAGCAAGTAAAACAGAACATTTCTTCTTGAGGAGGAGCAGCAATCCCTGTCCATGGATCCATCCCAGCTGTGACCATCCCGTCTCCATTTCTTCCATTGCTTCCCCTAACCTTTCACCTTCACACTCCAAGCACGCTCTCTGTATCATGGTCTCTTTGTCACTTCACAAGACAATATGAAGATTTTATCTGGGAATTGATGATTGGAAGGGTGAAAAAGAAGGAAGAACATGTTGGTCAAGACAGGAGTAAAAATACCATCCCCACAGCAGGGTGACCATAGAGGATCGTCTACAAGAGCAACCCAGAGTTTCCACACCCACAACCATCCCCTTGCTAAGCTCCCACTGCCTGTCTCATGCCCAGAGACCTCTTCAGCTTGAGGAGGCAGAGGACTGGTCTCCAATTATCCCACATCAGCACATTTTCACTGCATCAACCCCCTACTCAGAATGGTGAAGAAAAGTTTCTGCATGTCTGGAGGTAGAAGTGCTGGATCACTTTTTCTTCATACTGTGTGAGTTTTTCTTTGGGTGGAGATGTGGCACTTTGCTTCAGAGAGCTGTGCTGAGAAGGGTGGAATTTATTGCTGAAATATCCAGCATTATTTTGCAGCAAAATCATAGTTCTTGTGTGGTGGGTGGAAGTTCCACCAGCTTTTACATCCTGAAGTCTCTGTTGCTCCTTCAAGTGGTGTTTCACCTTTCCTGGAAATGTACTTCCCTTCCACGTAGATAGCTGTGGAACGAAAATTGTTGGTTTCTCCCAAGACTCCCATCTCAGAGACCAGCTTTCTGCAAGGACCAGCAATTTCAAATCAAAACAACAAAAGTTCCACTTCAAGATTTTCTAAGAGACCAAGAAAAGAAAATAAAAACTAAGAAAAAAGAGTCTTTGACACAGAACACTCAAAGCGATTTGAAGAAATTGCTAGACCAGGATTTTTTAGCCACTGCAAGTCATAAAACTCCTAAGTGTCTCCATCTACTTTAAAGTAGCTGCTCCAATACACAGCCATGTGGGGAGAGGAGTGGGCGAAGCTCTGTGGGCTTCCTGCAGTGGAGAGGAACAGGGCTTTGGCTGCCACCGCACAGCTACTGCAGCAGCTTCTGCCACGGGTGTGCACGGCAGTGTTGAGAGCCCAACAGTCAGGCTCAGGAAAGCTTTACAGAGCAGAACTGGCTGCTGGGTTACAGGCGACTGTGGAGCCAACAAAGCTGGGCTTCCCCTTGCCAGGGCCACTGCATAGCCATCATCTCCAGACCAGATGACCTACAGGCCCACAGGCCACCCAGAGACTGAAGCACATGTCTTCATCTGACAAGTTGAAAGTCAAAGGCTGCCAAAGAGCGGTCTCCAACACACACATCCCCACCCTCCAGCAGTTCCCAGCAGGCAGCAAGGCTGCCAGAAGAGGAAGACCTGCCTGGAAACAAAAGGCGAGCAGGTGAGCTCTGCACACAGCAGCCTGTGCTGCTCATGGGCCTTTCAGCCCTTTAACCTCAGGATTCTAGTTTCTCACATCCTTCCACTAGTAATTTCCAGCGCATGGTTCCTGTATGGGGTTCTAATTCTAAAATGCTCATGGAAACAAGAGCTCCAGTACTGTACCTGCATTGCGTTGAAACTCCCAGCTGAGCATCTAAAGAGCTGCTGTGTGGGAGCTCCGTCCCCAGAGCCAGCCCCAAGCTGCCCGATTCAGCAGCTCCTCAGCACACGTACAATAAATACTGGAAAGGTAAAGAAAGAGATGAAACAACTCAGGAATCTGCCTTCCAAAAGGCAAAAATCTATTGCAAGGTCTTTCTAGTCTGTATGAAAATATTCCCCATCACTGCTCTGTGACTCTGTGCTTCCCTATCACTACTCTGTGACTGATTCCCCATCACCACGCTGACTCATCAGAAACGCTGGCAGGAAACTTTGCAGTGGTTCCAATTCAACCTTTCAGAAAATGCTGTTTCATCAAAAAAGCATCTGCTGGAGATGCAGACAGAACTATTTAGGGACAAATATGTAAACCAAGCTATTTTTGTAGAAGGACATTGTGGAAATTTATAAACAATACACCAAATCACAATGGCTGAAACCTAAAACCATCAAAAAAATAGGGTCTCTCAGAATGACTCTTCTGATCACTAAGAAATGGCTGTCTCTCATTTGTGCATACACAGATGTACTAATCCACAGATGAACTTCATTTAATAGAGTGTTTAATGTTTTTCACAGATAAATATGAATTTAATGGAAATTTTTCAAGTATATGTTTTAATTCTGACTCGGTAAGAAACAAATATTCTAAAGGTCAGTAGCTTCTGTAGAACAAACACTGAATTTCCTAAAGCTTTATGTGGCAGACCCCTGCTTAGATTGCTACGAGACATACTTTCTATTGTTCAACATTAAGATTATCTTGCTGCAGTTTCTAATAAATTGCAAATCAGTTTGTCTGTGAATGCAGGGTGATGGGTTCTCTGGACTGTGGACAGCTTCGGGCCAGCAGCATGATGAAAGCACAGGCTAACCCTGTTCATCTGTACTCAAGATGGAGGTACTTTGAGCAAGGACACCGGGGTCTTTTTGTATTTTCTTTGGAAAGATTTGTGAGAGACACTCATCTAACCCAAGCATGGGAACCCCCTGACAGCCTTCTGAGGGGTGCAGGACTCTCCTTGGGCTGGGTAGGTGGGTCCTTGGGAGCAAACCTATCTTCGTGCCGAACGCGTGGCCATCCAGCCTGTCCTCTCTTGGTGGACAGTAGGTCCTTGGGAGCTCCACTCTGTGTGTCCAGCCTGTCTGTCCTCTCTTGGTGAGTGGTGCATTTCCAGAGGTGGTGAACTAGCTACCTTGACAGAGCTGGCTAAAAGAGCTCTATGAAATCTCCTTATATCAGTTTGTGGTCCGTGTATCAGGTCTTCTTCAAACCCTGGCATTGCTCAAGTCCTGCAGCTGCAACCTCTCCTGGCTGGGATGTTGCTCTGCAGTTCCCAGCCATGAGCACATCCAGAGAGGAGCAGTGATGCTGCCCAGGCATGGGGCAAGCACAGGAGCTGCTGCAGCACAGCAGGAGCCCACCCTGCAGCCCTGATGCAGCAGCAAGGTGCCCAGGGGGCGCTGGTGGCAGGGCACTGCTGTGGAGAAACCAGCATTTAAAAAGTTCTAATTGCCATATTTTACCCACCCTCGCTAACAGAAGCAGATGGTGTGTTTTGTGTAACAACATATTGAAAAGTAAGTCTCGGAAATAATTAGTGTCATAAATAAATGTCCCTGCTTTGGGGCTCTGGGATTGATCAGACAAACATCCCAGCAGCAGTGATTGCCACAAAGATGAAAAAGCAAAACGCTGCCCTTTCAGCAGTAAATAACAACCATGTGGCCCAAACGTGCTATGTTGCCTCCCAGAGCACTGACAGTGGGACCAGCCTTGCTGGGCTCAGTCAGCCCTGAGCACAGCCTTTGGGATTTTCCTCTTTTCATGGATATTCTCACACCTGGGGAGATACTGGAGGAACATTGGCAGGGCCCTACAGAAAAGCAGGGCACAGCTCATGGGCTGTTCCTGTCTCTGGTGTCAGCAGCACCCCAAACCCCACATGCACAGCCACTTTGCATGACAGCCATCAGGACAGTGGGATGTCCCACCACCACCACCCCCAGCAAACCTGCAGGCATCGGCAGGCAGGACTAGCAGAGACAGGTGATGAGGTGCTGGGCAATGACAGGTAGCTGTGGTGTTCAAGAAGCAGGTAAGTGTGGTGCTGGGGCCAGTTTTTTTGTTGTAGACATGACGGAAGTCACGGGCAATGTGGCACACCATCCCTTTTCTGTTCTAGGAGTAACTAATAATCCATAATGAGATCAGCCCTAAATGACTTGATCTCATCTGGCCCTGCTCTGGGGAGAGACAGGCACTCAGGTGTTCCAGATGAAATTATTCAATGCTTCTGTAATTGTAAATTCTCATTAAAAAGTACCAAACAGGAATTTCGTAGCATCAGTAACCCCTGTGTTTTGCAAATCAGTTTAGTTTAGCTATCCGTAACTATCAATTTTAATAATATCTTGTGAATATTTAAAGTTTACAATGCAACTAGAGAGGAGGCTTTGAACTGAATTACTTTCGGTGACTTGAAAACTTTGGTACAAACAGGCGAGGCCAAAGGATGTGTCCCCGTGGTAGTGGCTGTACATTGTCCGTACACAGCTGAAGGACATAAAATCTTCCTTTGAAATATCTGAATTTCTTTTTAATCTACATTTCCAGCCTGTGTAACCAGAAATCCTAACCTGTCCAGTCCTGTAAATCAGCTGGACTCTTGTAGCAGAGAATCATTGAATCATAGAAACATTAGGGATTGGAAGGGACTTTGAAAGATCATCTAGTCCAATCCCCCTGCCACACTAGGGTCACCTAGACCAAGTCACATGTGAACACATCCATATTGTTTTCTAGAAGTTCTAAGCACCTGCAACACAAGCTTTAAGATGAAAGTACCTTCTCCACCG
>JAOXOE010000405.1:43290940-43302156 GCA_028565055.1 Phoeniculus purpureus
GGGGGTGGCTTACGAGGAAGCTCTTAGGCTGCATATCTTCCTGTGGATGAGAGCAGCTATCCATAGAAGCTACTGTCTTCTTCCTGTATAGCACAAAATCAAAGTAGTGGTATAGAAATAAATTCATTGTAAGACTCAGAGCAGGGATTAACTTCTGTTTTGAGTCCTAAATGTAGTACCTGAGGTCCCTAGCCCAAGATACCCTGTAACTCATAACTTACTCCTGCTTGTTACACTTGAAGGGAAGTTAGATGTACTGCGTCATCAGGTTCTGGTCTGTACAACACTTTTACATCCCAGTTAACCTTTAAAGCAGAAATATGAAGAAAGCTGGTTTCCTGACAGGCACCGTGTGCTAACATTTCTTTTTTCTTGCAGTTTTTCAGCAGGTTGTGTAGCATTACCAGCTCTAATTAATATCAAGGCAGTCATTGAACAAAGACAGTGCACGGGTGTTTGGAACCAGAAGGACGAACTGCCGGTGAGTTTGTGCTGAGCTATGTCAGGGCAGATTTCTGACAGTAGATGCTGTTGCAGGTTTCTTTTGCAATTAATGTTAAGAGCTGTTATATGTGGCCACCATCTCCAGCAGCTCTGAGGCTTTCTACTGTACAGACGAATTGAGCTCTCTGTCCCACACTGATGGAAGTGGCTGCTGCTTTGCCTTTTGTACATTGAACCAATAATGGAGCCAAGCACCCACCCACGCACACAAAGGACACTGGTACGACTGGCTACACAGGCTGCCGCAGACAAGGCGCTGCCTTCAGCAGCACCCACATACAGCACTTGCATAAAACATGAGTGTAGAAAGCCAAGATCCCTTCCTCCTCTTTGGCTGGTGGAGACTGAAATTCCCTGGTGAAAGTACACACTTCAGATTCACAAGCATGTTCAGGGACCCTGAAACACAGGTGTGGCCTCCCTGACCCATTTTATAGCCCTTTCTGGCTGGTCTTCCACTGAATGTTCCTACTGCAGTTTGTTCTACTAGTTCTACTGACACTCTCTTCTCAGAGACCCTCATCTCTGCATTCTCTTCTGTTGCAAAGTCCAGGTTTAGTTGCAGTTTTTTGACTGGTTAATTAGTGTGATTGACAAGGTTGCCTTGTAATTGTCTCCGTCATGGTAGTCTGTCAGATTAGTATCTGTTGGTTTTGTTTGCTTCTCCTCTTGTTTTATCATCTTTCTAATGGGAAAGGTCTCTACTTTTACCTTCCACTTAGCCTTACACTGGCATTTCTGTATACCTGGAAAGGAAATGCATCCCACTGAGAAACATTAACTTCCTCTAGGTAGGCTAGAGCTCTGTCCACAGGCTGCTTTGTGCTGACTCTTTATTTAGGCAGATAGATGAAAGAGTTGGTGCTACATCTCAGGGGACAGAGATTGAAGCCAGGGCATTCTGCCTTCAGTACAACTCATTTATATCGGTTGGAGTTCAGTTGTTATGAAACCCCAGTTTCCCTTTATAATTCTGACCAGGTGTGTGCAGCTCTCCAGTGGCTTGCTCCTGATTTGGAAAGGAAACCTATTTAGTGCAAGCTGGGTATGAACTGAGTCTCTCTGAGTGTAGCTGGAAGAGATTGCTGAGTTTCTCCCAGCTGTGTTTTCTGTAACACTGACAGTGCAACTTCTGAGTGTGACAGATTCATGCCCTGCTGTCTAGTGAGGATTGATTAGCTAGTGAGCATTTGGGAAAGGATTACTGTCAGATGCAGATCAGTTAATAATACACGTATGCTTCCTTGCTTTTTCTAAACCCAGGGGTCTCTAGTGTGTACTGCTAAGGCAGTGTGGGGATGGGAAGCCTTATTTTCATCGTACAGAGATTAAGTAGCATGAAAAGATTATATTGTCAGATTTTGTTGAAGATTAAACCTGTCAGAACAGGACTGGACAGCGCTGGGAGCCTCAGGTACAGAAGCTATGATTTTTGTTGTTCTCAGTTGGTTCCTGAAGCTACAGACACATTTTTCTGTGAGATTAAGTGTTAGCAAGAGTCCTACAAAAGCTGTAGAACGTTAACATCAATCAGTTTTTTTTCCTCTTTCTCCCCCTTAAATGAGATCTTTAATCTGAATCACTTTGGAAATCACTGATTAGGAAATACAGGAAAGCTTTGTTGGGTCATCAGCTCAATTTTCCTGCCAGAGCATAGATCTGCACTAAATTATGCACTTGTCCCTTGGCAGAATACTCCTCTGCTTTGGGGATAAGGAGAAACAATATAAATCACCAGTTCAAGATCATAATTCAGTATTTTTGGCTGGGAAATTGTCAGGCATCCACACAATGGATTTTGTTGCCTTCACAGCTGAATTGTGACATCCATTAAGTAAAGGCCATGACCTAAAGGGATAATTGTCTGGAACTGTTGTTTCCCAAGATAAATCGTTGCATTTATTTCTTCCACAGATTGAAGTGGACCTTGGTAAAAAGTGCTGGTATCATTCAATATTTGCCTGTCCCATTCTTCGTCAGCAGACAACTGATAATAATCCACCTATGAAATTAGTCTGTGGTCATATTATATCAAGAGATGCTTTGAATAAGATGTTTAATGGCAGCAAGTAAGTACTGTTCTTGTATTTCAAACAACATGTAGACAAGGCCAAATCCTAACTCAAGAATACTGTGTTTTGGGGAAACCAAGTCCATAAGTACATAATTGGTGGCAGCTTGATAGTCTTAGAGAGTGGCTTAAAGCCAGGTTAGTCAGGTTGATGTGCTTGACAAAAGGGTAATCAACCTTCTGATACTGTAGAAAGCGAGGTTACCTGAAGGAATGCAGTAAACAGAGGAATTTTCCAAGCTCCAAGTACTGTCATATTGTCTGAAATCCAAAATGGAGCCTTTTGTACACCCAAGATCTTGTTGGGAGCAAGGTTAGTAATGCATGAAACATCCCCTAAAAATAAAACTAAACCTCTGGGGAAATACGACTTAGTGATTGAACAGGTAGTTGAGTTATCACTGCGGAAATAGCCCTTCTGAGACATCAGTGGGGTGTCTGCAGGCTGTTGGGAAGGAAGAAATGGAAGAGAGCTGCACAGATTTCCTTGAGGAAGAGCTGGTGTTAATTTAGATTGAATATATGCAGCTTCCGTGGAGGCTGTCAGCTTGATTTAGAGCTGTAAGTTGTTTTGTGAAATCTAGCTTGAAAATCAGTGATGCTATGAATGAAGATGTTAGGAAAGCCTGAAGGGGTGTCTTCTGGGGAAATTCAGCCATATTAAACCAGTAGACTTGCTGCTGTGTTATTTCTGTTCCTGATCACTCATTTCTGGTGCTTCATTCATCAGCTTTAGTGACAGCACAGCTCTAATAGTATTAACTTGGGCAGGGGCTTCAGGCTCAGACTTGGGGAAAAATAGATCATTGCTACAAGAAATACTGCAAATGGGAGGGGTTGTATCAGCGAAAACTCAGTAGTGAGGCCACACTGACCTCTTTAGTTGTAACTTGCAGGAGCTGATCCAAGTCAGCTGTAAAATCAGTGTTTTGGGAGCCAGTCAGTAAAAAGCACTGAGTGCTGAGAGTCAGTGAAACCTACTAGCCTATTTAAAAATGACTAAAATACATCAAACTTACCCAGAAGTAGAAATAATAGGTGAATCATGAAGAGTAATTTCTTGGTATTTAATAGTTCAGGGGTGTGTGGGTGAAAGGTGAGAAAGAATTAGAAGAAAAAGTGTGATAAGGTGTGTCTCATCTAAAAAGGTTACTTTGAACAGAGACAAGTGGAACTGAATCTTTCATATTGGAAAAAATCCTCGATCATAAGAGTCAAAGCATTATGGCTTAGGAGTACATTTGTTTCATGAAGAAGGGCTATCACTGCAAACTCTAATGCAGTGCCCAGTTGTCATACATTGCCGTGGTTCTAACACGTTGTCTTTGTCCCCAGATTAAAATGCCCCTATTGTCCAATGGAACAGAGCCCTGGGGATGCCAAACAGATATTTTTCTGAAGAAACGTTTCATTATGCAGTTTGTAAGTGACACTCTGGATTTCAGGTGCATTTCAGGAGAATTAAAACACACATGTTCTGTTTTATGCAGCAGACTGAGGACTCCTGTGTTTGTATAAGCTAACGCTACAGAAACTTTGCCAACGTTTAGTATATACATACCAAGTGGAAATGCTACAGAAATATTATTACCATAGGGCTTTACTATACTCTTGGTCTCCATACCTGATCAAGTTACTACACCAGCAGTTGTCATTCAATGCAGGTTTTTTGTACTTAATTATATGGTGACTTTTTACTTTTTAAAAGCAGATATTGATCACCCCCATTTGTTTAATATTCTTCCTGCTACTATTATTCTGTCATTCTATTGATAACTGTCACCTTAGGGAATGTTTGTGGACAAAGTTTTATTTCCTGTAACGTGTACATAATTAAAGGTAAATACTTAAAAAAGCAAAAAGTTTGATAAATTGAATAGTGGTTATAAAACTAATTTGTATTTTTTTCGCTGAAAAATCTGTGATATATTCTGAGTTTTTCCTTTCAAACATTTTTCAACTTTTACATAGAATTCAAAGTAAATGTGCATATATAAAAAGTATATAAAATATATAGCCCCGAGGGGCTACCTGTTAAAAATCCATCACTAATTTACAAGGGTGATGTGTGGCTAAATTACTACTGGATCAGAGAGGGAGTAGGAAATCCTGTTCCTTCGCTTTCATGATTGAGAAGTGTTTATGTAAGAGAACATTCAATAAATTCTGAAGTGGAAATGCTTTTAGTCGATGACATTTGCTCTCTGGCCTTTGTAGTCATGCTCTTTGAACTTTGTATTCAGGATTAGGCTATAAATGTCCTGTTGCTGTATAGTTTAATAGTCATTATAGTGTGATATTTATAAACCGTTATCAAAACCAAATAAATTGTAGAAGTATTCATTATTAAATGGGGGAAAAGCATGCTCTGATGCAATCTGCTGATCATGACTCTGCACTTGGCAGAACTGGGCCCTACATATGATATATTAGGAGGTAGCAAGTTTTCTGTAGCTTGAGAACACTTTGCTTCTAGCCTTGTTTTTTGTAGTAGAATATTACTGCCATTGCCACTTTTTCTGCTAAATTTGTCATATTGTTGACTAGGTAAATTTGTACTCATGAATGAGACGTAGCTCATGGCAGTTAAATCTTTTCTAGTGTGCATATATTTGTATTTATTGCACTGTCCTACAGTAGGGCAAGCGGCCATAAGGCATGCAAAGCTACATGTAAAATTATATTTCTGTATTGTGTAGTTACAAAGGAACCCCAAGCTTATATGGCTGAACACTGACACACTGGTCGAATGCACTAGCACAATGCACTACAGAGAAGACCGTCTTTTGAGAAATCTACACCTTTTGAATTTGTGGGTCACCTGACTTGAGAGACTTGAGTTGGACTTGATTGGATCAGTGGCGATGGACATCCCTGAAGAGACATTCAGAGAGCGAGTCAAGGCTCACAGATTTTAAACTTTAGATATGTTTGATATGTGTGAAAACCACAGGTGTGTGATTTTTCTGCAAAACTCAAGTTGTATTCACACTGAATTCAACACAACCAACTTACCAAGTGGTAAAATCAACAATAAACGGGTGAGGATATTATTTTCCATGTAGGTTTCCTAGTCTTGCTGGAATTGCTTTTAGTGTTTTCTTTGGAGTATAATTGCTTAATGCTTTGGGTTTATATGAAACAGCATATGAAGTATTTAACAAAAGACCCCAATAGTAACAAAACTCAGAAGACCCACCCTGAAGTCTTAAGTGCTGCATCTCTTACTCTATTCCACTGCTGGGATTCTGGCATTGGTGTGGGCCCTTGTTAGTGTTCATAGTGTCTCGAATGCAAGTCCTTGAAGTACAAGAGAGTCACAGCCATTAAATGGCAATAAGGTACAAATTGAACTTGCGTGTTAGAGCACTCTTAATGCAGACTGGTCCTGTTTTCACTTTGAAAAAGCATGTGTTAGAGATTTGTAGCTACTTCAGAAATTGAGCTGTTTTCACCAGGTAATTGCAGTTAATTTCCTGGCTGTTTACTTAAAAGTTACTGCTTGCAGTTTTGAATCTCTACCAACAGATGCTGCTAGCACTTTAATATAGAACCCTGATGTGCTTACAGGAGTGGAGTGTTGTGCTGGGCATTTACGAACTGCGTTCTGCTTGTTGCAGCCATCTGGTTTTGCCTTTGAAGTGGTGCAAGTTGTCTCCTACTACTGCTTCTCCTAGGCGGCTGGTAACCAGAGAAAGCGGGTGCACAGGATAAAGTGAATAATCCTCTGAGGCTTTCGTACTTAAATGTGTTATTGGTTCCTAATGGGGAAGGAGGACATCCACAGCAAAAAGTGAGGCTTGATTTTAAAGCTACAGTAGTATTGGGTCTGTCTCTTACACTTTTGGGCCAGATCTTGAAGCCTTTAATGAGTCCTTTTGTGCAGCAGGTGCCGTCTTACGAGAGCAAGGAGAGGCAGTGCGTTCCTATCTGCACTGAGATCACTGTCTCACTGCTGTGTACTGTGGTGGGCTCACACCTGGTGCTTCCTATCTCCTTTGAAGGATATGTCACAAGAGCAGCAGCCCTGCAGCAACAAGTGCACCAGCCAGTGATGCAAATGGGCCATAAGTCAAGAATGTTTTGGCCCAGCTTCCATATAGAGTTTCACTTATAGGGGCTCCAGAAGTGGTGGATGGCTATATATAGGACTTCCATAGCAGTGGATAGTTAGTAGTGTTGTTTCCATGTCTGTTAATGGACATATTAACTGTGTTAAGTGTTTGAGTTTTAGTTAATATCTTGACTCTGTTGTAATATGTTCTTGTGGGGCTTCAGGTCTGACTTGTGGTATAGAATGTAATCAAAACTTAGAAAACAGGTAGTAGGAGATGAAAATAGTACTTAGCCTTTCTTATCTCAAAAGGGATTGAAAATTTTTTGTAGGGCTATTAACTGCCATCAACACAAAGCTCATGTCCTCACCCCCCTCCCCCAATTTTTGATGATTGGCTGCTCTGTGAAGTATTTTTTAATTAAGGAAAGGCTTTGTTTTTCCTGTGGTATGGAAGCAGACATGGTGGAACAACCAGTCTTCCTCAAAATCAGTTTCTCTGACATACAGTATTGACCTCAGCATCTTCTATCTGTAAAGTCAGGTCAGTGAACACAAATAGAAGCTGCAGCGAAAGCCGTGTGTTACAAGTAATGAGTTATTGCTGCTGAGCCCTGTTAACTTAGACCTGTCCCTTTCATTCTCTCTTAACATTTTACAAGATGGCTGCTGCTAACATTTAAGGTTGAAGTTGTTTATTCAGAGCCAACTCCCCATGTCTAACACAGTAAGTTTGGGTTAGATTTTCCTTGCAAGGTTTGTTTGCCTCTTGCAAGGCACTGTTTTTCTTTTGGTGCTTATCGCTACAGACATTGATTTGTCTGTGCAGTGCAAAAAAATCATGCTCCTTAATCTCAGCTCTTGCACTTTTCCCTTTGTGAACAGGAGAATGCACAGTAGGGCAAGTGCTTTGAGGTCAAGAAGAAAATACTGTAGAAAGTGGCAGCAAGGCTCAGCAGCGAGTAAAGCTGTGGCATAGTGTTGCATTACTATTTCGGACTAAAGTCAGGCCAGAATATATACAAAGGAAGAGTGGTTTATGAAAACATATATATGTGAGAGGAAAGAGACTTGATATTCTTTTATGGCTTCACGTTTGCATTAAATTAGCAGTCCTACAGGGAAGTATGGCAACAGGAGTTGCTCACAGGCTGCCATAAGCTTTTGCCAGCAATTTTTGTATCGCATTCACCTGTAGTTTTTACAGGCTGGCTGTGTCATGAAAAGCAGAAACCCTGGCAGGGATGTCTGGTTCCTATTCCAGTTTAGAACTAAAGTTTTTCACAGCCTGGAGGGTTATTTTGAACGTAGCCGAATGGCAGGGCTTCAGTGCAGACTGAAACAAGGGCTCGGAGCTGAAGCTGGTCGGTGCTGTGAGCTGGGCTGCAGTGAACAAAACCTAGCTGACTTCAGCCTCTGAAGTGGATATTCCCTGTTCTCCTGCATTTCCCTCACCTCCTGTTTATTTTCGGGCTTAGTGGCACTGCTGTTGGTTTCTTGTGTCCTGCAAAGTGTAAGGTTATTGCTGTCAGTTTTCCTGTAGCTAAAGAATGAGGGGATGGGTAAAATGCAAGCAGTGTCTCAGTTCAAGTCTGAAATATCCAGGAGACATTTACTTGGCGGGGGTGTGGGGAACTAGTACAAGCAGCTATTTTGTCTGACAGTTTTTTTTTCCCCTCAGAACTGAGAGTAAATTCCAGAATTTTCCAAGGTTTCTAAAACAGGAGACAGGAGGTGTCCAGAAGTGTGGAGCGTGAACAGAAATGGTAGGTGTCCCACGACAAGAATTGTACTTACTTCAGTTTACTCACCACATCTCAGGACAGGGATCCAGTGATGGATAGGTCATGCAGACCCTGCGTGTCAAAGAGATTTGATTGCCAATGAAACCTAGTTACAGGAAGGTTGTATTTCACTGTCTTTTACCTGTTCTTCCAGAAATTTCTGTAATTCTTTCTTCACCTTATTCTGCTTTTCTGTCTTGAGTGCTGCAGAAACAGCAGGAAGTGTCTCTGGCTTCTTTGGGTCAGCTGCCAAGTGCCACAGCATTAGTCTGAAGAGTCTGGGTTGAGCTTAGGTGACAGATCATTTGTCAAACACAGGCTTGGACAGAGAAAGTGGCTTTAACTGACTGGTCCAGTTACTGGCTCTTCTGGGGTCACCTTGGTTGTGTTATTGTGTGTAACTACAAAACTCCACACAAGTATCACAGAGTATCACAGAGTGGTAGGGGTTGGTAAGGATCTCTGAAGATCATTTAGTCCAACCCCCCCCTTCCAGAGCCAGATCACCTGGAGAAGATCACACAGGAACATGTCCAGGTAGGTTCTGAATGTGTCCAGAGAAGGCTCTGGGCAGCTGGTTCCAGGGCTCTTACCCTCACAGTAACAAGTTTTTTCCTGATGTTTAGGTGGAACCTACTATTTTCCAGTTTATCACTGTTGCTTCTTGTCTTGTCACTGGGTGCCACAGTGAAGAGTCTGGCCCTGGTCTCCTGGCACATCTGCTCTTTAGAGATTTAAAAGAGTTGATTAGGTGCCTTCTCAGTCTTCTCCAAGCTGGAGCCCTAAGTATCTCACCAAAAGCCTTTATCACTTGGAAACTATTTCCATGATTGAAGCACTGGATGATATAGAAGCAGGTGTCTTAAGGCAACAGATTCTGGGTGCTCTATGTTGTGAGGGCATCAGATGCCTTTTCAGCTTCATGGGGCTTTCAGTGACTGTCTTGTACCCTTTTTTCTTTATTAGTTGAGGTTGTGCTTGAATTATCAACCAGCTCTTGCACTTCTCATTTATTAACTCCTAGGTTGTTTGCCTTTAGCCCATCACTTCTGAGAGTCTTGAGCAGCTCCATAACTAGGCAATCATCAACCTTGCAGCAAATTTATTCCTTCCACTTATCATTGAGCGTAATTCTGTGTCTCAGACTCTAATTTACATCTTACCCATAAGAGCCTTCCGGGCTTTGTCTCTGTACCTGGTGGAATTATCTCACTGTGCAACCTAGAACCTTTTTCATGCACAACTAGCACCGGAGTCAGGTCTGTAGGGCCTGTCCAGCTTTCTGCATGGACAAACAAGCATCCTTGAGTTGCTTCTCTAGACTCCAGCTCAGCCAGTCTTCCTCTCTTTGATGCAAGCATCTGTCCAGTCTTCTTGCCCAGACATCCCTGTTCAACCACAAACTCAACCTGCTCTCAACTTGCTTGATTTGCTTAGAGGCATCTACATGTCTTCTTGCTTGATGCTGCATTAGTCATTCACCTCTACAGCAGGGCTGGAGTTGCTCCTGGCTTCTCATGGTTGCACTGATCCTTGCACCTGGTTTTTAAGGCTTTGCTGCAAAAGACATGGTGTGTTTTTTGCCTTCTATCAGTAGCTTGTCAGTGGGGTGAAAAGTTAAATGTCTTGTGAAGAAAATGTGGGTCTTACTGAACCAATTTGAAAGAATATTGGTCCTCAGCTGTACGTGGAAATGGAAAACTTTACAGGCCTTCTTGAGCTGTAGGTTTCAACCTGAGACCCAGTGCTCGTTATGGCTCAGCTGAACAGGCTGATCATGGGATTGCATGGAAGGAAGAGCTGCTGAAAGCTCTGTCTTGCTCAGAAGCTGTACTGTGTTCCCTGGTGAAGGCAGTCTGCTGGTTAAAAGACACATAGATGTGACTGCCCAGGAGGTGTTCCACTCATTTTGGGGATAACCAATATGAAACTTGAAGCAGTGCCTAAAGCACTTAATAAGAGTTCTTATTCTGGTGCATGCCCCAAGCTGCCTCTTGTTCCCTCAGCCTCGTGTCATCCCACTGAGGTGATTTTTGTAGTGGTGTAGCAAGTGCTGTATCACAGCAGTTCACTCCAGGGTATTTGATGCATTTTGAAAACACTTAAATTGTAGTGGTTCACGAATGGACGAGCTCATGTAAGAAAGACAGGTGAACACCTCCCACCCCTGGTATTTTGGCATCTGTGAACATCTGCTGTTCCACAGAAAGTCTGTGGGTGGATTGTTGATATGCCTCTAAAAGTACAGGTTTATGCTACCTCATGGTATCTAGTGCAGTGCTGTGGAGGGTCAATATTTCTAGTCAATTTGCAGCCAAGCTGACAGTGATACATCCAGCTGGTCATCTAAAAACCAAAGTCGGAGACCACCGAGATCTCTGTGTTTATTAAAGAGAGGCAAATACACGAGTGAAGGTAAAGGATTGGATGTGACACGTGGCCAGTAGCAAGCTGAAAGCTGCTAACAGAGCTCAGTGAACAGTCATGTGTCTTTAATAGCTTGATTCTACCCAGTAAGAATCACAGAATTGGAATAATTAGGGATTGGAAGGGACCTCAAAAAATCATCTACGCCAATCTCCCTGCCACAGCAGGATCACCTAGACCAAGTCACACAGGAACACATCCATATTTTTTGCTAGAAGTTCTAAGCACCTGCAGGACAGGCTTTAAGATGAAAGTACCTTATCCACTGTAAGTCACTACAGAACCAGTCAGGGCTGGATGGGACCACAGGATCATCCAGTTCCAACCCCCCTGCCATGGGCAGGGACTCCCCACCCTAGATCAGGCTGGCCAGAGC
>JAOXOE010000405.1:43302256-43347804 GCA_028565055.1 Phoeniculus purpureus
AGGCCAGGCTGGATGAGGCTCTGGCCAGCCTGATCTAGGGTGAGGTGTCCCTGCCCATGGCAGGGGGATTGGACTAGGTGATCTTTCAAGGTCCCTTCCAATCCCTGATGATTCTATGATTCTAGCAAGAGCAGGATCTGTAAGACTCACGTGCATCTTTCTTTTCTCTCATTTGGTCTTTGAAAAGATTTAACTCTATCATCAGCTCCTGTAGCCTTAAAGCAGTCACCTGAGGTGAAGTGTCAAAGTGTTTGGACAGGGGAGCTAAAAGCTGCTTGTCTGTTCTGAAATCTGTGATAACAGATTTAATCACAGCAGTGATACCCCACTGAAGTGTCAGATGATCTTCTATGTCTCTGCTTCTACATAGATAGTTGTAAGATTAACCTGATTTTAAACTAAGCCAAGGACTTCTTTGTCTTTGGATTTTGAGTTGTACAACCAGTAAAAAAAAAACCTGAGACTTGATAATATTTGACAATAGATCGTCTGAGGACAGAAGAAGGAGAACCAATGGTGTTGAAGCTTAAAGACTGGCCTCCAGGAGAAGACTTCAGAGATATGATGCCTTCTCGGTATGAACCTGTGAAAAGGCTGTTCGTCTCTTGTGTGTCCGCTCCAAAGCAGAGTGTAGGAGTCCTGTTATGTTTTGACACCTGTTGCAGCTTGGAGAAGCAGTTGTTTCTCAGAGTTGCATGATGTAGCTGGAAAAACTAAATCTGTTTTATGTTAAGTTTTTATGTAGTTCTTTGTATGTATTGCTGAGTGTATTTATTGCAGGTACCTAAAACTGTTAATGACTGTTTAAACTTTGGAAGCCTCTAGCGGTCTGGGTAATTTTGAAATCTGAATTCAGTTGAAGCTTTTTTGTTTGCCCAAAGTATTTAAGTATTTTGACACTGAAATGATTACACAAGGTAACAGCATGAATCCAGAACAGTTCCTTTGCTTATTTGCTCTATTCCAGTGTCTTGCTTGCTGCGTTCCTTTCCTTGTGGTCCAGTAAGCCTTTGGGAAGCAGTAGAGTTTCTTTTGTTAAAGCTTTTGTTGCAATCTGGTTTAGTCTGCTTTTTTCATCAGTTCCTAAAATTGAACTGTACTCTACTACTTCAGGTTTGATGATTTGATGAAAAATATCCCATTGCCAGAGTACACTAGGAGAGGTGGCAAGCTCAACCTTGCTTCTCGACTTCCCAACTATTTTGTGCGACCAGACTTGGGCCCCAAGATGTACAACGCGTACGGTAAGGAGTCTTTCAATGTGAAGGTTGCACTGACCACACATTCACATTAAAATTAAAGGAATCCCTGCTGTTGTAGACACTTAGATTAGGTTAATCCTATTAATCTGAAAATCTGATTTTGACTTACTTAGGCATTCTTGGTGTCCAGAGCACTATATAAAGTTCTTTTTGTCCAGGTGATTTCAAGCCAATAATAGTTATTTCCAGTCTTCCAATCAACTAACTTCACATGTGTACACAGTCTCTTTGCTATAGGTGTCCATGTATATTTGGTTTCTTGCTGCTTCTGGTTGTACCACTCTTGTTATTTCTCCTTTCTGGGCTGTATCACTTAGTGTTTAATCACCCCTTGATCAGTTCTTCCCATGACTAATTTGCCTGCTGTCACTCAGAAGACATTTAAAGCTAAGTGTGATCACAACCAGTAGAGACATAGTGGCTAGTAAATACTGTAGCAGCTGCCTTTTAGAGTGAAAGACTGGGAATCGGAAAGGACCTGTAAGACTATTAACCTAACTTTCCCAAGCCCACTGCTAAACCACATCCCTAAACTCCAGATTTACATGACTTTTAAACACGTCCAGGGATGGCAATTCAAACTCCTCCCTGAGAAGCCTATTCCAAGGCCTGATGATCTTTTTAGTGAAGTTTTTTCCCTAATGCCTAACCCGAACTTCCCTGCTGCAACTGATGGCCAGTTGAGACCAGTTCCTCTTGTCCTATCAGTTGTTACTTGTGAGAAGAGACCAACTCCCACCTCTCCACAACCTCCATTCAGGTAGTTGTAGACACAACAAGGTCTGCCCTTAGCCACCTTTTCTCCAGACTAACCAGGTTCCTCAGCTGCTCTTCAAGGCTTATTCTCCAGACTCTTCACCAGCCTTGTTGCCCTTCTCTGGACCTGCTCCAGTATCTTCATGTCCTCCTTGTACTGATGTGCCCAAAACTGAACACAGAACTTGAGGATTTCTATAGCAGTTTACACCTCTTCTAGCAGGACTTGAATGTAATTGCTGTATATTTCATGGGCCAGCTATGGGTAGGAATACATGATTCAGTGTGATGTGTGGCCTGTAAAGTGATCACTTGGGAAGACCTAAACAGGATGGGTCAAGGTGCTGCAAAGTACATTAGTGTCATCTGCTCATGAAAGTAAAACTCTCTGGTCTTCTCAGATAGTGCTGAGAGTGGCAAATGGATTCTTTGTCTTACTAATGTAGCTGCTACTCTTCTTTCTTTTTCTTTCAAGGCCTAATAACACCAGAGGATAGAAAATATGGCACAACAAACCTCCATTTAGATGTGTCTGATGCCGCTAATGTTATGGTTTATGTGGGTATCCCCAAAGGCCAGGCTGATCAAGAAGAAGGTAAAATCTTTCTGGTGTTCTGGGGAGTGATTTCTGTGGTTGGAAGGAAAGTCCTTTTGTTTGTAACTGTATGTGTTCACTCTCCACAGAAGTGCTTAAGACTATACAAGATGGTGATGCTGATGAACTGACAATGAAGCGCTTTACTGAAAGTCGGGAAAAACCTGGAGCTTTGTGGCACATTTATGCTGCTAAAGATACTGAGAAGATCCGGGAATTCCTTAAAAAGGTAAGATTTAAAAATGCAACTGTCCTCGGTGGGTTCTTCAAGTAAGTATCTTTGGAATCCTCTTTTCTATCCCAGTTGTTCTGTAAACAAACACACTTGAGTTCTGTCCAAGACAGAACTTAGTGTGTGCCATGACTCTCTTGTAGGCTGTGAGCTGAAGCTTGAAGGTACCCTGTGTGCAGACCAGCTGCCCACACTTCCTAGAGCACACCTAGTCATCCTCTGTAATGAACAAACAGCAGGTTTAGATTTAAGCAACAATACAGTTATATCTTAAAGGATGTTTTAGGATGGAGCATCCTTTGTAAAACATCCAGACATACATATGAGATGCTCTTGGGAAATGTCAGGGCTATATGTGGCACATAAAGTTCTTGTCTTCTCCCTTTACCTTTTTTCATACCTTTATGAGGTTTGGATTGAGGAAAAAGTGTGAGGTATTTTGGGGCAGTGTTTTCATGGCTGTTAAAGATCTAGTAGAGATCTGCTCCTGCAACCAAAAAGGCTGTCTGAGTGTTCCCCACAAATGGTCCAGAGGCCTTGGTGGTCTTAATCCAGCAACTTTGGTGCTCTAAATGTGAAGAGAACTGGTATGCTGATGTTTGGAAGGGTAAATGGAATGGTCTGAACAACTCGGCCCTGTCAGCCTGACTGGTGTCTTGCATGGAAGATTGGAGAGGTGATAGCAGATTATTTTAGCATTCACAGAAAGCAAATCTTATCCATGATAAAACATGATACTGAGTTTGATAAGAGTTGGCATTTTGAGTTTAGACATGTGTCTCATATCCTCTGGTCCCTTGTAGCCTACTTGCCTGCAGGCATGAGGCTTTCAGCAGTTTGTCCTGGACTAGGATCAAGCTGCTTATCTCCTCCCAGATGAGTGTGGATGCAGTCTTGGGTGTAAATGACTGCCACAGCAAATTTAATTTGAACTGCAACTTTCTGCAGAAATTCTCCCCCCAGAGCCCTCAAATTTCTCTTCTAAAGTGCTTGATGTGCCTCCCAGCCTTGTATCTCCTCACAGTATCTCCTCTCTCCATGCCCTCTGTTGTTGTGGTCAGTGAGCACACTGGGTAGTGCTGGTCCCAGGAGAAACACCTCATGAATTCCACACTTGGTAGCTTCTTGCAGTTACAGGTTATAGTAGTGTAAGAGTACTGATTCTGTATGTGACAGTTGTTCCCACTGTGAACACACAACCCTTCTGATGCTTCTTACTGTAAGTGGGATTTAGTTGTATTCCCTGTGCCCACCTTTGCATCTCTGAAGGAAGAGGGGCTGAGAAATGGTGCAGCTATGACAAACTAAGGACCGAATAAGTCCTTAGTTGTCAATGAGACATCTGAACGCACAGTCCAGTTGATCTGTCTGGTGTGGTGGTGGGGGTCTGTGTGTACAGGACACCACAGAGACACTTATAGATCCAGAAAGGCTCATGTGTGATAATCTGTCATCTTGTCACTTTCCAGGTTGCAGAAGAACAAGGTCAAGAAAATCCTGTAGATCATGATCCCATTCATGATCAGAGTTGGTACTTGGACCGATCGCTAAGAAAACGCCTTCACCAAGAATATGGAGTTCAAGGCTGGGCTATTGTACAGTTTCTAGGAGATGTAGTTTTCATTCCAGCAGGAGCTCCACACCAGGCAAGGACTGGGGAAACATTTACAGCCTGACCACTTGACCAGACTTGTGAACACTTGGCTAATTCTACTTTGTTTTCCTCTTGTTCTCCCTAGGTTCATAATTTGTACAGTTGTATTAAAGTTGCAGAAGATTTTGTATCCCCAGAGCATGTTAAACATTGCTTCTGGCTCACTCAGGAATTTAGATATCTGTCGCATACACATACAAACCACGAAGATAAGCTGCAGGTAAGTTATCAGTGCCAAGAGGAGCACTGCTTCTCTTAACCCCTCCAACAACCAACCCATATCTGACCATAAAGAATGTGCCTGCACAACCCAAACTGCTTTTGTGTTCTGGTCATAGACTCACAGAATGATGTGGGTTAGAAAGGACTTTTAAAGCTCATCTAGTTCCACATCCCTATGCCATGGCCAGGGACAGCTTCCACAGGACCAAGTTGCTCAAACCCCCATCAAACCTGGCTTTGAATCTCAGGGAGTGGGGTCATCCATATCTTCTCTGGGCAACCTGTTCCAGCATCTCTCACTCTCGGGGAAGAATTTCTTTCTGCTGTCTAATCTAAATCTGTCTTTGCTCAGTTTAAAATTGTTACCTCTCATCCTGTCTCTACACTCCCTGATCAAGGGTCCCTCCCCATCTTTCCTGTAGGGCCCTTTAAGTGGTGAAAGACCACAATAAGGACAACTTCAGTGCATTGGATCTTGAAGAGGAATTTCAATATATTTCTGAATTGCTGAGTTTTATACTAGCTTTGAGGAAGCCTTCTGGAGCCTCTCCTCATTCTGGAATCTTTTCCTTGCTGAACTCACTATGCTTTCCTCAGGCTACAGTGTGCCTAACTGCCTCATCATTCCTCCCCTCCTCATGCACACACTTGCTTTATATCCTATTAGGATTTTAACTTCTGTTTTCACAATTCAGTCATTTATGTGAAGCTGGTGCAGATGCGTGTTTAAACTGACGGAGGGCTGTGTGTGTGGCAGGTGGGGAAGCTGTGCTGGTGTTTGCTGTGTGCTGGAGACTTCCAGCCTGAGCTGACCACACTCTTGTAGTAAAACTCAGTGCCTGTTCCCTTCCTCCTAGGTGAAGAATGTCATATACCACGCTGTTAAAGATGCAGTTGGGATACTGAAAGCTAACGAATCCAGCCTTAGCAGACCGTGAAGCAGAAAGCCTTAACCACACACTATGAAACAGAAGCGTTGGCAGCTGTTTAAACTACTCAAGTCAGGACCTCTGTGGACTTTTGAGATTATATGAATGTTACCTCATCTTCCTTTTGGCAGTACCAGAGGATCGTGGTACTATGTTCTGTGTATTCTTCCAATGTTTACAAACCTGATATGTATATGTAGTAATATGGATGGACTGTGGCATACTGTGAATGCTCAGTTGCAATAGAACTTTATATGGAGTTGCTCTCCAACCTGTACAAATACCTCCTCTAGGACCGCTGGAAACTATTCCAAATTACTCATTTGCAAACATTATTCAAGGCATTGTAAAGCTCTGATTTTTAAAACATATTTTGGGGTGGGAGGGGAAGTACAGTGTCACCCAATTTAATAACCAATTTACATAAAAATCAGAATGCAGTTCTGGAACTTCACATTAACATAGAACTAGCATTTAAAAGTAGCTTTAAGCTATTGTATAGTAACATAGAGATGGGGGTTAACCATCTTTAGGTAAATGTATTTAAATTTCTAAATGTTAAAAGAAACCTTTAACCAAATGTCTTCTGTTTGAAAACTGTTCTTTAATTTGAACTATGTTTGATTCTCTGGTTTTTAACACTGAATGGTCTACATAAAATTCTTCTATTTCAGAGATTTGTTTCTTGCCTGGCTTCTTCATTCTTTAAAACATTGTTAATTTGATGCAGTGTGAAATGCAGAGGAAAACTGTCTCATGTAGTGTTCATGCTGTCTTTTAAAGGTTCTGAGGCTTAGGGTGCTGAATTCAGTGACAGATGTGTTTGTGGTTGGTTGTAGGTAACCAAACCATGACTTTACTGCTGCTCAGCCAGTGCCAGGACTATGTATGGTCTGTATGAAATGAGTCTTAAATGGCAGTTTGCTCCAAAATTTCTTAGACTGAAAATATCAGAGTGGAAAAGCACCTTCTGTCTAACAAGGTAAGCTGAGGTAAAATAACCTTTCACTGTCCTTTCCATCACTGAACTCAGCAGGATTGCTAGTGGGAAGAACCAGACACAACAGCAATCTTCCAGCTAGTCAACAGTCACCTTTCTGAGCTTTATGTAAGAGACAGCTTCTGTGCAAATTCCCCTCTCTGCAGTACTTCACCTGCTGCTGCAGATCAACGTGAACTTCCAAGGCACTCAGGTGGCAGTGGTTTTTTGAAACAAACTTCCTCTTCTCTCCCCCTCAGTATCTGAAGTGGAGCAGAGACTGCAGTGACTCATGGTGAGTCAGTGCCTTCAATGAAGGAGAATAAAGTGAGGTCACACAAGGGTTATCTACTGTGAACAGATACATCTGTTTCCTTCCTCTCAAAACAAACACAAAAGCAGGCAACCGGAACTCCATCAGCCAAACACTGCCACAGCTGAAGTTGAGGTGTGGTTACTATCAGACCTTGTCTGATGTTGGTCCCTTTCGAGTAGCCTGTTCCAGGGCAGGTCCTTCTTATGTCAAGCCTTCAGGTGGCCATGACCAGGTTGCTTTGCTGTGCCAAGATCTGTCAGGCTGTGTGAGGGATGGAAGCAGGTGTGAGCAACAGGAGCACTCTGGTCTCCTTGTGCATGGAAATGTTTTGGTTTGCTGGCCTTGCAGCACTCAAATTCTGCTGAGCTCCTCAGGTTTGGCAAGAACTTCACTTCTGCTTGCTGAGGCCTCTGCCAGGGAAAAGACTGGCTCCTGTCTTATGGCATCCACTAGCTTTTCTAAGGAAGGGAAGAGTGATACCACTTTGACTTGGTTTTTTGTGCTTGAACCACTCAAGTAACCTTAAAGGCAACATTTCAGCTGGCTGTTCTTTCTTGCAGTACCAAGTCTGAAGTCAGCACACAAAGTAGTCAAGAAATAAAACTTGGACTAGAACCAGTGCCATGAGTCATGTGATTCTATGTGGTGATGCTGCTTACATACATACATATGAAAAGCCCCACTGCTGAAGTTGGATTTTGAGCTTCCTTATCATGGTGCAGCTGTCACCTTCCCCATCTTATACTTCAGCTGTACTGCTTTTCCTTCTGCTCTGGACTTTTTAAAAACAAGAAACAAGCTGTCTCCTGTGCCCTTTGCTGTTTCAGGTGTTCAATCTCCACCCTCCATGGACTGCAGAAGTCTCCACGTGTATGTGCAGCTCTGAAGCAGGAGTGATCTTGTGCAGCTGTGCCTTTATTTCCAACCTGCTGGCATGAAGCAGGGCAGGGCTGGCTCCAATGTGCTTTATATGGCTGAAACAGGAAGCTGTCAGATGCTATCTGGGTGTCTGTGTGCCTTGGCTGTTCCTGTACCTTTGCTGCTGTTGGAATACAATTCTAAACCTGGATTTTAGTAAGTCTTCCTTAAAACTCCTTTGCCTGTGAGCTTCTTGTAGCATCAGTGTGTTCAGAGAAGGCACAGCAGACACTTGCTTGGCCTTCTGTGAGACACAGAATCAGTTCTGTCTGAAGTATTTTCTTGAGAGGAGCAATACCTTTCTCCAGGGCAGAAGAGGCCTGGCCTCTGGGCCTAGTGAAGCTTTGCCCCTGGGAGGGATCATGCCTCAAGGCCTTCCCACTGGCCAGTTTCTCATCACCTTTGCTGAGGAGGGATCTAGCCTGAGCAGACACCACCTGGAAAAGGTTGGCACAGAGCAGCTCTTTCAAAGCTGCTCTGCCTCAAAGCTCTTCCTTAACCATAGGCTTAAACATGCTGAAGGCAAAACCCCAGACAGTGTTCTAAAACCAAGAGAGAGCTGTTAGAGGTAGATGTAGTTCACACAAAGAGTTGTAAGGGATATAAACTAAACCAATGCAGAGAAGCAACTGTTAAAAGCAGCTTTAATAAAATATGTAGTGACTCAGAAAAACAAAGACCTTACAACACTGGAGGTTTTTGGTAGCAGGTAATGCCAAAGTGCTTTTGTAAGGAAACAGATGCTATGCGAAGCTAAGAATGTATTTCAGGAGTTTGTATCTAAAAATACATTACACAACATGACACCACCACAGTCCCTCACAGGGGAGAGGGGCTGGACAGAGAAACGTTAAGATAACCGCTCCAGACTGCATTCCCCAAGAAGTATATTACAGCAGTTTCTTGGAGAATACAATCCCCAGGAAGAAAAACACCCCCAACTATATACATTACATAAACTATTCTCATATGTTAAGTTTTGTAGTTTGAAGGTGGGACAGAATGTCCCATTGCACAAAAGAAAAGGCAAACTGTACACATTCATCTCCTCCTTAGCTACGGAGTGTAGCTAATCTTGACTGCATCGCTTCAATGTCTTCCTCCTCGTCAACAGCAGCGGCTGCTCCCATGGGTTCAGGCTCTGGGAGAGCATCTGTGACTTTACTGGGTGCTTTACCCAAGGCTCCTGCAAACAATAAATGCAGTGTGTGTTAGGTCTTGGCTTAATTATTAGGAGCTTGCAGATACATCTAAAATAATTCAACAAGGCCCTTCTGTAGAGACCATAGAATCATTCAGAATGGAAAAGACCTTCAACATCTAGTTCAACCATTAACCCAGTTGTCCTGAGCCCCCCCTTACTAAATCATGTCCCTAAGCTCCAGATCTACACAACTTCGTGCACAAGGAATTCCCTCTGTGTTCCATCGCCTCTCTGGACAAGGCTGCCAGCTCTCCCAGCCAGGAAACAGTATGGAAAAAGGCAAAGCAGGATGTGAGGAACAAGGTAACAGTAGGGCAGGGACTGGGGAACTGCACTATCATCAAACACAGCTCTGGTACCTACACTGGTTCCAACATGTCACAAGAAATCCCAGTAAGGAGTACTCTTAAGTGTTACTAAGTCAAATGTGTAAACCAGGAGATCATCACTTCATGAGCTGTAAGGCAGAAGCCAGGGTTTGGGGGTGCGTTTGGGTTTCAGGAAGGGGATTATTTGTTTTGTGGCATTTTACAGCCAGGAATGCCAGCACAGCCTGAGACTCAAGGCAGTGCAGCTGAGTTTATTTCCCAGCTTGATGAATGACAGTGTATCTAGTCAATCCTATCCTGCTCACCCTGCTATGAGGATCCACTGGACAAACTCCGATCTGCTGAAGCTTCAATTACAGAACTGCACAGATACCAGCTGACATATATTAATTATGTGTTACTGAACCGCACTGGTCTTCTCAGCCAGTATTCCCTGAGAAACCAGTTTGTCACAGCACCCTATGCCTATTTACTAGCAAAGACACCACTGGGGGAGGGCAGTTAAGTTGGAACAGACAGAGGTTTAAATTGCTGCATTCTATTGAACAGGGGAGGGGCAAGGCTCTGCTCTGGACAAACACACCAACTCACCAGCTGTAATTTCAAACAGGATTTTGTCAATTTCCATCTCTGCTTCCTCTTCCATTTCCTCCTGATCCTCTAGGGCCTCAAAGGTGTCCTCCAGCATTTCCTCTATGATTCCAGCCTAGCAGAAAACACAAAGGCAGCATGTGATGCCCCTGGAAACAGCAGAACAAGAGCACAAGCTTCCTGCTCTGGAGACAAAGTTACACCTAGCCACACATTTAACACCTGTGGCTCAAAGCTCTGCTCGTGTGAGGGTTGGCCAATGTGCCTGCCTGTACCACTGGAGTACTGGAAAAGCAAGTAAGAAAACTGAGAATTAAATACTTGCATTCTCAGAATGAAACCCTCAGGAGTTTCCTCTGTCCTTCCACCCTGAGCAGCTTTCTTCAGCTTCCAGGCTTTACATCAGAGTGCTCCAGGTTATCACCAGGTTTCCCACCATGCAGTAACTTGCTATAAAATCCCCAGCTTCAATTTGTTTATCAGAGCTCACACCAGCTCTGACAAAGGGGGCACCCACACAGCTCCTCTGCCAGCACTCTGAACAACCAGCTTTAACTCACCTAGGTCTTCCTTATGTTACACTCAGGTCTCACTTACATTACAGATCTCACCTTCATCATCTCCTTGGACAACTCCCTCATTGTTGCTTGGATCTCTGGGATTTTCACTAGATTTTGCATAGCTTTCATGACTTCTGTGCTCTTCTGCAATGAGCCTGCTACTCTCAGGACAGCTGTGAAGGAGAGGCAGAGGAAAGCTTGAACAACCCCTGTACCATTGAAAACAGAGAAATATCCTCCCTACATGGATAGAAATTTGTTTGCATTTAGGCAATTTAATTTAAGATATAAATGGACATCCCACTTCCTCATTCCTGTACAGTATCCTCCTAAAAGGTCAGCTCCTACCCACGTTGGAAAAAGGGTCTCTAGCAGACAGTGGTGCTGTGCGACTAACTACAGCAATGCAGACTGCCTGCAGAGACACTCCCACCCACCTGTGCTCCAGCTTAGAGAGAGATCCCTGAGAAGACGTGTTCCTCAGCAGCCAGAGATCTCGCTGAGGGCTTCACCAGTGGATCTACAGTCCAGCTATGCATCTGTCTGCTGACCAAACCGGTGACCTCCTGCCCAGCAGTGAGCAGTGGAGGCTAACTTCAGCAGAAGTTCCAGTGCCACAGTTCCACACCAAGCATAAGGCAGAACATAAATACCGAAGAACACAGGCTGAAAAATCAGACTGAGCTAAATGCTTGCCAGAGTCTATTCCCAAAAATACAGATGATAAGCTCTACCCTAATGTTGACAGACCAAGGCCAAAACATAATAATAAAGGTTCTTGAACTGTGCCTCCTAACTTTGTACCTTCCTAGTCACAGAGAACTTAACCTGTTTGCACATTAAATGGTCACTCCATAATGAAGCAAAATGAAGGTACAGCACAGACTATTTTTCATTTCAATAGTTTCTTTAGGGACACTGCAAGTGTGACGTTAACACACTAACAGAAATCTTGCCTTTAGCACTCATTACCCAAGACAAAGCTATTACAGACCCCACATGAATTTGAGGTTCCTCCTACCACTCAGGTAAGTGTATCAGAACATCCTCAGTTAGATGAGAATGCAGGTAGGTGGAAACAAGGAGGAGGCTGCTTGGATTTTCTCATTTTAAAGGACACCTTGAGCTGCAGAGCAGGTCCCAGCTTCCTTTTCCTCACTGAGGAAATGGAAGGGAGCCACATTTGACCTATCACAACATCACACTTACAGCTGACATTGTTACTCCTCATTTGTCTACCCCTCTTCTAGTGTTAGAACGTACTAGGACCTTGCTTGGATAATGTGGGGTAGGGGAATACGTGGACATTTCAGAGTGGAGTGGGGGAATACTTGGGCATTTCAGTAGCATGGCAATACCTATGACGCCTTGGTCCACCAACCAATGGTAGAGAACAGGAGGGACTGAGGTGGACCAGGGAATACAGAAACTTCAGAGGTCTACAGAGGTACCAGCAGCTGAGGCAGAGGAAAAGGTCCAATGAAAAGACATCTGGACAGCTCAGACTAAGCATCTGAGAGCAGCTACTGGACACTCATATATTGTGAGTGTGAGCATATTCTCTCATATTCTTCTCAGGTCCTGGAGTCCACTGGAATCAGCTGTCTTTCACAAGAGTAGGTCTGCTCCCAAATTCAAGCTCTGCATTTGGTCTGGCTTTTGAAAACAGAAACCCCAACCTCAGCTCTAAAGCTAGAAGTGCTCAGAAGTTGTTCTTACCAAGCTGGTTCTTCATTCCCATGAGAACAGAGTTCATGTGAGCTTTGGATGCATATAGTTTGCTTACAGCCTTTCGAGAGCGGATCAGCTCCTTCGCCAAGATCACACAAACATCTTTCTGACCCTTTTTGGCAGCATCCTTTATTGACCTCTTCACCTTCTCCTCTTCTCTCTGGATATCTGGAGCACATTAAAAACACAGCAAACAACGATAAGCTGCTGAGGAACTGAAGAGAAACCAGTATTTGTTGGGGTGTATTTTCAGTGTGAAAGAAGACGAAAAGCTCAACCACTTACACAGGGAACCAATAAGGTGCACCCACAACTTGAAGACTTACTTAGAACCACAGATGTGTTAATTATTGCCAAAAAAAAGCCTTGATCCTTGCAGACAGACTTAATTACTCCCTGTCAGGCACAACTCATTGATCCTTAACTGAATAACCAACCAAGTCTATACTTACAGAGTTAAGGTCCTGGTGAGGCCACACCTCAGTTTTGGGCACCTTAGTACAAGGAAGACATTGGGGTGCTGGAGCAGGTCTAGAGAAGGGCAACAAGTATCTGGAGAATAAACCTTGTGGGGAGCAGCTGAGGGAGCTGGAGCTGGTTAGTCTGAATAAAAGGTGGCTCAGGGCAGACCTTACTGCTGTCTACAACTATGTGAAATGAGGCTGTAGAGAGGTGGGGGTTGGTCCCTTCTCACAAGCAACAAGCGATAAGACAAGAGGAAAAGGCCTCAAGTTGTGCCAGTAGAAGTTTAGGTTGGAGATTACGAAAAACTTCACTGAAAGGGCCATCAGGCCTTGGAACAGGCTGCCCAGGAATGGGGTTGAATCGCCATCCCTGGATGTGTTTAGAAGTTGTGTAGATCTGGGTTGGGACAGTTGGCTTAATAGTTGGTCTTAATAATATTAAAGGTCTTTTCCAACCTGAAGAATTCTATGATACCACTTTAATTCCATGTGATTAGGTGCTCCTATAATTGGCACATTCAAACTATAAGCTGGCTGGTGCCAAAGCTGTGGATAATTGATCAGCAAAAGCCAGTATGCTGGTAAATCATTATATGTAAATTAAAGCAGCCTGTTCAGACTCCCCTGGTATCCAGCTTCATCCAGAAGCATTTTATAAGAACACGCTGGAGCAGGAATGCTGAACTGAGCTTGTACTAAAAGAGCAATAAATAGTTGGATTTTAAATATTACACAGCAAATAGGCTTCTTTAAATAAGAATCAGGGGTTGTGTCAATGCTCTACCTTTTCCAGACTCAGCAATAAATTAGCCACTGATGGATCACACAATCACAGAGTCATTTCAGTTGGAAAAGACCTTTAATATCATTGAGTCCAACCTTTAACCCAGCTGTCCCCAGCCCACTGCTAAACCACATCCCTAAGCTCCATTCGATGGCATCTGTATCCTAAAGGACTGGCAGAAATCTTTACAATGACAATCAAGAAAACAAACCCCTTGCTGCTTCCCCATTATTTTTTTGCATAAATGTCAAAAGCTCAAAGCCATCTGCACGTCAGACATGGGAGTGAGATGACCCCCAGTGTATCAGAACAGGTAAGAAACAGCTGAAGTGCTGCAGCAGAGCACAGAAAGCACCAGGACCACTCCAACAGTGCTGAGGAATTCTGACATTCACTTAGTCACAATAAAAACAGGCATAGGTTGCAAACTCAGTAAAGCACAAAGTTACTGTGTTACTCCAACGGTATTAACTGGAAAAACAGTTCTGAAGTCACAAGGATACCTCCCATTTCTTCAAACTTTCCAAGCCCTTGAAAGCAACCTACACCAAACAGAAATCACAACAGCAAGAAGAGTCCAACAACAGACGGCTTGAAACAGCCTGTCCCTGAAATGGTAACTGTGCTGGCTGGGAGTGTTCAGACGATCCAAGCCCAGCCAGTTCATCCCAGGTAGATCCCAGTGCTGTCTTATCTAACACATCAAGCAGAGCCTTCCCCAGAGAAACCAAGACAAGTCCCAGCTCAGCATGGGAATATTAGAATAGCAGACGGCTGGGGTGGTTAGTCTGAGCTCTGACATGCTGAATTCTTGGAATGTAACACTCTCAGACTCATAGTCAGACATGTTTTGAGCTGTTACAGTCATTTATAGGATCATAGAATTATTTATCTTGGAAAAGACCATTAAGATCATCAAGTCCAACCATTAACACAACTGTCCCAAGCCCTAAGCTCCAGATCTCCATGACTTTTAAACACATCCAGGGATGGTGATTCAACCCTCTTCCCTGGGCACCCTGTTCCAAGGCCTGATGGCCCTTTCAGTGCAGAAGTTTTTCCCAACATCCAAGCTAATTAGATTTACATCCATGTCAAAATATCAGACTACCACATAATCTGGTGTCTACACAGGCCATCAGAACCATTACGACATGCACAATGTTGAGAGTAATCCAAACTTTCAAGACACCACCAACAGTGAACATGTCCATGGGCAGTTTGATCTTGTGGGAGACACAACCTCTGAAACACACTTGTAACAAGATCAGCTGCATTTTGGTTGTTCGTACCCAGTGAAGCCACACAAAGTGCCCTGGAGAATGCAAAACCATTCATGAGCCTAATGAACGTTACTGCACATGGATTTTTCTGGAAGAGGCACAAACCCTGCTCCTCATTGTACTGATGGAGACAAAGACAGGCTGTACTGTGTGAGCCTCTCTCTCCAACCAGCTGGTACAAATCTACAACTGGGAGAACACACGAACCCTGCCAGCTTGCTCTGTGGCTGGGGATGCACATTCTCCTTGCAGAGTCTCCCAAAAGAGATACATCTCATAACCACACACAGACACAAAACACCCCAATATGTTCCTGTGTGACTTGGTCTAGGTGGTCCTGCTCTGGCAGGGGGATTGGACTAGATGATATTTTGAGGTCACCTCCAATCCCTACTGTACTGTGATACCCTTCATCAGCACATCTCATGGACCAATTGTGAGGGCAGGGTAGAAGACAAAAAGGGGAAAATAGAATCTAGCCTCATATCACACTACTCATTAAATCAATGTGTGTGAAATTCTGGATGTCTAATTCATCTTATGGGATTCAAAAGCCCTGCATCTTGCAAAAGCACACAATATTCAGATTCTTCTAAAAATTGTACTTGGAGAACAGCAATGTCAGTTTGTAATGTAACTAAATCTGGCCCCAGGATCACATTCATCTCCTTTTATTCCAGCTGTGACAGAATACCCCAGATTATTAGATTTCACAGCCTCACAAAAAAAAAAAAAACAACCCTTGAAGGCAGACAGGGAAAGAAAAAACAAAAAATGAGATGCAAGTACAAACCTCTGATCTGTCTGTCAATCACTCTCATTTCTTTCCGTATCTTCAAGGACCATTCATTGACCTTGAAAAGGGAAAGTAAGAGTTACTTGAAATTCCAGCTTTAAAACTACGCAGAAGCACTTTGAAATGCACAAGCTGTAAGTGACGAGCGATGGTTAAATGCTTCTTTACTCAAAATAAAAAACCCAACACTGCAGAAATACTACCAGTCACTTCACTCAGTGTTCAGACAAGGAGTCAAGGAGGACATGAATTTGTGAATCATAGATACTCACTGACTGCCCAACTGCCCATGCCACAACAACTGTGCAGAGGGAACCTGTCACAGGGGATTCCAGGAGAAGGCAGAAACCTTGGAAGAAGATGACAGCACCAAGAGTGCCACAACCTGTTTTAGTCAGAAGGAACCCCAAGAGGTCTCCAAGGCAACCTCCTTCTCAAAGCATGACCAAGTTCTCAATTCAGACCAGTTGCTTGAGACTGTTCCTACCGAGTTTTGACATTTTCTAAGGGCTGAGACTTCATGGTCACTCTTCCGCTTAATCACTCCTGTGGTGAAGGACCTTCCCTCATGTCCAATACAAAAGTCTCATCCAGGCCCTTGTGACTGAAGTCCTTTTCCTGTCACTGGGCACAGCTGAAAAGCACCTGGCTCTGTCTGCCCTACAACCTCATGAGAGGCAGTGAAAGGCTTTAGACCCTCAACCGTTCACCTTCACTTCTCCAACCTAAACCTCCGCTGCACTCTCCCCAGTTTGTTGATAACCTTCTTGCACTGTTTTGCCCACATGGCCTCATGAATGCCAAATGCAGCAGAGCAACTGAACAACCATTTCCCTCAACACAGCAACTACAGCTTGCTGGCACAGCCCAGTTTGCCCTCATCACTGCGAAGCACTGCCAACCCATGTTTATTATTCCTGGGAAGCCCAGGGTCTCTCCTGCACAGCTGCTGCCCAGCCAGCTCTAGGCCACACAATCCTCCTTGCAGGGGTGGTTCTCCCACATGCAGGGACGGTTGTTCTGTGTCCTCAATCCTGTGTTGCTCAATACAGAGAAGTTCCTGCTGGTCTCTTCCTCCCATTTGCTCAGTTTCCCTTCCCCTGCCTTTGGTGGGGTTCAAACAGAGTCACCCCCTCCACTGCTTCCCTATGGGCACTTGCCAAGATCTCTGTGTTTTAGTACTCCTGGTTCCCCCAACTCGAGGCGCTGAAAGAGCTGGGGAGCACCACTTGCCCTGATCACCAGTCTGGGGATGCAGAGACATCAGACAGGCCATAGTTCCCAGACATCCAGCTGAGAACTGGAAGCGCTTGTGGCAAATGGAAAAGCAGAGAGGGGCTGTCCAACAGCAGAATGAAGCACAGGGAGGTAACTGCAGCACATGAGCAGAGTGGGAGCTCTGATGCGACTGTCATTGTGCACAGCACAGATGTTGCACAGTATCTAAAATAAACCCCTAAGTCCAGCTGGTGGAATTAATCATTTTATAAGAAAATGAGCCTGATTTTAATGTGATTTTTAAAATTAAAAGCTTTAGAACTGAATTGTAAGAAGAGCACGAGTCCAACAGAAGAAAAAGCCCCAAATCAACCCTTGAAGAACCAACTGCAGCTTCCCCTCTTATTCTTCAAGTAGAGTGGAAAATGTCATGTAGATTCATTCCTCACCCTGGTAAGCAGCTAAAGAATATGATGACACTAGAAGCATAAAAGCAGGGGAAAGACTGAGGTAAAACATGATGGAACTCCAACTGTCATATGTCAAATGAACATCTTTGCTCTACAATTGTCTGTGTGATGCACAACCCAGCACAAAGACACCACTAAAAACCACGACTGGCTGCATGTTGTCATCAATCCCTGCTAACAGGAACAGCAGAAAACTGAGAGCTTGTTCCTAGTGCTGCCCAGGCACAAGCTGCTTCACACAACTGTCCTCATGAAGGTGGGGCTGGGTGTTTCCGCATTCCTTGCTCCTCCCAACACTCCTCACCTGTTCTGTGTGTACAAGGAGGAAACTCCAGTGACTCTCATTTACACAACTGCATCCTTCCAATTACAGACAACAGATTGATTCATTGAGCAGTAACAAAGCTGTGACACCGACAGCACGTGGGACAACCAGGAATATGGTTACACACCACAGCACCACACCAGAGAGCACTATTGAGAACAGGAGCTCCGGCCATCAAAGCCAAGCTAATTACTGTGAGCACAACTATGTGCTGACAAAGCTTTTCTGATGCATAAAAACCTCTCAAGCATAAAAACATCACTCTCACAGGACTGCATCACACCAACACTAAACTGAAACAAACCATGCAGGCTACACTGGAGAAGAAACCACCTTCCAAGCTCCAACTATCCAGACAAGGCATTAAATGTGTGGCAGACCTCCACCTTTGGACAGGCTAAAACACATCACCAGCTCCTCACAAGAACTGATGATGTTTGCCTTGTATCATTCATAAATAAATTCTCTCCCATCAAGAGTCAGCACATAAGCAAACCTGGGGCGAATCACTGACATCACAAACCTCTGAAGCTCTTCCCACTGTGCAGCTCCGGTTGCTGCTTTCTCTAGCCCTGCACAGGGACAGTTATCATGTGAACAGCTGCTGGCAGACATGAGGTACGTGGTGCTGTTTCCCCATGACCTAATAATCAGAAATAACCACCGCTTCTGTCCTCTAAAGCTGCAGTTAGATACAGAAGGAAACGAATTTCTTAATGTTAATGGATTTCTCATTGTGGCTATTATGGCCTGTGAAGTCATCATGCCAGCCTGCAGCCTGACAGCACACTCATGACAACAAGATGACCCATCAAAGCAACTTCATAGAATCACAGAATCATCATAGCTGGAAAGGACCTCCGGGATCATCAAGTCCAGCCCTCATCTCAACATCTCCCTAACTCCTAGACCATGGCCTCAAGTGCTCTAGCTATTAGTTTTTTAAATATCTCCAGGGATGGCGATTCCACCACCTCCCTGGGCAGCCCATTTCAGTCTCAACCACTCTCTCAGTAAAGAACTTCTTCCTAAGATCAAATCTAAACCTCCCCTGATGCAACTTTAGGCTATTTCCCTTTAATTTCATGCACTCTGCAAATTTACTGAGGGTGCATTCAATCCCCTCATCCAGGTCATTAATAAAGAAGTTAAACAAGACTGGTCCCAAAACTGAGCCCGAAGTACACCGCTTGCGATCAGTCACCAACTGGATTTAACCCCATTCACCACAGCTCTCTGGGCTCAGTCATCTAGTTTTTAACCCAGTGAAAAGCTCACCTTCTCCCTAGGGGTAAGACACATCTATCCTCTGATGCCTTTGCAGGCTTTTCTGCAAACAGCTCAAAGATGACCAACAGACACTCTGTGTTACCGAAAACCATGACAAGCTTGTCAGTTATGGAAGGTGAAAAGGTGGTCATCAGGGATGGAATAATCACCCCTTAGAGCAGTACAGCCACAAGCAGTCCATCTGCTGCTTTAATCCACCATTAGGAGCAGAAGCAGCCAAACTCCAGCTCTTTCTGCATTGTCTTTCAACAGTACTTGAGAATAGAAGAAACTAGAACCAACCTGCAGGGTGCTCTGACACAGGCAGAGGAGGTAAGTAACTATACGCCTCATCTATCACTAGCACACAACAAGCAATTACTATAACCTGCTCCCCTGGGACACAGCTGCTACAACGCAGAAGAAAATGTCTGGGACACTACAGCTGCAGCTCTTCTTAATCTTCAACTTCGGCATTTGTCACCTTCTCCCTGCTGCTTTTTTAGTATCTCTAATGCATCTGATGTTTTACCCCCTCACTAAATAGCAGATATTTGAAGTAATAAAATGTATTTGTTAAGTATGAAAGGGAGCAGTGAAGTCCATCTGTTTCTTCATTATTTTATTTCACTATGACATTACAAATCTGTGGCTAGAAGCAAGGCTTACACAGTTTGCCTGCAGACAACAATCCAATATTTCAGCTATTCTTACTTTAACCCTGTCCTTACAACAGGAGCTAGAAGCCCCTAGCAAAGCTGGAAAGCTACAAGCTATGGAAGACAGCTAACAGCAAGCCGATAATGCACCACTGACTAATTTTACCCAGACCAAACCACCAGCATATATCACCACTTTGGCTACTGCTGTGGCCCCATGAAGAACCATCCCTCCCAAATCTCTGCACATCCCCAGGGTACAGGAGTGCTCAAAGAGCAGACTGAGCACACCGAGCATGTTAAAAAGCTGCTGCATTTTAGAATAAATGAAGGAACTGAGACAAGTGCCCTCAAGCCTGTTTGGGGACAGAGTACAAGGGCACCTTGCTGCGCTGGTTTTCTCTGGGATACAGCTAGTTTTATTTCTTGTAGCTGGTATGGGCTGTGTTTTGGATTTGTGCTGGAAACAACGTTAATAAGACAGGAATATTGTAGTTATTACTTGGCAGACTCAATGCCTTTTGTCCTCCTCACACCAGCCCACCAGCAAGCTGTGTGGGGGTGCACAAGAAGTTGAGAGGGGACACAGCTGGGCCAGCTGACCCCAACTAACCACAAAGATGTTCCAGGCAGTATGACATCGCACTCAGCAGGTAAAGCTAGAAGAAGAACAAATTGGGAGGGACGTTCAGAGCGATGATGTTTGTCTTCCCAAGTAATCAAGGTGCGTGATGGCTTTCCTGGAGACAGCTGAGCACCTGCCTGTGATGGGAAGTGGTGGGCGAACTCCTTGTTTTGCTTTGCTCACATGTGCATTTTTTCTTTCCTTATTAAACTGCCTTTATCCCAATTCAAGTCTTTTTTTGCTTTTACCCATACAGTTCTCTCGCCCATCCCACCGGGGGCAACGAACGTGCGGTTCTGTAGGGCTGAGCTGCCGGGTGCAGTCAAACCACGACCCTCCCCCTATGCTGAGGCCTAGTCCCCGCGGCGGTACGACGGGACAGAGCTCACTGGGGCTCCCCACCCGCCCCAAGCCCTCCTAACCCGGTCTTCCCTCAGACACAGACCGGGAGAAGCAAGGCGAGACCCCCCGGCGCCGCGATGCCCGACCCCGCCCGGCACCGGTCCCTCCGCAGCCTCCGCCGAGTACCAGGGCAACGCTACACACCGGGGCCGCCCCCAATTCCCGCCGCCCCGCTCCGCCTGAGGGAGCTTAGCCGCGGGGACTCACCAACTCCTTGGGCGGCTTCTCCGGGGTCTTCCCGAAGAGGCCCATGGCGGTCCCGCCTCGCGCTGCACCGCACTTCCGGGTTCCTGGCACCACCCGCGGCCAGTAGTTGGCGGACTGCGCTGCGCATGCGCAGCCCCGCCCCTACCAGGGCCCGCCCTGTACGGGGACCGGCGGGCGCAGTGAGCAGGATCCGGCCACCTTCAGGTGGCACCAGGGAGTTACTGAGGCTCGGCCCGCTGCTTCCACTGCCCGGGCACCTCCCAGGCTGCGGAAGGGACCGGCGGGATGTTGTGGTTGGCCGCCGTTGCAGTTAAGAGCAGTAAAAGCAGGTGCCAAAGGCAGTGCTGTCAGCAGCCGGCCGCACAGACTGCAGGGAGCGCAGTAAAAGCGCTTGTAAAGCCCAGTCGTGCGAGGAGCGGCACGTACTTCCCCTGGCAGCCCCGAGAAGGCCTGCAGGAGACCGAGAGAAAAAGTGGAGCAGCTGCTAGAGGAGAAGGTGTTACCTGCCTCAGCTTCAGGTGTCAGGGCTCTTTGGCAGCAGCAAGGCCTGGCTTGCAGAATCTCTTTAATTGGAAGAGACCTCAAAGATCAAGTCCATCCGTTGATCCAGCATGGCAGGTCACCACTAAACCATGTCCCTAGCACCAGGTCCAAGGGACAGTGACTCCACCACCATGTGAATCATATGCCATCCTCTTTGCAGTAAAGGGCCAATAACCTTGGCCAAAATGCATGGACAGCTTGGAGCCACCCTGCTGGGTGCTGCAGAGTGAGCTCCAGCAACGTACTGCCGTGTTCTTATGCCCCAATGCACAAGCTGACACGCAGAGGGCTAAAAATAATCACCAGAGCACAGAAGGCATGCAAAAGCTTAGGAAGAAAAAGGTGCTATTAGCTTAAACTAATACCTTACAATTATACTTATCCTCATTATTTAATTCCCAGAGAAAGACACTTCAATAACAGTTACAAAAACATACAGTTCACCTTTTTTTCCTTTCCAAAACCTACATGTGCTTTGGAAAGGAAAGCTCCCATTTTGGACCGTGTACCAGCAATATGAAAGCCAAAAAAAGGGAACAATTGCTGAGACCAGCAATGTCCTCCAGAGATGATGGACATTCACCCTCACCTAATAGCAGCACAAAACACTTGTCTTCATTAAACCTTAATTCAATTGTTTGACATTTTCTGTTTACAGTTGGTCACCAGCTTTCAGGCGGGTGATGTGAAAGAATTAAATGCTACTTCAGGAATGTTCACCATCTCTGTTAACTTAAGACCCTTCACAAATACTAGCACAACTCAGCCTGGCAAGGCAAAACAAGCGAGAGCAGTGAAACTGCTGACCTTGTTATAGGCACAGTCTTTGCTCTACTCTCCAGATTTTAAACTGTCAACACTTTGGATAAGGGCTGTCTGAGAGTCTGCACTCCTTGGAAAACAATTTGAACTCGGATGCTTCTGCTGGTACTGACACAAGCATTTCATGAAATAAATACATCCAACTGCTTTTCCTCTCTGGCTGGGACTATGAATACACTTATACCAGCTGCTGTAGATTCTGAAACAGATGCATTGCCAGAAACTGGATCACAACAATTTATATAACCAGGCTAAGGAATGCGAGGGGACCAAACCTGCAGTTGCAGCTCTCTACTGGTCATAATTATCTGCTGATTTGGGTATGCCCTCTGCTGCTCTTCTGCTAATTAAACAGCAGTTTGTGTCATTTAGCTGAAGAATTAGACTAGTAGAACAACTGAGGTCATTAAAGAGAGTCTCCAGCTGAAACAGGTGTGTATGTCAATAAGGCTGAACCTGTGTGCAGGAATGGAGCTGCTTAGCTTCCAGCAGCAGAGCTGCACTTCAGAAGCACACAGTGCCCTGAGGATGCATTGATGCTTGAACTCACTACTCTCTCAGTGCTTGGCAGAGTGCCAAGGCTTCAGTGAAAGGCTGTGTGGCCTGTGGTAACAGTGGTTTGCTTGTGCACTTCAGTGCATCAACTACAGCCTTATCTATATTCACCAAAGTTCTCCTCTGTTTCCCCTTTGGTGCTGGCAAGGCTTCGCTTCAGTGCAGGTTTCAAGACAGTCCTGAGAACTATGTGGATCTCAGCCCTGGCTACTGACAAGCACACAGGCTCAGTGTCACGCACACACTGGAAGCAAAAATGCTCTTTGCCCTCATTATGCCTCTCGGCAGCTCTGCCATGGCTGTAATGACAGATAAAGGGCATGTTCTGACAGGCCTCAGCTGGAATGAAAATTACTTTCTGGACCACAGGAGAGTTGGTGATATGTCTCTTCTGTCTCCCTGCTTCAGTACTGCAATAGGAAAAAGGCAAGAACAGAGGAAAAAAATACATGTGAAAACAGTACTTGCGATAATTACAGGAATATCCTCTAAGGAGGACACCTGGTGACTGGAGACACTGAAACATTTGTTGTTGAAAGAAAAACAGTGCCCAGGTACCCTGGACAGATAAAACAATGCTGGACAGCTTTGTGAGCACCAGCCTTCCAGCTCTCTGTAAAGGCACAGAGAGATGGATCCTAACTGCAAGAGGAACCGGTGTTTACAGTTTCTATTATCACCTTCATTTAATTACAAGTCCTTTATACTGCATGGGCAAAATCTACGAAAAAATAAACTCTGAGATTGTGACTTGTGTTGTGGCACGTAAAACAGCTGTAAATCCCTTTCTAGTTCAGCCTGTTCTTTCCAGTCACAGCTAAATGACTTACAACCGAACCCACTGTTTCATCCTGAAATAGAAACAAAACAACAGACTCTATTTTTCACAGCATCCAAGAACAATCACATTTCTCCAGGAAACTAGAAATCACTTCCAAATAGCAGCAATTAGAATCTGAGAAGTTTTACCTTCACAAGCTGCTTCTGCATGACAATCGTCTTCTGCTCCTTCATGAGGCTGTGGGGGCCACCCTGAAGGCTTCCTAGATATCTTCAGGTGGGTGCTGCAGAGACAGCTGGTAGAAGAGGGTCTCTGTGTGATAAAGCAGGTTGGAATCAACCACAAAACCATTGGTCAAGCAGAGCAAGACCTCAGTGCTGAGGACCTACAGAGGAAGAAGTTGCCAGTAAGACACCATCACCTTCTGCTTAGGCAGTGGCTAACACTGGAGCAACAAAATCCTGCATCACTAGAAGATGATTTATTAGTCACAACAGTTGTGTTATATTTTTATTCACAGATAAATCAGACCAGCAAGACATCCGTAACCATACACACAGAATACTTATCAAAACAATTAACATTACAAATGTCCTTTTAAAATAATTTATTTCACTGATTTCTTTTTAAACGGTATGGTCTTACAACATACAGTACTCAACAGAGATGTGCTGAATAGACTCTAAAAAGAAGAAACACTTAAGCAATTGTCTCTGATTAGAATTTCTATTTAGCCCACATTCTAACTTGTAAACGTTTGCTGGGACACGCTTCCTGTTGTAGGCTTGACTTTTGTGCTTACAGAAACAGCACTGAGTTTCTAGATGTTGAAAAGAAAACGTTACTGTACGGTTAAGTACATCCGGATCAACATACAAGGCAACCAAATGATTCTGTCATTAATGTTAGCGTCATGGATTATTTTAGTTCACGGCACTAAACATTTAAAACTAAAACTTCAAACCACATAATCTTTTAAGTGACTAACATTTAAAAGGCAAGCAGTAATATCCTGAAAGCTCACGAAAGACATTGGCACATGGCTAAGACAGGCTCTCGTTTGACAAAGGCTGCGGATGTGTGTATGGCTGCTTTTTTTTGTATGAAGCCCACCTGCAGACAGGGCAGCAATGTCGCCCGCCGGCCAGCCACATCACAATGCAATTCTGATGGAACACATGGCCACATGGCAAGCCCATGAGCAGACAACCATTTGCAAAATTTTCTAGACACACAACGCATTCTGTACAGTGCAACATCTCAGAGGGCCAGACTGACCAATCTGGATCCATGTCACCTGCAGTGCTGTATGAGCCGTATGACCTCGCTTTCCGACTGCATGGCTCGTGATGATATTTACCGGCACACGAACAGGTCTCAGAACCACACTGAGGCTCTCCTGTGCTGCGCCTGTGAAATGTGTTGAGCTCATCGTCCTCTGAGACTTCTTTTTCACTACTGAAGACCTCTTTGTTCTCACTGTCAGAGTCACTTTCACTGTCTTGAACGGTTTCCAGCACTTCGTCATCAGAATAGACACCAAGGCATTTAAACCTCCACATGGGTAAGTTTTTTATATAATCAGTTGGTATCAGAGGGTGAAGCCAGAGATCAGGAAAGGCCAACCGCTCCAAGAAGAAATCTGGGTCTTCATCCCAATCTGAGTCAAAAGGGAAGTGTTGAAAAGAAGCGATAGGATGAAACAAGTAGCTGGTGTACCAGTCCCACAGGCTTGACAGCCACTCCAAGTTGTTAGCATTTACTTCATCAGTGTTGTTATTGCGTCGTCTCTTCTTCTCAAAGTAATCAATTAGTAAACCGTGTCCAAGGTATGTGCTGAGGAAGAGGGCTGGATGCGAAGAGTAGAACATCCAGTCAGCTCTGACCCAAGAAGCCAAAGTAGTTGTGTTAGAGTACCTGAAGAGTTTTAAGCTGTATTCATAAAAGCTGTCTAAGTAGGGTAGTTGCAAAAACCCTAACACGGGTAGCCAGGAAATAATTAATAATGAATTGTACGTCCCTAAAGTGCTTATAAGAACCACAAAACGCTTTATAGTAGCGCCTTGCGTAATAAACAGGTCCATCCAAGCCATCAAATTAACCAAAACTAAGCTTAAAACAAATAAATCATTAACTTCCGGTTGTAACGAGCGCAAAAAGGAATCCATGGCGCGTAGTGATATGAATTCACCAGTGTTATTTCCGTACCTGTAAATACCCTCAGGAGTCCTAAGTATGTACGATGGTGTCTTGTAGATCCCTATTTCTGCCATGTAACTTTTATTGTCCCAGTTTTCCACGTTCACAAAAATAAACTCTACTCTTCCGGTGAACTTTACGCTTAGTGCGGAAAAGAACGCCGGGGGCTGGTCAAGGTTGGCAAACAGGTATATTTTCACGCGGTACTGATCGCTTTTGTTCCACTCTTCTTTTAAATGTTCAGAGTTGTAGATGGTTTTGATCCGAGAAGCAGCGTGAGCTGTGATCCATTTGAAAATGTGCTCCACTTCGATTTTGCGCCCGCTGTATTCCTTAAGCATCACTTTTCCCTTGGATGTGCTGGTTTGTGGAACCGACATAATGAGGGTGGATTTCAGCCAACCTCTCCTCCTGCAGTATCTACAAAGAAAATGGCAGGTTAGATTACAGAGTTTCATAATCCTGGAGCTGCAGTAGTCCTTAAATTTTTCTTATGAGCCCAAAAATGGGACATGCCGAGCACCTGGGAATCTTACAATACAGCAACAGGAAAAACAGGCACCAAATATTCTCTGGTCAAGTGCGTTTATTATTGCAGTACATTTGCTACCCGTCTTACAGCAACACTGTACAAACACACATATTCATAAACCAGGAAGAGGAATAACGTTAAGTTCTGTGAGTCGCTGCAGTAAATAAGGCCATACAGTCACTCATGTTTGTAACTGGATTTAAAAAACACACACACTGACATTTCACTATAAATCAGGAATAGTGTATCCAGCAGGAGCAGGATAGTGATTGTCCCCCTGTACTCATCACTGGTGAGGCCACTCCTTGAGCACAGGGTTCAGTTTTAGGCATCTCAATGCAAGAAAAAAATTTAAATGCTGGAACGAGTCCAAAGAAGGACAACAAGGTTGATGAAGGGTCTGGAGAACAAACCTTGTAAGAAGTAACTGAGGGAGCTGGGGCTGGTTAGTCTGAAGAAATGTAGGCTCAGAGGAGACCACCTTGCTGTCCACAACTACCTGAAAGGAGGTTGTAGAAAGGTGGAGGTTTGTATGTTCTCACAAGTAACAAGTGATAGGACAACAGGAAACAGCCTCAACTTGCACCAGGGGAAGTTTAGGTTAAAGAGCTGAAACAATTTATTCATTGCAAGGGTCATCAGGCCTTGGAACACACTTTCCAGGAAGGGGATTGAATCCCTCCATGGGTTTCAAAGTTGTGTAGCTGTGACATGGTTTAGCAGTGGCCTTCAGACAGCTGGACTAATGGTTGGACTTGATTACCTTGAAAGGTGTTTTCCATCCTAAATGATTCTGAGATGAATGAGGCTGATGGCCCTTATTTTAGTACCCTACTAATATTAAGACTAAGTACTGTTTGCTGTATTCTGAATTTAAGGTGCAATCTGATGAAAACTAGTAACAAGAATTTATTCAACAAGACATTTCTTGTGCTAGGGGGAAAAAAAAAAGTAATTAGGTTAAAACATATTTGATTGTAACGTTCAGCCTGGTTAGGTACTACGCAAAGAGAAACTCTGCCAAATTTTTAAGATGTTCAAATACCAGTGTTTTGATTACACAAGATTATCTTGCACAAGCACTGCAAAGTCTAAGAATTTTCTCCTTTGATTGTCTTGGAGATTTCTGTAAACATTTAGAACTTAAGCTGAGTAAGGCATTCGTATCTATACATGCCACTGGAATTCTAGACACAGTTCCTCATTGTGTGAAGCAAATACTTCCAACAAAATGGTAAAATAAGTTATTTTTACAGCAGCATAAAATTATTAATAGCTGCTTTGGCTCTGCTCTTCTTCCTTGTTAGAAATTATACACAAGCAACTGTGAATCTTGCCCAGCAGATGGGATGTTTTCAAGGGGTGTGTGTGAGTTTCCATATAAACACACACACACTTGCCAGAGAACAGGACTTGTCAGTAAACCCGAGAAGCTGGCACTGCTTGCAGAGCTCATGTTAACCTGTGTTTCCTCTTTCAAGACGACAATATAACCAGTTTACAACTGACATAGTTCTCTTACATGGGTTTACTTGGCTTTGTCATAAGCAAGCTCTGTTCTTGTCCCCAAATGCCTGGGGACAAGGCCAAATTCTTCTATTCATTCCCTTCCATTGCTGGAAGGGAACTATGCTCTGCATATCATGTATATCCCAAATATATTTTAGGAAACCATAGATCTGTGTTTATGATGCTGATAAATATAACGGAGAACCTGGAAAATATTTCAGCAGAAATAAAAACATGAATGAGGTCACATTCTGCTAAACTGATTTCTACAACACAGCAAGCCCTGTTGCCAGAATACAGCTGAGCCTTAAGATATTCTTAGTTTTAGGTAATCCTTTAAGAATATACCTGGGGTCACTGGAACAGTTAAAAGTGCCAGTACGTATGCCGAACCTTGACACTTTCTTCACCATTTTCTCCCAGTGGACTTTACCCACCAGCGGGCTTCTGTCGTTTGCTATGACCTGTTGCCAAAAGGAAATAATAATGTACTATTATTTCAGGAAGCAAACTTACTATAAAGTGTAAGTTTCACGAAAACAGAGATCTAGTCACCCTCGATACTGTTTCCCCCTTCTCTCAGAGCATAAAGTATATAAAGCCAGCAATCACACTACATATCTTTGAAGAACAAAGATCAGAAATATCGTTTCAGCAGAAAGATAAAAGTGCATCAACATTTTAAGTACCTGACAGAATGCAAAAATCAGTAATAGCTAGCACAACCTTGGGAAAATAACAGAACTATCATTAGGTGGTCTATAGTAAGGGGGAAAGAAAGAGGGTGCAGCAAGTTCCTCTTTACAATAAAGTACTGTTTTACTACAATTCTCCATGAAACATTACAACATAGCTAGCAAAGAAATGTTGTCTCAGAGGAAGCAAAATGGGTTGGGATGTATGTACCTGGTATCAGATCAGGCTGCCAACAACCATTTCTCAGCAGTGGAAACTAGTGATTAAACTCCCAGATAGTGCCTAAATATCTTTGACTCCTTCCAGCTTTGCCAGTGACTCACTCTAACTTCACGTGACTGCTCCACCAACTCTAATGTCCCATCTGCCATTTCGGGATGGTAACTCACTGCGATATATCCCAAGGTCTAATTTATTCTACCCTTAAAGCACTTCAGGTTACTTACAAATAAGCGTCTGCAGATACAAATTACAAAGGATAAGCACTCACCTTCTGCTTGTAACTGTACAGGGAAGTTGGGGGGAAGAAAAATAAAGAGAAGCCTGCCAGTCTGCAGCTGACAGGTAATTTTTGAATGACGTGACTGATCATGCTTCATACAATAAGCCGTTGCGGTTTCTGTTTTAGAAATGCCTCACATACTTCTGCAGGACACTGGCAACCACTTAAATACCTTTCTAAATTAAGTTTTTGAAACGTTCATTTGTTAGATATTTGCTTCCCCGCCATTAAACTCCTCTCAGTATTTTCTGACTTAATAACCTCAAATGTCAGCTTTCCTATGGAATTTTGGATGATTAACAGTTCTTTATGTACAGGCTGAGGCACAGACCTGGAAAACGTCTGGTGTTTGAGACTCACCAAAAAATACTCAAATGGTAAGTAGCATCCTTTCAGAAACTTAAGAGACTTCATTAAGCAGAACATTCTACATAGGGAAACAAAGTTATATTGAAGTTACAGATTATGCTTCCACTCCACTAAGCCCAAAATGTTTAAATAACACCAGAAGTGAACATCTAGGTAAGAATCCTTCAAGTTATTCTCCATACACACATGACATAGAAAAGCCTTACTAAGTAGCTAAATGGAACCTTCAAGCACCAAGACAACCAGCTGGGGAAATCTGCTGTATTATTGAGGCTTCTTCACATAATCCAATGTACCTGATAAAATTACTTTGATACTTTCCTTTCACGCACTTCAACTAAAAAAGGCCACATTCCTCAAGACACCTTAATGCCAGAACTACTACTGCATGACAAATGCATCCAACAGGGTAAGCAGAGAAGTAAAACATTGATAACTGGATTACTCTTTGGTACAACTACTCAAGAGATCAGTTTTTTTCCAGAATTCTCTCTGCGTGTTCTGAAGAAGTCTGGGATTGTTGTTGAGATAGAGCTACTGTTATGTGCAGCAGGACCAGCCCTACTCAGTTTCTTTCCTATGCCTGATCCAGGGTGGTTGTGGAGTCTCCTTCTCTGGGAGACCTTTAAAACCTGCCTGGATACATTCCTGTGCAGCTTGGTCTAGGTGATCCTGCTCTGGCAGGGGGATTGGACTAGACACATCTTTCAAGATCCCTTCCAATCCCTAAGCTTCTGTGATTCTGATAGCACAATATTAAGTGTTAAGAGAAAGATTTCTCAGAAATACAGTCACCAGTGTTACCGCTGTACTGATGGATTTTTTTATTACCAGTTTAATTCCCTTCCTTTGAAAAAGTCTCTCCTCTCGGCAAAATCTGTTTATACTGAAGGACAACAACAGAACTAGCCGTTCGTATTTTCTAACTAGATGGGGAGAACCCTACTACAGTTCTGCACATCAAAACTCTCTAAAATTCCTCTGGCTCATGCTTTTTTATGTCATCATGGAAAAAAAACCCCAACCAAATAAACACGTCCACTGCAGCCGATCCTTGCAGACAACACCCGCTTACACCACTGGGAGTTCACCACACAGAGGCAAGGGTTTGTATTTTGGAAAGTAGTCATCATCTCTGAGAAAGTACTGCAGGTTAAGCAATCACAATGTCATCCAGTCTGAATTAAAGATAAAGGTGAACACACTTGTTACAGATTTTATTTAAGAAGTGTGAATTTTGGTAAGCTAAGAAACGTAGCTTAAAGAACCTGAGTGAAAGAATGTGAAAGAGTCCTAGAAGTTCTTTAAGTCCAAAGTGTTAGTTACAGCTATCAGGATTTTATATTTCAAGCAAGAAGAAAAAAAAGTTGTCAAGTCCTGCACTTCCTCCTAGCAAACACTGCCAAAAGTATGTTAGAAATAGCCTGAAAATCTACAAGGAACAAAAATAAAGTCAAAAGAATGAGCTAGCAAAGAAATATCTGCAAGAAATCAAAAGCATGCGAGGAAAAATGAGCAATTCAAGTTAGACCATATGAAGAATATTACAAGCTACACCAAAAGGTTTTTCAGTCATAAGAGTAAAAATAGAACAGGGGGGAAAGCAGCAGGATCACCAGATGATGAAGACAGGATAGAAATGAAAGACGATTTTCATTTTAAATTGAAAGGAATGCTCTGATTCAGTTCTCCATGAAGAGGAAATAGCTGGTCATGGACAGGTTAGTGAGTCTATGGGAAACAAAACTCAAATAACAAAGTTAAACCAAAGCAGGTAATCTCTCCTGCTTACTGTACTGCTGTGCTACAATGAGCACAGAAAATCGCAGATGAACCTCTGAAGATATTACAAAACCTCTGTCAAGGTAATTTGACAAGAGAATAACAAGTTAGTAACTATATTTAAGAGCTAATGAAAAAATTATCCCACCAGTTTGATCTCAACAGCATGCAAAACTATAAAACGAATTTTAACGGTGCAAAGATAGTTGAATCCTCTACTCCTTTTCAGCATGCAGTTATTAAAGACTTTAGTAATCGTGCCTGATTAAGGTGAGCTAAAAATCTATCTTTTCCTGGAGGAAAATAAGTCTCAAGAGAATGGGAATGTAATACCCTGTCTGTAGTTTGGTAGAGTTACTGCGTATTCTGCTACACAGAAAAAATTCTAAAGAACAGCAGATAAGCTTTTATAGTGAGTAGAAGTTAAAAAAAAATAGCTTTAAAGCGAGTAAGAAATTGGCCAAGGTAAGAAAATATCAAGATGCCAGAAAGATGCTAACAGACCCCTTAATAGCTTTACATTAGAGCTCAGTTCAGCGTATATTCCTATTAATGCTGTTCCTACAGAAGCCTGAAGTCTCCCAAAGCCATTTGTAAATGACATAAAATTGGGAAGCACCTCTGTGTACAAAAGAGGATTATAACGCCATACAGGAAGAGCTGCACAAATCTTGTAATGCAGAGTGTCAGAAATGAAATTGGATTCAATAATGAACAAGACACTTGGGGAGTTCATCAGTTCGAAAGAGCGATGGAAGGAAAAGCTTGGGTCTATTAACTGATCGAAACAGAACTACGAACCGTCACTATTAACTGGCTGTGAGATAAGTAAAGCCCAGGATATATTATACTTGACAAAACCAACTGGCTGACTGATCTCATGTACTGGGATTGGTGGGGTAGACATCAGGAGTCAGGGAAACTAAAGGGCAATGTCAATTTAAACGCAACAGGAACAAAACAGCCAGGAATACACTTAAGCCAGAAGCCAGACACACAGCTCCAAGAAGAGAATGGTACATAGGACAATTACACCCAGACAACTTGGGATTTGAAACAGACAGCAAGGTATTTTATAAACACATAGTCCACAGTTTAGCAGAGAGCTGGATTCACTCATCAAGGTGGTCTTGGTCAGTCACATGCTTGATTTAACTTTCAAGAAATAAAGACAAAGCTGATAGGAGAAGCTATCTTCTATGAGATCAGCTAGCTCAGCTGGGAAACACCACACTCTTAGAGGAACACAAACAGATCAAGCTTATTATTAGCCACGTTCACAAGCTGTAAAATATCATATATCACAGCGACATGTAAGACAATGAAGATAATTAATCCCTTAATCATCTTAATGGGTTAAGAGAATCCAATACGATCAAAGTAACCCTGGCATTTAACAATCCCACATCCTGCTCCCTAATCAACACCTAGGCCAGTCCAAAGGACTGACTTTGACTGCAGGGACTGAATTACCACCACCATACATGAATTAGAAGCTTCTTTAGTAGAAAAAGATGCAGGATAAAAGGACGAGCCCTCACTGAGCATCCATCCACACACCTCCTCTAAGTCCAGACACTTGATAGTCCATCTGTGAATTTGGGAGACCCAAACCATATCCCAAGGCCAGGAGATTCTCCACCAATGACTATGAAATCCTGCAGCTAAGTTATGCCACCAAGATGTGCAAAGCAAAAATGGAAAGACGGGGGTTTGGAAATCTTTATTTCTACGTGTTCTGACTGAGTCTTCTTGTTTAGTTTCCATAAATACCTAAGAAGGTGGCTTCCAGATACCACAGAAAAAATGAAAATAGAATTCATCTAGGGACACAGAATACTGAAATTGCCAAAATCCCAATGATTTCAATAGGCATTTGAGTAAGTAGCCTTTGCATGGGGAGAGCTCTCCTGACTTTGAATTAGATTGAGTTCAATCAAGAATGTAATTAATAAATATTAAAGTACTCATGACATTAAAGAAGCAAAGAGAATTTAAAAGCAGGGAGACAGAAAAATACAAACACTTGGAAAAATAGGGCAATGTCAGTGAGACAGTTTGACTCTCTCACCTAATCCAAACCAAAAGCATCTTGGGTAGACACACTGCTGATGCAATCAATACCTCGTAACTGTAATCGATGCACTTGCTCCTTAATTTCTAGTTATCATTAAGGATTTGTTTGTCTAAATTCTCTTAAGAATCATACATTCTTAAAGCAGGAGTAAAAGATGTGACAGAAATTGAAGAGGCTCAGGGAAACACTGCTGATCTTGAAGACTTTGCTGTAGCAACTCAATATGAAAAGACAGAGTCAACTTCTGGTGCCCCTGCAGTACTTGAGCACAACATGACAGTAGCCTCAATTAAGCATTCTCCTCTTTCCCATGCATTTAAATCAGATCTTGTTCAATCTCTTTTAGACAGGTATGCAGAGATTTCCAAATAGGTCAACAACATTTGGTCTCACTGAAGCTCATGCACAACTAAAAATGTTCAAATATCACAAGACATGAGAATGAGTCAGAGATGGCCAAATGCAGAACGAGTACTTCATGCTATTTCAACTCTCACTCTTTTAACCCATTCTAGTTAGGGACACCTGCTCATATGAGAGCACACGATTTTGAATGCACATGAACGGTCAAACTTTGGTTTTACATCTTAGCTACAAAGGCAACAGCTTTAAATGCTCATTATCTTTGGGCATGAGGGCACTGCGACAGGCTTTAAACCACCAGGAAGAACAAAACGTATTAAGTAAGAGACAGACACATACACATTCTGTCACAAGTAGTCAATCCTTGCCCAGCCTCAGAAAATCAGTCTCTGTATGAAGCAACACAGACTTCCCAAGTGGAAAAAAAAAGTGTGATTTTTGCCAAACTGATTGTTTATTTCTCTGGTGAGGTTGCATGTGAGAATTTTCAGTCTGGTTCAGCTGTTTCCAGTTTGACATACCCAGACCCCAGGAGGTCCATGAACACCTCAACAGTACCTGCAGAGGGTAAATCAGCAAAGGAAGACTGAAATTACCGGAAAGAGTCCATGCACTAGCTGCAAGATTATTTCAGAGCTCCCCAAAGACAGTGATGCTCAACCCCCTTGGTCTATTAATTGAAATTCTTATGCACTTTTCATAGAACCCTTTATAATCAATAGCTACATCGCAAATTGTCCTCTTGTAAGTAAAAGTACTTGGACAATTCTAATTCTGAAATTCAATTAGTTATAAATGGACCAGTGAGTTATTTATTAGAAGTATGTAAAACCCCTACTTATGCCAGATAATGTCAATAAGTTTCTGCATGACTGTACTTGTATTAATTTTGAGACATCTCACTCTGTATATTATTTGGCATCGTGCTGATGAAACTGAATTTCTACACAGTTGCTCTTTGCTAAGAACTCACAACTGCTTCAGAACCCATTCATATGGATTAAAGATGTCTGGAGGGTTTTTTTTTCTTTTCTTCTCCGAGAAAGAGACTGTGAGAAATTACATCAAAACAAGCAAAACCAGAAGCCTACATCCATCGCAGCATGCAAAAATTAACCACCGCTAAATTATGCGTAGCTTCTCAAGGGAGGTGGGGTGATCTATGCACCAATCTGAACAGCTCAGTTAAGCTGTCAGTTGTGTCAGAGGTTTAGAAAAAATGAGCTCCTGTAACGAATTAACACAGATATGCAGGCAAGATGAGAACTATTACATTCTAGCTGATGGCATTCTGCACCCTTGAGTGGATATGACAGCTCTCCAGAAAGATACTGAAAATAGTTCAATTTAGGTATCTTACGGTAAACTATCTTGAAGGGCTGCTGGAAAAGACACAAATATGGAATGATGCATTTGAAAAGAATTGAGTGTTTCTACTGAATTTCCTTGAAGTTAGAACAACTGGCAAATCACCTGGCAAAATTAAAAAGGCAGATTTGAAAATTACTCATCCTACGTGCAAGCAAAAGAAAGTACAAACGAACCACCATCAAAATCCTACAGGCACATCGTGGTTCTGTGACTGCACCACTCAAGTAAGAAGCTGTGATGCAGAATAAACTGCAATTTTTTATATCTGTAATAACGTCCTTTGCACTTCCACCAGACCTAACCAAAAAGTCTGTCCTCCTGCTTCAATGCCAGGTAGCAAGTTCTCTTTCCCACCTCTACCAGTATGTTTTTATCTGTAGATCATTTACTGCAAGTTTTCTTTAAAGTCATAGTGATTATGATATTGTTGGATGTGACTAGCTTCTAGAGACTAACTGGAGAGCACAAGCCACAGCAGTCTGGTAAAGCAGGAACATTACGTGTTACTCCTCCCCAGGCAACTCCTCCAACAAGAGGAACAGCTCTAGAAACTACCACTCATTCCTCCCAGCCAACAAAGTGCACAACAACAGCTGGCAAGCATGAAGAAAGGCGTAAAAGTAAAGGTGATGAGATCATGAGCTAATAGGAGAAAGAACACCCTGCTGTCTGTGGCTCTACACAAGCTCCAGATAGGAGCACCCACAGTTCCCTGTGTACAGACTTTGACTTTCTTCTTGCTGGCTCTAAATGATAAATTCACATCTGCATTTGTGCACTTTATCAAGAAACTTATCAAGAAATAATGACTGTTTCCTCTTTTCTTTTAATTCTCTGCAGACAGCAACGGCTACCACCTTACCTGCCTGTGCTACCCCAGAAAGTTTCTTTACATACACTGCAAAATCAAAATAAACTTCAGAATTCTTGACCTCCCATACATCACCACCAAGTGTTTAAAACCAACTCAACCAATAGGCACTGCCCTGGCTGAGGCAGAACTGGTTTTACGTTTCTCCTGCTTTTCCAGCAGCCTCCACCCCAGAACAGAGATTCAGGGTCAGGATCCTGAAAAGGATCTTCAGGTCTGTTCTGCTTTCCAACCAGTAATAACTGAGCAGGGGAATGCTCTTACCTGCCTGCAGTCACCAAAGCCAACCATGAAGCATTTTCACTGACCCCTGCCTAAGCAGGAGCTAATTAATTAGCCGCAAAGTATACACAAGATGCCTAACAGTCAAGGAAAACAGGGAAGAGAGGGCAGTTGAGAATTAGAACAGAGAAGCAATGATAAGAAGCAGCTTTGGAGGATGAGGTCTAAAGCAAGGAGCATGGGAAAACCTGTGAAGAGGTGTGAAGAATCCGACACACTAGTTACCCAGACAGGAGTTATATGGGGAAGGGAGCGAAGGAAAAAAAAAGAGGCAAGACTGAACAAAGAAATGTGACATGTCTATAGTGGTCTTTATTGTGGAGAAACAAATAAACAGCGCTCAGCAAGTAAATTATTCAGTAAATTCCACTTTTTTTTTTCCTCACAGCTATTGTGATCAACTGAATAGCTGTGCAAACATTCCCAGAACGATGACAACATTCATCACACTCGAGATATCAAACCGCAGCCTATCTGATCTGCTGTTATGAAGCCAGATGAAAACGTATTACGATTAAAATTCTGCAAGCAACAGACAGAGAGCTACCATATTTTACACTGTAGGGCTGCAAGGGGAGGAGGGAAGGTTTTTCATTGCATATCCATGCTCATAATGTCAACTTCCTTTTAACACCCTCTCTGAATACCACTTTGTATGATTTGAACCTGAAACTTAGATTCAATAAACTCCAAATACATCTTTCCAAAAACACAAATGCCATTTTGACTCTGAAGGCAATCTGTCCTCTCATTGTCCATTCTGGGGTGAGATCTGATGTGGTGATACTGCAGGTGTAATAATAGGAAGTTGCTAAACTTTGGTAATATATTTGAATAGAAAACACGAAGCAAGGAGACCAGACAAACTAGGCAGGAGATCTGTCATCTGAACAATGACTTGTCTGATGGAGAATTCTGATTGTCCCATGTGGTTGTTGGCAGGGAATTTACACCTTAAAAAAGCCTCTTTACCAATAGAGAAACCGATGCTGAAAAGCATTTTTACATTTTGGTCTAGATGACTTACGTTCTCAAGAATGATGATAAATTGTTTCAGAATCCTATTTGAAGAAGTCTTTCATTCTTTTCTTTATTTTTCTAAATGTTCTCTTACTCACATGCAGCCCTAGGGATGCACACTCTAAAATCAGTGGGCCCACAAGGTTCTAGGGAAGTTTAAGCTACTGGAATACGTTGTTATTGAAGCAGCTCAGTGAGATCTTGCCTATTTGAAGGGGTAACAGTTTTTTCAAGTGCTTTAAGACCCTTAGATAAACAGAAACTTAAACGGGTAGGAAAGCACCCAAAAGAAGAACAACTCTAGAAGCACTTCTGTGTCAGCTGGGACCATCTACACTTAATGCACTCACTTAACACCTTACAATACCAGGGCCAAGCAATTGCATAGTCTGTGTACTTAAGTGTGGGCAGCTTTGCCTGTTTTCTTATTCTAAATCACTTGGTTCTCAAAAATAGTAACAGGGAGGGTAGGGTTTTTTTTCTTCCTCTGAGTACATGAATCTGTTACTTACAGCCTTCCATGGATTTTTGAATGCATTTACTCCTGTGATGTCCCTGATGTAGTGTCACCATCTCTTTCTTATACACTTTTACTGCTAGTTAACTACCTCAATAAACTTCTACTTTGAAACACATTTTGGATGTGATAAATACATAAAAATAAATTATCAAGTTTCTATACCTGTACCAGCCAGATCCCATCTTTTGTATCTTCCACAAGCTCATAGAAGTGCATTTCACCACTAAAGTTTGTACTGGAAACTGATTCAGAGGCTTCTTCCTCCTTGAGAGCAGAATAGAGCTCTCCTTCCATGAGGTCTCCTGAATAAAAGAGACAGTTGGAGAAATTAAACTAAAATGGCACCAAGAAATATCTCTTCATAAATTCTAGTACCAGTTTAACTAGCTGTATTGTGCATGGCTGCTCAGAGACCCTTTTCAGTGTAAAGGAAGATAAACTTTAAAGTTATTATAATTTCTATCTATGGTGACATCACTGTGAACAATATGACTTAATCTGTCAGATGATGGAAGACATGAATGCTGCACTTATGGATGTACCACGCATACAGCCAAGCACTCACACAAATAAATGAACACCTTGGAGACTGGGCTTCCCCACTCTCCAAAATAACAGTATTTAGTGCTGGGAGCAATTTTGATTGATGCACCTTTACTTTCACAGGATAGTAATTTTGCAGCAACCAACTTCTTAATGCTGGTAATTCCAGACTTCTGAAATTTATATTGGTAAATTTAATTCTGTACTAAAACCACATCCCAATACCCGTAAAAATCTCAGGTAAACTAATCTAGCTCTCAGCTTCTGTTTGCACAGTTTGAAAAAGTTCCCAAGAATTCTCAATTCTTGGAGCTCACAGTAAGTAATATTTCCTTTGCAATCTCATTTCCTTCTTGGTTTTACAATGGTCAGGAACACTGTTAATGACAACCAGCATTCTAGTAACTAGTCTAACTAAGCTCGAAGTAACAAAGTCTTGTCCTTCAAAACAGAAAATAATAGGAAACCAAATTAAACCCTTGATGATTTTCCGGAAGTATTCATAGAATTTAAAAGAAAAAAAATCCAGAAAAATGCCGCAAAGCCTGTTGGTGTGAGAAGCGTTTCCATGACATTTGAAGAAGTGGGTTAATACAGTTTGTTTGGAGTTAAACACTTCCCTGCAGCGTTTGCAACCCAAACACCATGACATCATGGAGATACCTGACAGCCAAGGGCTGGAAGAAGGGATTGGAACCAAAAGTGCTTTTTAGGGTTGGGGCAGCGAAGCAAATAAACACTATAAATAAAAAATGAGCAGTAAGAGCAAATTAGATTTAAATACCCTAGTATCACTATGAATTATTTAAAATAAACGTTTTTAAGGTGCAAGCACTCACTACTCTCATCTTTTTGTGCCTGGCCTCTCCCTGCCCATCCCGATCGCTGAGATTTGTCTCTCTCGTCGATCAGGAGTCCCTCGATCATCGATCCTTGCTTGGCTGCTACCCCTGGTATTACATCAGCCTCATCTCCTGGTCCTTGGGGCCACCATCCTCACTCCTGAGACACTTCTACCATCGCTGACATCTCCACCGCTCCTCACCCTTCGCTAGTCATCACCCCCCGCTGGAGTCCGCCTCTTCCACCTGGGTTTTCCCTGGCTTCTGAAGCACCTCCTTGCCTTTTTCCAAGCCATTTTTGGCTCTACTTCTGCTCCTCTTAAATAAACCCACCGCGTCCCCCCGCACCTTGCCCTCCTGCTGCCCGGCTCTACGAAAAATCCCCGTTTCCCCAGGACCACCGTGGGGCGAGGAACACACGGAAAAGCCCAACGGAGGGACCCGCCGGGGTCTTTCCTGCCGGCCCTCGGGGCGGACGACACTCGCCCTGCTCTGCCGCCGCCGCCCCGCCATGCCGGAGCTCCCGGGCAGGGCCGCTCCTCGGGGACCGGCTAACGGAGGCCGTTCCTCCGCCGAGTCTTCGGCGCCACCGCCCCTGGCTGTCCCCTTCGCTCTGCCATTGCTCCGGGTGGCAGCGCAAGGGCGGCAGAAACCCAGCCGGGGTCTCCCCCCCTTCCCCTCCTAGCCTCTCCTCTCCTCTCCCTCCCCGTACCTGACTTCTCCACCAGCTCTCGCACATCCTTCTTCTCGGGCAGCCCCGAGTGCCCCAGCCCCCGGCACTCCAGGATGGTCCGCAGCTTCCTGAAGCTCAGAGCCACCGGGTCCACCAGCTGCGTGGCCAGGAAGCCGCTCTCGTACCACGCCACGGCCTCGAACACCCGCGCCAGCACGAACAGCGCCAGGAAGTAGAGCAGGAGGCAGCAAAGCTTCACCCACATCTTCACAGTGGGGCCGGACACCCCGGCCGAGGGCAAAGGGGGAAGGGGAAAGGTTGGGGGGGTCTGTCAGCGCCGCGGGGCCCCCCCGCCTCCCGCCCGCCTCTCTCCCCGCCCCGGCGGAGCCGCCGGTGGAGACATAACAAGTGACGTGAGCAGCGGGGATGCACCCGGCCACCGGGCCCCCACGCCCCGCCACCGCCGACCGGCACCGCCTCCCCGCTCCTACCGCCTCTCCCCGGTGATTCAGCACCGCGGCCCGACCCCTCCCGGCGTGGACTTTGGGCCCTGCGAATAAAAACATACAAATAATAGCTGGGTTGTCGGGGCGACGCAACCCCTGCTGGGCATTTTTCACGGGGAATACTAGAATCAGCAGATCATTTAGGTTGGAAAAGACCTTCAAGATCATCAATGACAACTTGGAAATGTGAATTTATAATCTTTGGAATGTGGATTTCTACCAAAAGTAATAGCGTGACTCTGGTCAGGAGGTGTTTTGCAATTTTCATACCCAAAAATATGACAAAATATTTGATCCTGCTTTAACAGGGGAGTTGGACTAGACGATCTCCAGAGGTCCCTTCCAAACCCCACCATTCTACGATTCAATGTTTAACCCAACTGTCCTAAGCTCACCACTACACCATGCCCCTAAGCTCCAGATCTACACAACTTTGAAACACATCCAAGAATGGCAATTCAACTCCCTCCCTGGGCAGCCTGTTCCAAGGCCTGATGACCCCTTCCATGAAGATCATTTTCCTAATGTCCAACCTAAACTTCTCCCTGTGTAACTTGAGGCCACTTCCTCTTGTCCTATCACTATTGACACAGGCAGAATAAGGTTGATCTGACAGTTCTAGAGCAGTGGCACGGGCAGTGTATTTGGGTCCGGGTTCTGCAAGCTGTTGGGTGCAGGTACAATCCCCGAACTCATTCCACGTGCCAGGCCTGCTCCCAGCCATCCACAGCCATAAAAACAAGCAATGAAGTGAAATCAAAGACTCATAATAACAGAATCATTTAGATTGCTTCCAACTTGAGATACTCTATGATTTTATGAAAAGACCTTTAAGATCATTGAGTCCAACTTTAAGTCCACGTGGAAAGACTGCAACTGGAATTCTGCAACTCTGCTTTGGCACTGGAGTACCTGGAGCTGGTCAAGCTAAACTGATACACAAAGGCCAGAGGCCAGTAGCACTGTGACCCCTGGGAAAGGTTTGAATTGGTCTGTTCTTCCATGGAAAGCATTTGGAGTGCACTGTTGGGTCCACAAATAATCACCCTGGGCTATACAACAAGTGTCAGGCTGCAAAGATGCCATTTAGTCTGCTGCAGAAAACATCCTAAAATGAAGCTTCACCTTTGAGGTGAGGGCTCTCCTCTGAAGGAAACTCAACATTTCCTTTGTATGTTCAGTTATTTTAAGAACCCTTAATTTGCATGAAAATTGCCAACTCATACGGATGAGCACAAAAATAGCCCAGCTTAATTTTTCAAACACACACCCCCAGAGCACAGATGCTGAGGTAATTCTGTACTATCGAGTTTCAGAAAACCTCATCACTACTGACCTGTAGAAAGTCTACATGGCCCTACTCCTCAGAGCCCTTAAAGCACATTTACAAGGCTGTCAGTATGCTGAGATTATTTTTAAAAGGTTAAATACCCAAGTTCCGCCTATTTTGTCATGCAGCCACCACAGCCTCTTTGAGAAGAAAACTCATGACACTGTTTTCTTGAGCGATGGGCTGGCTTTGCTTCCTGAAAGGGGAAAAGTGGAGAGATTGCAGAAGTAGCTGGTCACTAAGCCCTCATGGGCTACCAAATGTCACACTTTGCACTGGGGGTCACCTAAAACTTTATTCTTCAGAATTTTGATGTGGTAAGGTGCAAAACCCAGGTGCAAACCATATCTGTGCTTGATTAAACACAATGGGATTTCAGCAGCTCAGCTGGGTTTGTACCAAGACTGGAGTGGGAGGTCCAGTTGGGATAGGACTTAGTAGAGGCACAGCCCAATGAAGAAAGGAGCTCACAGAAGTCTAAGTTGAAGTGCTGCTCTTTCCTACAAAGCCACTGCAGTTTGCTTAACTTCCCCTTCCACGGGTACATCTTCCTAATGAGAAAGTGGCAATGCATCAAGAAGGTGAATCCTTTCCCCTTGGCAAAAAAAAAAAAAAAAATGAGAACAGCTTTGTCACGGCAGTGAGCAGAGCCAAGGGATATTCAGTGAAACACTCAAAGATCACCTGTCCTGAGGGCATGAGGACAGCTCTGTCTCAGCCCTGATGAAAGCAGACCCTTCTCCACATAATCCCTGAGTGTCTCCCCTGTAACTCAAGTGGGGATGCCCTGCTTCCTTTGGCAGGAAAACACCTGGGAACAATGAGTCTATGCTTACAGCTGAACTATTTGTGACACCAACTGCTGGGGAAGTTGTCACCAGTATGTCATTTTCCAGTGCTCATGGGCTGAGTTAAATCAATTCTTAACATTCCCCAATGGTAACTGATGATGAGTCCCCTGTAGAGACAAAGCTCACCAACTGCCAAAAGTCAAAACCCTGAAGTTGTTCCAAGAAACTATAAATAGTGTTTCAAACCACTAGCTAAAACCCTAGAACAAAAAGCAAAGCAACAAACACAGAACCACCACACAGACACTAGGATGGGACACGGGCAAAGATGCAAATGAAGAGCAGAGACACATACAATCAAGAATTGAGGGTGATTGCAGAGAAAACCTAAACTGATACAATTCCTCTCCCAAGCTCTCTGGCCCTCTATTTCCTCCATACCTTTACATCAGCTGACCCTACCAGAAAGATTTGTATTTTCTAGATACAGCTGTCAGTGGTTTCCAGCTGCAACTCAGAATGCCTTTGATGTGTCACCTGCCACCTATTTTTCATGGGGTTTTAATTAGCTGGCAAATCTGAGTGTCTTAACAATGAATTAAAATTCATTTGGCCTGAAGACTACAGATGACACACACTGACATTTTTAAAGACCCCAGGGTTAATTCTGCCTAATTAACAACATTAAATAGTCATCAGCCTTGTGCTCATAGTGCAAACATCACAAATGTGAGGAGAATGAAGAGTATAAATACAACCTTTAAACAAAAAACCGAAGCAGGGATCTGCTTTTAAACAAGCTTGGCAGCAAAAATATTTTACTATGATTTATGAGAAAATGAGACCAAATCCCGAGAACTGGGACAGCCATTTTTTCTTGTCAGACAGCCAAATCTGAAGCCTCTGCTGCCCGTTGATAAATGGCAAGGATTCCCTTCTCCTCCCCCATCCTCTCCTACGAGCAGTTGCTGACTGTGCAGCCTGGGAATACAGACAATAATCTACTTTCCATACTTCTGTGTGGAACATGAGAAAAAGTATTGTCACTTTGTGGTCCGTAAAAATGATAACTGAAAATCTTAATTTGATCCCTTAGTGTTAGAATATTATCATATCCTAGTATTTGGATAGTTTGAGTGTTGCCATATATCAAGTTAAATTCCAGTAAAGTAAGATTTAAACTACCCAAACCCCAGTTTTCCTGAGAGCCAGACAACTCTATAAAATACAGTGGTTAGGAGTTGACTGTCACATGTATTGATGTATTTCTTAATATAGCTGCATCTCAACACATTTTTGTCTGTGATATGAAACCATGACCTTGATATTAAACCAACAGGGATGCAAAAGAGTCTCAACATGACAGCAGCTGAGACACTATTTTGTTGTATGTAAAAGAATTTTCAAACAGTTGTTTTCTACGATCTACAAGAGGCCCAACAGAAGTAGATTTACTACACAGATGTCATTCCTCAGTATGATGGCCAATACATGTTTAGGTGAGGGAGTCCTGACATGATCTAGTTGTGATTCAAGAGTCATTCAGGTTGGACAGGTCCTCAGCATGTTCTGAACTCTGACTTCAGAAGGCTCTGAAGTCCAACCTCCTGCTCCATGCAGGGTCAGCTGCAACACCAGAGCAGGTTGCTCAGGTTTTAGGCAATCTACTTTTATCTCAGTCACCCCTTCCTCTCCTGTGGCAATTTTCCTTGCATGCAAACACACAGAGGTCAACAGCAGACAAAACGTACATCAGTAAATGCCAAACCAACTTACAGGAGCGGAATATGTTAATTAAAGCTTGAAATCTAAGACAGTTTTTCCCTAGGCAGTTGGATTTTTTGGGTTTTGGGTTTTTTTGTAACGGCAAAAAACTATTTGTTGCCTCCTGGAAAAGATAAGCTCAGTTTAATGACCAAAAAAATAAATCGGTGAGGAGGCCTTGCTTGGATGTGCTGAGATGACCAAGGAAACCATAGCAGTAAAGAAATTAAACCTCTCGTCTAAGAAATGAAGAAACACGTGCATGTCTGTAAACATCACCCATGATTACAAAGAGAGCAAGAACACAAACAAAAACAGCAGTCTGGGCCTAATTCTGACAGAAGAGCAGTGACTTGTAAGCAGCTATGCAGGTCTGTACTCTTAAAATACAGATTTCTTGTTTTTCTTGTCCCATTTCAGCAATAGGAGCACAAACGAAGCAACTTTGTCCCAGACACAGACCAAATTGCTGGCTTTGCAGTCAACTTTGTCCAAGTTTATGAAGAACTTGCATTGTGCTGTGCTACAGAAAACACAGAGCTCCATCTGGCTTGTGCTACCCTCTCCAAATCCTGGGGTATGTTAAAGCAAGAGGTATTCAAGCTATTTCTTTTCAGCACACTTTCACAAGGCTTTTGCCAGTCACTCGAGGGGCCTGTCTCTAAGTCAACACAAAACTCCAGAGGCAGTTTCTGACCAAGTTAAGCACCTACTGACAGGCTAAATGTCCTGTTCCAGTTCATCTGGCTTCTTCATGCAGCCCTAGTTTTGGTTAAAGCCGCTCTCTAGTATGAGCTTTGCCATGTTTAGGGCGGATGCGAACCCCACAGGCTGAACCGGAGCGAATCCAGTGCCAAGAACAGCGCTTAGCCCCCATCTGACACTACACTTCCCTCCTTGCACAGGCCTCGGCCTGCGGCTCCTGGCTCCTGCGCACCACCACATGCCGGCCTCAAGAGCGGGAGGAGCCGTCCCGGCACTCCTGCAGGGCCGGGGCAACCCGGAAAGCAGCAACGCCGGTCCCGGTCCCAGGCCTGACCCTGCCGCCGCCTGGCACCCCTGGGGCCTTCCCATCACCGTAGCAACAGCGCCCAGCGCAGGCCCCCGCTCTTAGCTGCCCACCTTCCTGCCTGAGCCGTAATCTCTCAAAGATCCTTTCTCTCAAGCCTGAGCTCCCCACCGCCCGCCCCACGGGCAGCGCAACGCCTGGAGCGGTTCCGCGGGGCACCAGAAGCGGTCACACCACTAGGCCCGCCCGCTGCGCTGCCTGCACAATAATCATTGCTCCTCCTCTCGCGGACCTGCGCGTAGGCGCTCGGGCAAGGTGTCTGCGGCGCTGCCTGCGTCAAAGGCCGCTCAGGTCCCCGGGTGCCTGCGACACTGCCTGCGCACAAGTGCCGCAGCCCGAGCGGACGGGGAAGTTGTAGGCGAGCGGCGGTTCGGGCCAGGCCGGGCCGGGCCGGACTGGACTGGGCTGGGCTGGGCCGAGCCGGCGGGACGGTGCTGGCGGGGGGCGGCGAGGGCA
>JAOXOE010000405.1:43347904-43372871 GCA_028565055.1 Phoeniculus purpureus
GGATGAGGCTCTGGCCAGCCTGATCTAGGGTGAGGTGTCCCTGCCCATGGCAGGGGGATTGAACTAGATGATCTTTCGAGGTCCCCTCCAATCCCTAATGATTCTATGATTCTAAGTAACAAAGCATCCAGAAGCCAAAGCAAAAGTTTGCTTTTGTTTTAAAGCCTTTAGCTGAGTCATATCAGACAAAATCCCCAAGATCAGAAATCATAAGAGCACAAAGCAACAAACCACAGCACTTTTCTCATAATCCTTATCAGGCAGTGTGATTTTATGAGAAAGAACTTGAACACCCAGGTGGTCATTCTCCTTAGAGCACAGATATCTGTGCTGATGGATCAATTAGTGACTCATAATGAGAGGGGAAATGAGATTAGATAGCTTAAATCTTTGTCACGATCCTAGTTTGAAGACCACTGTACACCAGTTTACCTGAGCGGGTGCAGGATATAGAGCTTTTCCTTCTGGCTGGCGTTGTGCAGGCCCTTGGATTCAGGATCAGCTCAGTTGGTTAATTTTAAGAAAGGAGCCTGTAGAAAGCTCACTGTGGTCACCAGCAATTAAACCACCTGCATGTCCTTGTTTGACTTCATCTAGAAAAGCAGCAATGAGTTCTCTTGTGAACATCCTCTACATTTGACAGTAGAAATGATTAACTGAATTGCCTTTTTTTTCTTTTTTAAAAGAAAATCCTATAAGGGCTTAAAAGACCAATATGTAAGGTAATGTTTCCACAGGCAGATCTGCATGTTGTCCTGCTCCATGTCAGGCAGCTCAAGATTTCCAGCATCTGAAGGCATGTATGATTATTTATACTCTCCTCTTTTTCTTTATAATGTTTGCTCTAACAAATGGTATTTTGAGCAATACTCTGTATACAAAGTCTGACTTTATTGCTTGGGATCGTAACACACCCACAGGGGTGTTGGAACTAGATGATCCCGTGGTCCCTTCCAGCCCTGACTGATTCTATGATTCTATACTGACTTACGGTGAAGAAGGTACTTTCATCTTAAAGCCTGTGTTGCAGGTGCTTAGAACTTTTAGAAAACAATATGGTTGTGTTCCTGTGTGACTTGGTCTGCGTGATCCTGCTGTGGCAAGGGGATTGGACTAAATGATTTTTCCAGGTCCCTTCCAATCTCTAATGATTCTATGACACTGTGTTAAGCGGTAGTGCAAAGCAAGTGCTGCTGAAGCTTTGTCTGCCTTAGGTCTCCCTGCAAAATTCCTTTTTTTAATTATTTGCCCCCTCCCTGGAAATGTTCAGTGCCAGGCTGGACTGGGCTCTGGACAGCCTGGCCTAGTGAGAGGTGTTCCCATCCATGGCAGGAGGCTGGAACTAGATGATCTTTAAAGTCCTTTCCAACCTGTGATTCTATGATTGCTGATTACTAAATAATTAATACTTATATTGCATATTCAAACCAGTTTTTGCTACTGAAATACTAGTATAACAAATAATTGGTACCACCCTGTAGACAGCGGATTTCAGGCTGTGACATGCTATTCAGATAAATAAAGCTGAAGAGAATGGGAAGGTTTGCACAGTTAGCCAATTACATGACTGCAGATGTCAACTGCTCCTATCAGAACATCTCACCCATACTGGGTTTTTACCCAGCCCGTGTGTCTTAGACAAAATCACCCCAGCAAATGCGTGTGTCCCAAGGCAGCTAAATTAAACTACCATTGCTCTGCATTCTTTGTTCTTGAGGCATAGCTGCATTACATGATAATGTTTTTTTTCCAAAGTGAAAAATTAGTCCAGTAGAGAAGAAAGAAAAGCAGCCTGGATGATGTAGGCAATATTTCACACTGATGTCAGAGATACCCGCACAGTTACACTGTCCAAATAAAGTAATTTAAATATTTAATATGCTTTCCCAGAATTAAGTGCCAACACAATAACTGATAGCAACACTGGCAGCTGAATCCACATCATATCCAATCCTGGGCCTAAATTCAATGCTGGAACCCCAAAAATCTTCATAACTGGTAGTCACTCCATGTCTTAGAGATTAAGAGTAACAGCTTAGTTCAAGATTAGTTTTCCTTAGCTCAAGGTTAGTTTTAATTTTGATGTTTTATCTCATATGCCAAAAACCAGGAGATCTTGAAAATGTCTTTCTGGAACTATGCTGATGGTGCAAAATCATCACATGTTTCTGTCAGACAAAGAAAGTAACAGGCCCTTGCAGACCCTCTACAATAACTTAAGAGCACAACAGATGTTCTCCTGAGCCTCAGCTACACATACCAGACAAAAAACGGCAAACGATCCATGTGATTCAGTGCCCTAACCTTGACCAGCCCCATTTCCAGTAGGAAGCCAGATCAACCATTCTGCTGCCCCACCTTAATTTCCCCACTGGAATTTTCCTAGTGGCATCAAAGATGCCTAGTTCTCACTGAATCTCTTCTCAGCTGAGGCTGAGAACATTCACCTCCAGATTGCTCCATTTTCCCCCGTTGCCGGGGAAGAATATCCAGGGAATTTCTACATTATTCCCACCCATGGAAACGCTGGGGGACAGGTGCAGCAGAGCCACACGCTTCTCCTGCCGGGCTGGCGGGTTAAGGGGGCATCCAAAGCGGCTTTTGAGAGGGCGGGCGCCAAGCTACTAAGAGCAAAACGATATTACCTATTTCTTTTACCAAAAAATAAGACAAGCGGCGGGGGCACCCCTCGGCCGCCTCTCCCACGCCCCCTCGCGAGTCCCGGCCGGCCGAGCCTCTTGAACAAAGCCGCTGCCCAAACCCGCGACCATCCTCCCAGCCGACGGTGTTCTTTTTGCTCCGGTCCCCCACCCCGAGCCCTACCATGGCGGAGCCGCGGGGCGATGACAAGGGCGTGTGTCCCTCCCCGCCGTCACCTTGCGCTGTGCAGCCCCGCAGCGGCTTGCGCCCTCCGGCCCCTCAGGCATCCCCCTGCGCTGGAAAATACCGCCCGAGCCACCGCTTTTCTGTCTCACCCATCAGCAACAACAACCACCTGCTAAATTTAGCCTCCGCCGATTCACAGCGGTAGATGGGGGGCAGCGGGACACGAAGCAGACAGACCGACCGAGGGGCACACGCTGCGTGCAGGTGCCGGGCGCCAGCTACTTACACCACGAGCCGGGAGATGATCCATGAGACCATGGCTGTGAGGCAGGGCCGGTTCTCCCGGCACGGAGGACTCAGTCCCGGCTCCTTCTCAACCGCCGAGTGCTCGGGGCGGGCGGTCCGGCCATCCGGCCCCGCACCGCAGCGCAGCCTCACTGGGCACCGCCCGCAGCCGCCGGCGAGGAGGAGGAGGAGGAGGAAGAAGAAGAGGAGGAGGAGGAGAGACCGATACCCTCCCTGGGCAAAGCCCAGGAGAAGAGCCCCCGGCGTCAGGGGTATTTTGGGGTGGGGTCCTGCCTCCACGCTGCAGATTTGTAACTGGAGAGGTTTAGGATGGAGAAAAGAAGGCTCAGGGGAGATCTCGCCCTGTACAACTAGCTGAAACTCAGGAGGCTGAAGCAAGGTGGGGCTTGGCCTTTTATACTAAGGAACAAGTGACAGGACAAGAGGAAACGGCCTCAACTTGTGCTAGGGGAGGTTTAGGTTAGCCATGAGAAACAACTTCTTCCCCCAAAGGGCCTTGCACAGCCTGCCCAGGGCAGTGGTGGAATCCGCATCCCTGGAGGGATTTGAAAGGCAGATAGATGTGGTACTGAGGGACATGGGTTAGTGGAGAGCTGGCAGTGCTGAGTTAATGGTTGGACTCAATTTTATAGGTCTCTTCCAACCAAAATGGTTCCATGATTCTGTTCTGTGACTGTTCCTACAGAAGGACAAAGCTAAAACATGGTGGTGATTTGCCTTGTGGACACAGGAACAGGCATCTCTCCATCCTCATCCTAAAGCTTCCAGGCACAGCTGACAAGGGTATTAACCCAAACAAAGCCCCATCAGTGATGACAACCAGCAACTTCCACATGAATTCCATTAGGGGATCTCAATGCTATCAAGAACAAACCTTATCAGAAGTATCTGAGGTAGCTGGGGGTATTTAGTCTGAAGAAAACAAGGCTCAGATGAGACCTTATTGCTGTTTGCAACTACTTGAAAGGAGGTTGCAAAAAAATAGAATTAGTCTCTTCTTACAAATAACAAGTTATAAGATGAGAGGAAATGCCCTCAAGTTGTGCCCGGGAAGTTTAGGTTAGACATTAAGAGATTTCTTCATGGAAAGTGTCATTATGCATTGGAACAGGTTGCCCAGGAAGGGATTTGAATTGCCATTCCTCGATGTGTTTTGAAGTTGTGGAAATATGGAGCTTATAAACATGGTTTCATGGTAGGCTTGGGACAGCTGGGTTAATGGTCGGACTCTATAAGTTCTTCTTCAACCTAAACAATTGTATGACTTCAAGTTAAATTTCCACAAGGAAAATTTGCACACACACAGACCAGTAGATGTTGGCTTGACCTGCTGGTTCTTCTTCCCTGAGTTTCCTCTGAGGAATTATTTTCTTCATTAAGTTCACACATGCCAAGTATGATTAGATTGACAGAAATAATCTTGTACTGCCTTGTGGGATTTTTTTTCTATCAGAAGCACATGCAGCCAGGGGAATACATTATAGGTTTTAGCCTTATGGACATCTCAGACTTGTTCTCAGGACACCAGCCCCAAGCTTCACTTGGAAGCTGTTCAGTGGAGCAGTTGTCCTGATTTCAGGCATTAAGGCCAGGGATCCAGCTGCCTGGGATGAAGCACAGGATTCCTCTCCTTCCATGCCCTAAACATTGTTCTTTTTCAGGACTGCAGCATTTGCCCAGCCATTCAAGAGACAGTACTGCTGAAAAAGGCTGAAATTCCCTAACAAATTGTGAGGAACCTGTAAGGAACTCTTCTAGGGAGAGACTGAACAGTTCAAATCAGAGGTGGCAGAGCCAGGAACTGATCACAAATGTCTCCAGGCAGCCACAAGCATCCTCACACTTTTGGCCATTTCCACATGGAAAGAATCATCACACAACATCCAGCCCCTACCTAACACCTTTCTTCTGCTTAGCTTAAAGCCCTTCATAACGGGGTCCCTGTTTATTCTGCAGGCTTCCTGCATCTGCTCCCTAGAAACCCAAGAGTCCCCACAGCCTTTAGCTAAAGCTGCAGATACAGGCATCCGTATAGTTCGAGTTACCTTCTATGGTGAGATACGGCCGCGCTGCTCTTCTCTGCAGTGGAACTGTTCCTCCAGCAGAGGGAACTTCCATCTCACGCTGTGACCTGTAACAAGGCGCTACCTCCTCAACCACCTCTCGGGTTATGGTAACATTTCTGCTACAAACATCGGTGTTTGCTGGATACAGCCAGGCTGTGAAACACAGCTGGAAGTTAGGGGCCACCACCAAACACTCCTGCCTTGAGGATTGTAAGGGCCTACGGTGGCAGCACCACTACAGCAGTGTTTTGACTACTACACGAGCACCACGAAGATGGGAGTGGGAGGTTAAAATAAACAAGCGTAAAGTAGCTGTTCTGTCCTGACAAAGGAGAGACTGCTTTCTCTCCAAAAGAAGCCATTAGACCATCTAGCTCAAACTCCAGGGCAGTGAATCATCCTGTGGTTGTATTGCTTATGTATTGTAGACAAATAAATATTTGGGAGATCTGTTACCCAAGATCTGTCATGTATCAGGATTATTCAGTGTGAGATTTTAGACTGCCTGTTGGCAGACACTCCTCAGAGGTATTACAGTTAATGATATGATATGATCAAGTACAAAGCAGAGAACTCTATGCATGAGTGTTTGTGTAACTACCACAGTACCTGTCACTTATAATTTGCTGGATATTTCAAGCATAGAAAAACAGATCAATAGAAGATACCAGATCTTAAGGTGGGATTCCACAGAGGACAACACCCAAAGCTGCAGCAAAACATTTTAGTGCATAACTCAGCCTCATGCCCTCTTGGCTGCTTCCAGCCTCTTCCCACTCACCATGTTCCCTGCAACTCCTGCTAGTTTCCACCACTGCTGACCTGCAGCTTTTTTCTGGGCAAGACCTGTCAAAAAGGCTTGAAGGTATTTTCTTCTGCTTGACAGCTCTCCCTAATAGGGGTAAGCAGGACACAACACCCTCTTGTGCTACTGCTTTGTACACAACTGACACACTCACCACTAGATGATTGTTGACTTACCTTAAGCCCAGCTCAGATGTATAGAGGCAGTTAACAGGGTTGGTTTGGTAATGGAAAACCTAAGAGCCTTTCAGTGGGCTTGCAGAGACCATTACTTAAACAGCTGTTTGGTAAATGGAGGGTGAAGGGGAGCAATCTAGCTACAGTGATTCACCAGTGGAAGGGTGACAATGCCCCCTACCTACCCTTCATGGGCTGTGTCTTGGGATAATAGCCACATGGCCCCTGCAACTGAAAGCAATGCATGTGACATCCCAAGCATCTTGGAAAGAGGTTTTGCTTGAAGAAAACTTTGCTGTTAAACCATCTCACCTGGCCTATAAAGGAGTAAAGGAGAGACATAAGAAGAATTAAAGCTGTAGGGACAAATATTAATTAATTTATGCAGACAGCTCAGCATAGAGGCCACTTGATGCAAGTGGAACATTTTAGAACAGCTTTAGCAGTGGAAGAAGGCCAAGCAGTGAAAAATCCTTCACAGATGGCACCATTAGATGGTTTTACCCCTGTTCCCCAAATAACAAAACCCCTCAGCTTTGTTAAAGAAAGCAGCGCCAGCAGCCTTGCCCTAAATACTGTGTAACTTTCTCCTACTTTTACTGAGCAATTCACAGCCATGGATAAGTCAGACCTTCAAACAGCTCTGTCATAATCAGACTCATCCCTCTTTGGCCTGAGGACAGAGGATGTCAGACTCACAGCTCAACAACTGCCAAGCCAAGACTTCCTAGAACAAGAGCTGCTGATATATGCATAGGGCACTCTGTTACCAAATCTAGAGAAGGTCAAGAAGTAGCAAGTGCAGACAATTCTTCTGAAGAAGGCATGTAATCCAGTGGATCAAACCTACATAAGAGGCATTTTGGAACAGCTTGAGAAGGACAACCTAGCTGGGAAATATCTCCAGGTACAGAGGAAAATAGCAGACAGGAAACCTGTGGTGATGTTTAGGTGCTTAAGTTCATGTGGATAAACCAAACCAACATAAACATAAATAAAATACACATGCAATAGCAACACTGCACACATGTATGGTATCATATTGTTACAGCACCTGAAAGTATCAGAAGAAAGACAATTTGATGAGGAAACAGATATTCTGCATCACATTAAGGAGGGGTGGGTGTCAGGAGGATGGAGCCAGGCTCTTCTCAATGTCATCTAGTGATAGGACAAGGGGCAAAATGGGTGTAAGCTGGAACATAGGAGGTTCCATATGAATGTGAGAAGGAACTTCTTCACAGTGAGGATGACAGAGCACTGGAACAGGCTGTCCTGGGGGTTGTGGAGTCTCCTCTGGATAGGTTTACAACCCGCCTGGATATGCTCCTGTGCGACTTGTTCTAGGTGATCCTGCTGTGGCAAAGGGATTGGACTGGATGATCTTTTGAGGTCCCTTCCAATCCCTGACATTCTGTGATTCTGTGAATATACACACACATACACATACAGATACATATGCTCAACTTCTTGCAAGAGAAATGTTTGGTGTTCCACACCTGAAGAGAATGGGTGATCTCTTGCATTCATCTCCAGACTTCCGTTGGGAAGCAAAAGAACAAAGAAGTAAGTGAAAAATCTGTAAAAGATAATGTGGACATTTAGAGCAAAAATCCAAGGAGATTTCTGTAATGATAATGCCCTTTTCTAAAACTACAGCTTTACTATCAGAAACAGACTAGATAGGAAAAGGTTAATCCTGCTCTACTACGAATATTGTTAAAGCATATGGAGACAGTCAGCACTTCCTGGCTGCAATTTCCATCTTTGTTATTAAATTACTTGCTTCAGAGCTATGGCCATTAGCAAAAAAAAGATTAAGAAATGGCTATTTTGACTCAAAAGTGGTGTGGTGTGGTGTGGTCTGGCATCTGAACTGTGAACCACATTTGCTGAGAAGTACCCTTGATTCTCAGTGACTCACTACAAGAGCTTGGGGAAGACGTGGAGACCAGCATGCTTGAGTGTATCATTTGGCTCTAGGTAACCCAAATGGGACAGCTTAGCCCTAAATAAATATTCTAATAGAAAACTCTATGGCAGAGATTCATCACTGGTACTAAGTATTTCCAAATATGAAGCACTGAATATCCAAGTCATGCATTAAATGTATCTTCTGGGAAGTCTGTTCTTCTCATATTCCCTCCTGCTACTTACATGATACAAGATGCCTCTGCCTTAGAATAAATCCATGTGTCTTAGAATAATGCATTAGTGGCTGTGAGGCATCTGCAGACCCTCCAGCTCCAAGGGAAATTATCCCAGCTCAGTATGTTTTCCATTCTACTATTTTTTTCCTTTCAAACTGATTAAAAAAGGACTGTATCTCAGACTGGGACATACTTTTTGAAGCCTTAAAACTTCATAAAGACATTAATAAATTACCACTATTTTTACAGTACTTCTGGCACTCAGATTACTTTTCTTCTTTCTTCTTACCAGCTTGGTAAGAATGGTTATAACCATCAGGGCTATTCCATGTGTCCAAGTGATCTGCCTGTTGATGTTCATGTCCTAAGCACCCTGATATGGGCAGCTTACAATAAAAATGTAAAAACAAAGCCACAGTTCAATTAAAAAAACCAACATATGAGCACACCCCCCCCCATGGTGATTAGAAAGCAAATTGTTGGAAGAGAGATCTTCTGGGTCAAACTTTATTGCAGCCTAGAGACACTGCTTCCTCTCAGGGATGTGACATTTAACTCTCTTAATTTTATGAAGGGCTTCTCCTCCCCAGTCCCGAGTCACATATTTGATAAAAGCTGCAAACAAAGACAAAGAAATGCTGCTCAGATACCTTGTTGGGATACTGGGAGAACGTCAGCTTGGCATTTCCCCATAGAAATTTTGAATCCTCACTATCTTCTTGTTGAGTCTTGTCTTCTTCATGAACAATTCTGAGTGTCTGCTCAAGTGAGAACTCAAGCATGACAGAGATGTTTCTGCAGTTAAGGAAATGAAACGTCTTAAAGAAAAACTGTAAAAGTTACTTCACTATCTTAAGACTGGAAACCAGTAGCAAGACCAAAACTTTAAAACAGGACATTTAATCAGTCTGAAAAAGGAAAACCAACGGGCCACTTCCCAGGCAAACACTTGTGGAGGCAGTAAGAAAGTAAACCAAAGTGGGCTTTTTTCACCATGCCTTGCTGAATTGCCTTTAACTAACCAATTTGGTATCATGAGCACAGCTCTGGTTAGCAGTCTCCTCTTACATAGGTGAAAACACTAAGCAATAACCAGAGTGCCATGGCTGTGTAAAAACATGCTTTATTAGCTTATAAATGCTACTTCATGGTAAGCAGTAATAAAAAACTGCTATTAACCTTCAGGATCAGTTTAAATCCCAGCACAAATCAGAACATGGCAACTACAGATTTCAATTCTGTGCAAAGCCTTGCAGGAGGAAGAAGGTAACCAGCTGTGTGGACACACGTGGTAAAGATGCCTTCCCATAGGAGCTGCTCAGGAGCACCTGCAAGCGAGCAGCAACCTCACTGCAAGTGCACTCATTTCTCCAGGGGTTTTTCCATGCTTCTACCAGCTCCTTCCTCCTCCCCCTCCCACACACTACAATACACCTGCCTCTCCCATGTGTGTTCTGCTCTGTTCCTCTCAAGGTGTGTAAGCCATCCACTGCTTTCTCCTCAGTTATAAATGCAAAGAGAAATGCTGAGTGTCAAAGCACAGGGCATATTAAAGACACTGACTCTTATGCTACATAGAGTTATGAACATGGGATTTCACCACACTAAGCTAGTCCCAGATCTATTTCATTCTGGAAAAACTAAAAAAAGTATGTCAGGGAAAATAAAACTCTTTATATGGACAAGTTATATAACTATGCTTTTTTTTTCCTGCAGTCAGGGTATGTGCAAAAATTGCAGCAGCATCCTGCATATCTCTCTCTCTCATTATGTGGCAGTAAGAATATGAATTAAAAAGGCTGAGCTTCAAAACTGAAGTGGAAAAAAAAAATAAGCAGGATCCAAACAAAAAATTTAGAGGCTTCAGGGAAAAAAAAACAAACCAAAAGAAAAATACATCACTTGTAATAAGACCTTTTGAGTTATTTGAGTTATCTTCTACAGGCTGTTTACAGAGGAGCCCATCTCTGCAAATTTTACTCCCCTTTGAGGACCTACAATATCTCAGTTTAATGCGCCTGTTAATGAGACCAGATAATGGCTAGTATTTGGCTAGTAGCTGCTTACATATTGCAGAGGTCAGAGCGAGTGATGTGTGAACAGCATATAGAGCATCCCAATGCTTGGTGTTGGGGAGTGAGTATATTCTAAAATGTTACAGATTGATGCATGTCTCCAGGGAAAAAGACAGTAGTTTTTTCCCCACAAATAGCGATCCAGTGCAACTACTCAGCACAGAGGAAAGAAAAGAACAGCCAACTGCTAAAGAAAAACCAAAACTTTAAAAAAATCCCCTTTGTGCTCCATCTCCATTTTCCATATCAGTCTCCAGACAGAAAACTGCAAGTTCCAACCTCTTGAGATGATAATAGAAGCATTTGCAAACACATGCTCTCCATCCCTCTCCCTCCAGTAAGAGACCCTTAATTGCAATGTAAGCAGGTGATGGAGTTTTCTCTGTACTGTCTTCTCCCTCAACCCCATTATAACCATCCTCTGTCAAAAACACTTCCAACATCCATTAGATCTCAGAGATCCTCCAAGTGCCAAGTGAAAAGAAATAAGGCCAGAGAATAGCACTACCAAATGCAGGATAGGGAAGACATGTCTATACCTGGTGAGAAGTGTGCCACCTAATCACACTTCTGTCTTCTCAGAATTATCCTGAAACCAGTTAGGGCACTGCTAAAGGTGTTGCTGTAGCAACACAGAGCTTACTCAGAGAGCTACATAAGCATGTCCTCAGTAGCCAGGAGCTGATATTCAATTCATGCTGAGCTCCATGTCACTGAGGCTACACCTGGCTTTGTAGAATAACTGAATAATTTAGGTTGCAAGTAGCCTGTGGAGGTCATCCAGTCCAACCTCTAGCAACAAGCAGAGCCAGCTTTGAAGTTGCATTACACTGAGGAGAGCCTCATCTCCAGCTAGTATTTTATAAAGTAGTCTACACATGACTTTCTGAGCTGGGACATGCATAGTTTTAACCTTACAAAAGCTCTGCAGTACCAGTGCATTTGGCAGAGACCTGAAGCTCTTTTAGCACTCAAGTTGTATTCTGTGGGGTCAGCAGCCCAGCAGCTCTCAGTGCTGTACAACAGGTTGTGCTACAAACCTCTCCCTGGTAATGACTGGTTCAAGACATTGTTATTTTGAATGGAAAACTTGTTCTGAAGAAGCTGAGCACATTCCTTCTATTCACTATAGGCAAGAGGATTTCAAACTCTGGTAAACACATGGTGGGCAGCTGCAGTCATTTCTTAAGAGTTAATCCCTGTAATGTACTTTGTTAATCTAACTACAGTGATCTAGTGATATGGAACGTATTCAGCATATCCATAGGGTGTATGTTAGATTAACAGGATTACCTGCTGCTGATGGCAATACTATTCTATTTATTTAGCACTTCTCTGAAGAACAGAAGGTACTTTTTAAAGGTGGGTAAATATTTGAGAGTGAAATGCAAGTACAAAGAAGTTAAGTAATAATGCCAGTTCCACACAGCAAACCAGTAGCAATATCCTCAGACGCCAGCTGCAACACTGCACTTGTAAGCCACAGGTTGAACTGACCTGCTCATAATGTTTCTACAACTACAGCACACCCATGTTTCTCTCTTGTCAAGTGTTACAAAGCAATATTTCTATTGCTAGTTGAGCCTCCATTTCTGCTACTTGCTTTTTACTAATTTTGGAAGAGTCTACACAAGGTATATCTGTGAAGGAGGGATACAGATGTGATGGTAAACCCAGAAAAGGTACCCTAGCACATCTGACACACAGTGCCATGGAATAGTCATACATGAGTGTTATACGTCGTTTATAGACTCTGTTCATAAATGAGTGGTTTACATTCCTCGTGTGCAAACAATAGCACACTGATAAAACACTGAACTTCATGAAGAATGTTTTCTTCCCTCCCAACCCCTATTTAAAAGACCCTTCATGGTCACCAAAAAGTCCTGTGATTCCTGTATTTAAACAGAGGGAATCTAGTGATAGGACAAGGGGAAGTGGTTTTGAATTGAAAGAAGGTAGATTTGGACTAGATCTTAGAAGGAAATTCCTCACTATAAGGATGGTGAGGCTCTGGAATAGGTTGTCCAGAGCAGTTGTGGATACTCCATTTCTGAAAGTGTTTGAAAGTTGGATGGGGCTCTGAGCAACCTGGTCTAGTGAGAAATGTCTCCGCCTATGGCAGGGGGGTTGGAATATCTTTAAGTTAGATATCTTTAAGGTCTCTTCCAACCTAAACCTTTCTATGATTCTATGATTAGTCTTCTAATGTTGATAGGATCATCTGTACCATTGCAAAACTGTGAACCATGGTTATACACTGTATAGCTTATTACCTCATTGCTGCCTCATACTAGGATTCACTTACAGTAGCTTTTGATAAAGAAAAAAAAATAAATTAATTCAATGCCTAAATTATTTGGGCAATACGTGTAAACCACGTTTAAAACCCGCCTGGATATGTTCCTGTGCAACTCTGTCCAGGTGGTCCTGCTGTGGCAGGGGGATTGGACTAGATGATCTTTCAAGGTCCCTTCCAATCCCTAATGTTCTGTGATTCTGTGATTTGTTGGAATATTTTTTTACCTGCCTTTAAAACAGTTCCATCTCCAGCCACCCCGAGGCAGACATACAAGATTGAAGCTACTCCTCATTGTTTATGTATTCAAGTTTGTTGTACAACAGAGACAGCCTAGAGTAACTTGGTTGTGTCTCTTCTACTGTCATTAGGAAACCACAGCTATAAATTTTATGTGATAATTTGTGCATAGGAAGTGAGAGCAAGAAGCAGCATTAGAAACCCATCCTGTGGCCCATGTTCCTCTGCAAAAGAAACTGGAAAATGTTATTTCCATTTTTCTGGACAACTGCAGTTACATAATGATGCTATTTAGGGCATTAGATAGGGGAAGCAAGAACAGTTCCATTTTGCCTTCTTATGCTCTTTGGAAGAGAGGAGAGACAGGACAGACTGCATTCTCCTTCTTATGAGAAGACCAGGCTGACATACGATCTTTTAAAAAACCAGTGAATGTAATTCCTGGTTTTACTGGAGTCAGAAATTTGCTGTAGAACTAGTGTTTCAATTTTAGGCAGAAGTCTAGGATTTAGAAAACAGACACCAATCTCTGACAAGCGTGAACAGAGATGGTTAGGGAAAAGACACTATTAAGCTTCACTGACATGAGTTGACTCAGATTGCTTTACAGAGCAGAGTAGGAAATTACTAAGTGCTTTAGAGTGATAAATACAGTGAAACACACCATAAACATATCATACCAGTGTCAGTATCAATGCCCGGTGGTTGGCAGGGCAGAGGAAGAGGCCTTGGGTCACAGCAGGGGAAAGCTCAGACTGAGAGAAAACAGGAACATCTGTAACTTGCAGCTGAACCTATTTTTAATTGATGCTGTTGTCTGCTCTCTGTAATTAAGATGCACAGAAATCACAACCTATTTTCAATTTCTGGACTGAAAGTCCAGGGAAAGTAGGAGCCAGTTTGAAGGCACCAGTGTGTCAGATAGATTTTGCTTTGAATATATTTTACCAAACTCTTTACTCTCTCATATTATTTCTTACATTGTCTCTTTATCAGAACCAGATGACTCAATCCCAATTTAATATTAAATATCTTCTGGGAAACATACTTAGCAGCTGCCTCACAAATATGTTTGTTTGGGGTTTTTTCTCTCCCTAGTGTTAGAGAGCAAAAACACTTATTAAAGTTTAAAAAGAAAAGGAAATTTGAAGATTAGAATAATGTTTAATTAGTAGCTACAGTACTCATCCTCTTTCAGGTGCAAAACACAAAGCAATTCATAAGAATGATTATTGCTATCCCCATCTTACAGAGAAATTAGGTGAACTAAATTATCTGCCTAGTAACACACTTAGTGTTAAGATTCCAGATCTGCCTCGCAGTTCTGCTCTGTATCAACTGGGTCACACTCAGCAACATACTTTTTTTCTTAAATTCCCAGTTCTATATTCAACAGTATCTGGAATCTTAATGTTTCACTCTCATTTTCTTCTTTCTTTTTTTTCCCTTCTCTTTTATTTCCTTCCTTTTCCATTAGCTGCAGAGATGCTGAAGCTAGTATTAACTTTATTGCTTGAAGTACTACTTTAGCCTTGTTAATGTTGTATCAGCACAACTTGCAGATTTCTAAAAGAAAAAAAAGGATGTATTTCTCAGTTGGCCCTTGACAGGATACAAAGATACAAAGAGGCTGACTCTTTTTTCTGACTAGCATTGGAGTTACTGCACTAGCAGGTAAAACACACACCTTTATTTAATATCTACCACTCCAGTTCAAGGGAGTGTTGGTAAGTGATGGAACAAAAGAGTTAAGAGTCCAGAAAGCCACATTCTCAGTAGGGTGTGGAAGGATTTTAAGTGTAAGACTGAAGTACAAACAACTACCCATCAAGATAACTCTTCCCATTGGAGTCAAAATGTTGAACCTCTTTTAAAGGGAATATACATCCAAGAACATCCAAAGTTCTTCTCTAAATTGCTCATAATCACAACAATCACTGCTTCTCACCATGTTCACTATTTTGTCAAAAACTACATTAGACTGAAGACGCTGAATGTGTCCCAGACGGAATCATAACATTGGTTTGGTTGGAAAGGACCTTTAAGAATAGCAAGTCCAACCATTAACCCCAGCACTGACAGAACATCACTGAACCATGTCACTGAGCACTACAGCCTTTAAATCCCTCCAGAGATTGTAACTCCACCACTTCCATGACCAGTCTCTTCCATAGTTGACAATCATTTCATGGAAGAAAATTTTTCTAATGTTCAATCTGAAGTTCCCCTGGTGTAAACTGAGGTCATTTTCTCTTGTCCTGCCAATACTTTCATGAGAATACACAAATTGCTTCGAAATATCAAAAGCAGCACTGTAAATTTTGGTCTTGCAAAAATCTGGTCCTGAAATTTGATCCTACAAAACACTGTAACAAGCCAGTTCAATATTAGAAGAATTTCTATCATCTAGTCTGGGATTAACTTACCTGACACCTACACATGCCCAGAAACCTGAGTCGGCCAAACTTCTTGTCAAAGCCACAAGGTATAACTTTTTTCTCAAGGGAACTACCTCAGTTGCAAGCTAGGTTAGTTTAAAAGAAACATCATGAAGAACTTGTAATAAACTTGTAATCCTTCCTGGCACTGGCAGGGAATGGTACAAAGGCAAATTACTCTTTGCCAAATCCAGGTTGTGTTACATCAACAACAAGACATTAGTAAGTATCAGCATATGAATAACACAATGTGCTTTCAGTTTGTTGTAAAGTTTTTGGAGGTAAAGCTAATTAACAAAGAACAATTTTCCTCAGTTAATGAAATAATGTTTCTTAAAGTCCATGGTGTAGCTTTACCTCACATCCAGTGGCTCTTTTTGCACGTGGGTCGCAAGATCCCTAAGTCATTCCTGCTGTGCTGGTGGTTTCTAAGACTTATTTCAATTATACTGAAGAATTGTAAAATACTTTGGGTTGGAAGGGACCTTCAAAGGTCATGTAGTCCAACCCCGCTGCAGTGAGTGGGACGTGTCCAACTAGGTCAGGTTGTTGAGAGGCCCATCCAACCTGACCTTAAATGTTTCTAGGGAGGGGGAATTCTACAAACTTTCTGGGTAACCTGTGACATTATCTATCAAGATAATATTGATTTGCATTCTTTGATAAAAGAATGGTACCCAAACCTTTTGAATTGTTAACTGATAATGTATTCATGCCTGAATGGAAAGAGCTTTTTTATTCTTTAACAAGCCTCCTTCTCCATCTGGAGCAGCCAAGGCATAACAAAATCAGCAAGTGTGGTTAGTAACCACACTTCATGTCTGATGTTTCTTCACGATTATTCTTTAAAGATTATTGCATCACTCACTCTATTTATAAATGCCTGTTTAACTTTAGAATTAGTCTGAAGAATTTAATATTCAATCCCAATCCCCAGATAATACTTAACATCAAATAAAATAATTTAATCATTAAATGTTAAATTAATAGTCAATTAAAATTTAATCACTGATCCTGATTTATCATCTTAAAAGTCTTCTCACAGTTTCCTGTCTCTACAGTTGCAATAGTCCTACTAACTCACAGCTTGCAAAAGAGAAGTAAATTAGTCCCCAATGTTTGGTAGTCCCCAATATGTTTGGTAGTGTAAAAGGGTAAGTTCAGCTTTTCTTATGGGATTTTTTAATTTGGCAAGTAAACTGAATGACAGCATTATGGTGCGCTTTGTGTCATCATACCTGCTTCCTTTAGCTTTACACAGGCAGACAATATTACTTAAGGTAAGACATATATTATTTTAACTTACGGTAAAGAGATAAGCATGGAAAAAAGAGCTGGAACTAGTCCTGCTAGTCTTGCAAAACTAATCCGTGCAAGCTAACGTGACTGTCCTGGAGAAAAGAGCTTATACAGGCTTTTATCTTTTCATGCTGTAACTGGAGCTAGACTGAACATGAGCAGTAACCGACCTACTTTACCTACTTAAGGAGGCATCAAACTACATTAATCTGGTTCTAGAGAATAAGAAAGATTCTGGTAGTCTGTTACCACTCATTCTTTAGCACTGTATCTCAACACATACATAGGAAAAGGAACTGTTAAGTATCTCTCACAGCCATACTTCTAGTCAGCGTGGTTGTTATTTTGCAATCCAACAATATGCACTTTCTGCTTTACTTACATGTCCTTTTACACCTTCATCACTAATCATTAGATGATAGAACTTTTATGAAGGTTTTATGAAACCTTTTAGAAGATAAAACCTATCCAAAGGGGCTTTGGCAGAGAATAAAGACCTTTCATACAATCATAGAACCATAAAATGGTATGGATTGGAAGGGACCTATGAAGAGATTTTAAATGTTAGTATTTTTTAAAACTGTCTGTAAGACCTTGTACTGGCCACTGTTAATTGCAACTGCCCAAAAACTTGTATACTAGTCTTGAAAATACAGCAGAAGAACCCTGAAGTCATCTGCTTTCACTTATTACAGGAAAAAAGGATTCCAAGAACATAGTGCCATGACAATTAATGTTAGGTACTAGCCCTACTCTAAAAAAACCATCCCTTTCTGGCAAAAGTGTCTATGGTCAGTGATACCAAATAGTTTTAGAAAATGGAAGACAGATTTCAAGCACAAATACTTGAACAGCACATTCAGATTTTCTACACAGATAATAAGGCTTAAATGCCTGAAAGTGGACTTTTAATGTACTGTTAGCTATAAAATTGGCTATTGAATTTTACAGCACATATTGTTAATTTCAAGTTTCTATTAACCCAAAGCCTTTATGCTTTTTTCATAGTGGCACCATGTACAAGAGAAAAGTGTTGCTTAACGGACGCTGAGAGGAAGAATGTACTCAAGTGTGTTGTGAAGTTACTGTTTAAAGAGCATCTGTTTGCATAGAACACTATTCTCTCTAACAGGAGCTAAACGCTTACCTATTAGCAGTTCAACCCTGTAGGCAGAGCCAGCTGTAAAAAAACATATCTGAGGCTCCTTGCAGGCAGAAGAATGAGTTGAAATCTGGTGCTTTGTAGTTTAATGAGTCCTGCGTATTTACAGCACTAGTTTGTTCTCACAGAATCATAGAACGAACTGGGTTGGAAGGGACTTTCAAAGGTCATCTTGTTCCTCCCCACTGCCATGGGCAGACACTTCTTACTAGACCAGGTTGCTCAAAGCCCTGTCCAACCTGGCCTTGAACACTCTCAAGGAGGGGGAATCCGCAGAATTCACTTCTCTGCAGAACTTCTTCCATTGTCTCATCACTCCCTCAGTGAAGAATTTCTTTCTACTCTAAATCTACACTCTTTCAGTTTAAATCCATTCCCCCCTGTTGCATCACTTCACATCCTTGTAAAATGCCTCTTTTCAGCATTGGAAGGCTGCAGTAAGATGCCACAGAGCCTTCTCCAGGCTAAACAAACCAAATTCTTTCTTCCTTTCTTCACAGGGGAGATGCTCCAGCCCTCTGATAAATTTTGCGACCGTCTCTGGACCTGCTCCAACAGATGAATGTTCTTCTTACATTGAATTGGATTCAGCATTGCAGGTAGGGTTTTCCCAGAGCAGAGCAGAGAAACACAATGTCCTCCCTTATTCTGCTGACCATGTTGCTTCTGATGGTGGTATTTCAAATTCAATTTTGTTGAGAGATGGCTATAATCCAGAGTGAGATATTTGCATTTGTGCCATTATCACAGTGTTAGCTTGAAAGTGAGTGAGTGTGGGCATACATACATAATACTGTTTTTCTAGTAGGCATAAGTTCTTGTGGAGACTATTGTGAGTGAAGGAAAAAAATGTTGATTTTTCTATTGTTAAAATCCTGGGAAATGCTCTTTAAAACTATGCAATAAATTCAAAGATACTTACAGTCACAATTTAAAATTCTATATATCCTTCATGTTTTTGACCCAGAACTTAATGGGTTACCCCAATTTTTAATTTAAAGCAATCTATATAATTTTTAAAATGGTATATGGTACTGATCTAACTTCTTTAAGGAATGAAGAATCTTAAGGAAGTGAAAGAAGCTAATTATCTTCCCTGCTCCTAAAATAAATTTTAAAATCTTACATTATCTGGCTTCAACTTTCAGCATCTGGGTTTTGAATACCTCTGCTCTTTCTGGGGGCCTACATTGCCTCTAGTTTTAGTTTTCTCTGCAATGTATTTGAAGAAGTCCTTTCTGTTGCCCCTGACTTCTCTTGCGAGGTTTAATTCCAAGGAGGCCTTGGCTTTCCTAGTTGCACCCTTACATTCTCTCACCAGAGCCTTATAATCACCCCAAGTGGCCATCGCCTACTTGGCCACAAAAGAGCCTCTGCTGTTGTTTGATGGGGATTTTTGAAGGTCAGACAAAATTGAAGAGTATCAATTTAGATTAGGTATAAGGAGAAAGTTGTTCACTGTAAGGGTGGTGAGGTACTGGAATAGGTTGCCCAAGGAACTTGTGGAAGCCCCCTCCCTCAAAATGTTAAATGCCAGGTTGGATGGAGCTTTGAGTAACTTGGTTGAGATGGAAGGCAGGCATGTTGTGAGTAGATGATCTCTGAGGTCCATTCCAACTCAAACTATTTTATATTTCTGTGACTCTATGAGTTTACAATTCTATGACTTCATGATTCTATGAACTCTTGTGATGGGAGGATCTCCAGAGAAACCATAAGCTGAATACCACTGATTTCCAGGAAGCCGGACTACTCAACATTTCCTTGGCCTTGGGTATATTCTTCACTATTCATCCTTACACCCACATTCTCTGATAGGGAGGTCTTATGGTAAAAGATGAGTATGTATGGCTTGCTAGGTAATTTCAGAATAGAACCAGCTAACTCATTATTCTCAGTTTAATTACTTGGTTCATTATGACCTTGGCTATAGGTTTTCATAATGTGAAGTGGCTGTGTTATACCAAAACCTAGGTGTTTTCAACTTTTACCCTAACAGCCAATCTACACACAACTATGAGGTATTTATTGCAGGTTTATGTATCTATACAATCCAAATCAATGTGATGAATATATTAATTACAAAGTTTCTACTGGTTATCACAACTCCAGCCCTACAAGCTAATTGCCTAAATAATCCCTTACTTAAAGTGACAATGTACTTACCTTCTAGTAGGCATGCTCAGGAGAGAGTGGCTTCACCTGGGTCAGGGACTATTTGACCTGTGGGTGTGATCTTTACAATCCTAATGAGGTTATAATGAGGATGTAATGAGTTCAGCAAGGGGTCACAAAGACCTTAAGTTATCTCATTCCTTAACTTTTACTGTCTTCTAATCAACATTAGCTTCTTGATTAACATCATCTTGAAGGCTTAATTGTCCTGGCTTGTACGAGGTCAACCTCTCCTTCTTCTGTTTAGGGAGGATTAACAGTCTTTCAACTGCCAATTTCAATATATACTGGAAAAAAGCAACTGGAAAAAGCTGGAACAGTTTATTTTTTTATTACAAGAACTGGCCTTCAATAAGATGAGTATGCTCGACTTTCTAGGCCATCACGGATGTGCAAACTCATAGTTCTCAATGTAACGTCTTGGTTCTTCTATGATCTTGTCTACTGTCTTTCACAAGCCCATGACAGCAGAGAGGTGTGAGGTGGTAGAAGCCATTTTCTTGTTGACAGAAGTATACATCCTGCCTCAGACACTCCCAGACCTTCTTTAAAGACGGCCATCCTCACAACGCACCTCTAGCAGTCATCATTTTAGGCACTTCTACTCCTTTTGCCACCCAGGACGCAGCCATTGCCAGTCATTCCCGCCTCAAAGCTGGCTACACAAGATGGCGGCCTGTAGGTCACCTCCGTCCTCTCCATTGCGCAGGTGCACGGCCGTGGCCCCGCCCCGTGTGCGCGTGCGCAGAGCGTAGACCGCAGCGCCCCCGCAGGTGCAGAGCGGCGACGACGCCTGTGCAGGTGCCCCCTTCCCCCGTGCTATATCTGAGTACGCCGCGAACCGCACGTATAAGCAACCGCGTCACGCCTCTTGCTTCTCCGCGGATCCTTCCGCCATCACCAAAGGCTGCCTCGGCGGCTTAAGGCTGGGCTCACTCCACCCATAAGCATAAGCCTCGAGGCGCGTTACAGCCTCAAACACGTTTTATATTTCCATGTGGCCACATCTTTATGCTGTTCATCGACGCGGGCGGGCGGACTCCTTCACGCGAAGTTCCGCGGAAGGATACGGGTTTTTTTTTAATCGCCATCTGCTGAGCAACGGTTTCGAGGCGTGGACAGGCGCGCGGGCACCGCCCCTTCAGGCCAATCGCAGCGGGAGGCTCGCCGCCAGCTCCGCCTCTGGGGCGTGGAGCAGCCAATGAGAGGGAGGGATAGGGGAGGTGAGGGGCGGGCGCGAAGCTGAGGAGGGGTGTGCGGAGCCGGGCGGTATCGTCGGGCGCAGCGGCTGCTGCTGGGGGCGGAGGGACTCGGCGCGAAGCCCTTTGCCCGCTTTCCGGGCGGGCGCTGTGTGTGTGGCCGCGGGGTGGGGGGTGAAGCAGGTGAGGGGCTGTGGCAAGGCTTGGGAGCCGGGGTGGGGGGTGCTCAGAAGGGGTTGTTGGTGAGGTGGGGGAGCGTTCGCAAGGATCTCGGCCCGATCCTCTAGTTTGTTGCTTCCCCATTAACTGCCGCCCCCCAGAGCGGCGGGAGGGGGGAACAAAGAGGCGGCGGGGATGGGCAGAGGAGCCGGGTGGCGGCGGCCGCGCAGAGAGACGCACTGCAGCAGCCTCTGGTATTTCCTTCCTACCCCCGCACCGAGGCAATGATTAACAGCACCGAGGGCACGGAAGCGGACGGAGGGGGGGGTGTGAGAGCTCGGGCTGGAAGAGAGGGGAAGGAAGAAGAAGGGAGAAGCAAGCGCTGCTCCCGCCTGCGCTGTCCCACTGTGCGGGAGGGCTCGGAGCGGGGCCTGCCAACTCACCGCCGCCTTTTTGTCTTCTTTCTTTATTTTCCTTCCGTCTCTTTCCCCTCTTTGGAGGCCTCCCGATGAGTTAAAATGGTGCTGAGGCTCGAGGGGAGCTGGTCGCTGCTGGTGGGAAAGAGGTTCCTATGCCTGTCGGAGGAGGAGGACAGGCCGTGGGACATCAGTCGCGTCTTAGAATGGCCCTGGAAGTCGGGCAAGATCCGAGCAGTTTCACACACGGACATATCGAAGCCAGACCTGAAGGTACCGCTGGGAACTTCAAAAGCTACATTCTAAAATGGGAGTCCTTAGCCTGTGATCCGCAAACTTTGTGTGTGAGCACGTGTGTAGGGGGGGTGTGTGTGTTTATACCCATGGATATATAGAGATAAACGCTCTGTTGTTGGGTGAGAGAGGTCTTCTTGGTCAACTTGTGTGCTTAACGTGCACTTCTGGCTAAAGCCACCCGTGTGCTTGTCCTAATGCCGGAAATACCTCAAACTAATTATAAATAAGCTTTCTTCCAGCTGTGCTTTGAAAACTTAGTATTTTTATTGCACCCGCTGTGCCTAGGTTTTATTTCTGAGTATTTCCTAAATGTAACTTAAGGTCTTGGCAGTTTGGTTTGTGGGTTTTTTTTTCCCCAGAGGTGAAACCAAAACATTCCTGTGTGGTTGGGGTTGGTGACTGGTTTTCTCTTGTTCTTTGGAGTAAGGAATAAGGACTTCATCTGTTTTGAAAGACATAAAAAAAATTGTGTGTGTTGTTGGAGATTTCTTGGACTCTTCTTGGATGGTGGCTACTTATTAGTAATGTTTACCAATGGGATTTTTGAACGTGCGGTCTATTGCAAGCTTAGTGTAATTTGTTAACTACGTGTTTTGGGTGGGTGTCAAGCGATTTTCACTACTTGACAGTGGAGATCTTAAGGGATTACTTGACAATTGTAGTTAGTGAAACTATTCAACCGTGTCTAGGCAATTACTGTAGTATACAAAGTACTTACTGAGGACAACATTCCCATTATTGTAAGTGTATCCTTACGCTGTTTTGCTGTTACTTGTTTCTACAAGAGACTTTGGTGGCAGGCTGAACTATGACAGCAGAGACAATACAATCTTTCAGTTTAAATTGTTTCCTTGCGTATTTTTTTTACTGGGAAGAATTTTGTCATCTGTGATTAACTGAAGAAGCACTGACTTGTGAAACAGAAAGAAATCGTGTTTCTAACTTTTTAAAAAGTGTGAACTTTCTTATAAAGAGTCCCCAGTGTTCGAAGCCGAACTTCTTGTTGATCTGTGGCAGGGGTGGAGCTTTTTCCACTTCTGGCCGGCCGGGCTCTACTCAAGATGTGCTTGGGTTCAGGAGGTTATTGCTACTGCAGAAAGTTCTTAAAGATCTTCTCTGGGACTTAAAAGAAGGCCATGTGTTGTTTGGGACCTTGTTGTAAGCCTTGTAATTGGTTAGGCTTCTGCCAGAAGTACTTATTTGGTGTATTCTCCAGTAAAAGTGTTAAAGAAGTTGCAAAGTGGGCAGAGTAGACAATAGAGGTGTTGAGAGCTTTTGTCCCAAAACACTTGCCGTCTCCTTTCCTCTCTTGCGGCTCTTGTGGAAGAGAAATCTGTAGTTAGACCCCAAATAGTAGTGGACTGCGGGAGAAAAATGGCTCTGAAGAGATGAAATATTGAATCTTTCAAATTTTGTTTTTTCAAATAGCATTAGGAACAAGGTGCAGAACAGAAAGATTGTCAATTACTTTTGAAAGTATTTTCCTGTTTGTGCAGTGTTGCTAGTACAACCAAAACAAGGTGTTCTAGTTCTGGTACTTGTGTTATTTGCTTATCTTTTTCATTGTTCCTTGAATTTCAAAACGACTAAATTCATTTCTGCACCCATTTGTCTTACAACTCCTGTCTGGTAACATGCTTTTACTTGCCTTTCCCCTTAGAGGGAAGTTAAACACAAGGGGGTGTTTCTAAGATTCACTCAGCTATGGTTTCTTCACTGTGAGAGTAAATTAATTGAATGTATTTAGACTGCATTGTGTTATTTTATAGGAAGTAGGAGCAGTTTTTCTGGGAGTTTTGGGTTAATGGGAGTCTTTTTCCTGTTTTCTTGATTATAAATACTAGTGGTGGAATTCACATAGTTAACTATAATTGAGCAGCAGAGGACTTGTTGGGATGGGAAGGTTGTAGAGTTCAATAAGAATATTAATGTTTTATGTAACAGTAATGATGACAAACCGGTGAGAATAACGTTGGTAATAATAGGGCAGCATGAGATGTGATTACTTGATTGTGTGACAGAACGGTAGTGATCATGTTTGTGTTATGAGTACTTTTAAAAGGAAAAATGGTGTTTATCCTTTTTCAAGTTGCATGTGTCTCAATTCTATGGTTAGTTACTCTTTCACTTTGTTTGCTTTCTGTAGATCTGTGTAGAATTTGATGATGAGCCATGGGAGAAGAGAAGATGGATGGAAGTCTATAGCCATAAAATGCAAGCATTCCTGGTGGAGCAAAAGCTGGTACTGGCTGAAAGAAGATATCCAGCCACTTCTATGTCTCCTGTCCAGTGGCCTGCAATGGTAAGCGTATACTTGGCCTGACTAGGTGAGAGTAAATCTCTTTGTATTGCTAGAGCCACACAGAACTTGTAGGCACTTGAAGTCAAGGTGTTGTGCCTGGGGATACAAGATTTTATTTTTGTGACTTTGCTTCCATCCAAAACCACTTTTCTGTACAACGTTAATTCCTTCTCCCTTGAGTCTTATGTTTCTTCGTTCTTCCACAAAATTGTGGTTAAGAATAGAGAAAAACAGGGTAAATAATGTTTCTTCATCTGAGACAAAAATAATTTGAATTACTTATGTGATGAATGTTTGGCACAAATGATTTATGAGATCTGGATTTTGTACATATAAAAACTTGAGCTATGCTGCACAAACCAATGAACTTTCTCTAACTTTCTAAACTTTCTTTAACTGCCCTGCCTGGCTGGCTGGACAAATTAGATGGTAGGGTTGAATAGGGAACACTCCTTAAGGTGTTCAGCTAGCATAGTTTTACAGGACTCATGTGGATATCTCTAGTCATAAAAGTAGATGTGAAATAAATGGAAGATGCAAACATGCTGAATATTAATTATGTTGAAGTTGTGGTCAG
>JAOXOE010000405.1:43372971-43429571 GCA_028565055.1 Phoeniculus purpureus
CTCCACTTCCTTCATCATCCTCGTTGCTCTACACTGGACTCCCTCCAGCAGCTCCACATCCCTCTTGAACTGAGGGGTCCCGAACTGGACACAATACTCCAGATGTGGTCTCACCAGTGCAGAGTAGAGGGGGAGAAGAACCTCTCTTAATCTGCTAACCACTGCCATTCTGATCCACCCCAGGATCGTGTTGGCCCTCTTGGCCACAAGAGCACACTGTTGGCTCATGATCATCCGGCTGGTGGGGACCCCAAAAAAAAAATTTACCTGCGGGCCCCACCAGCCTCTGCCCTTGGGACCCCCCAGCAGCTCTGTGGTGCGGCTGGAGCTCAGTGGCTGCCCCACACCACCATGGGCCCGCTCCCGCGGCCAGCAGGAGCCACCTCAGCGCAGCTCCATGCCCCAGCGCCGCTCATGCCACAGCTGCCACCGCCCCTCTGCATCCTCCGCTTCACTTCTTCATAGGTCTCGAGTAACCCTGTCTAGCTGAGAGGTGACCCTGCCCATGGCAGGGAGGTTGGAGTAGATGATCTCTAAGGTCCTTTCCAACTTTGGTGATTCTGTGGTGATTCTGTACTTCCTAGAATCTAACCTAGTGTCTGCCAGCCCACACACAGGCGATATTAACTTACCACTTGATAAGCCTTAAAAACAAGCAACTCACTTGGCTTTCAGAAGGGCATCAGCAGCTTCGTCCACTGCCCTCCTCCGATCCTTCAGTGCTTCCTCCAGAGTGCGCCACTGAGAAGATTTCTTCTCTCCAGCCTCCTAAGAAGGACAAATTCCTAATTAGGGTCATTACAAACCACCAAGTGTCAAGAAAGTGAAACCCGGCAAAGGTTCACAGGTGCCTACAACATTTCACTACTCACAACTGAGCAACTTTGTCATGTTTGACTAACACACAGCTGGAAGCTTTGGGAATGATTTTTTTCCTCCAACACTTTGTTTTGGTGTTACTTGATCCTGAATAGGCTTTTTTATCCACCTGAACAACATCCACAGAGCACAGCTTGTGTGAGGATCACTGTATGATGCCCACAATGTTCTGGGTGACAATCTCTACACACCTTATAAAATTGCTCTTAAGCATAATATTTAAAAGACCATGATACTTTAGAATAACCTGCATAAATTGCACTTAAAAGCAAACTCTTTGGATACTCATTTATCTCTCTAATAGATTAAATCTCAAGTGTTTGTTTAGTTGCCCACATGCCCCTTTTTTTTTGTTTAACCAATTCTCTACTTCAGAATGGAACAGGAACCAGAGATTCCACACTCCTGGTGTTAGCACACCAGAACTCACAAGCTGGTACCACTCATGCCTCCTCAACTAATATTAAAAAAAAGAAATGAACAACCCAGCAGTAAGATTTTTACAAAGGTAAAAGGTTAATGGAATTATCAGGGTGTACGGCCTAACACCATAAGTATGTCTAGGTAAAAAATGGGCCTGAGCATTAACAGACAATGAATTAAAAAACAATGTGAAGACCATCAATGTCTACACTTGAAATTTTCTTGCAAAACAGAAACAGGCAAAAAGTTCAAAAGCAAACTCCTATTATTCAACTACTCCAAAATTCACCAGTGGAAAGACTAAACAAAACTGTGATAAAAGTAAAGACCTTAAAAAAAAGCTTCCAACTTTATATGTAATTGAGCAATGAAAATTTTTTCTGAACACAATACACAAAAAACCCCCTCAAATCATCCTCATCTGTCCAGCTAACCTCAGAACTGTCCATGGCCTCCTTCAGGATTTGTGAATGGGCATTCACCGCTTGCACCGCCAACTCCTGCGCAGTGATTGCCTGAAGGGTTATACGAGATGTTGCACTCAGGGCTCCTTCTAGGGTTGCTGCAAGAGCTGGAAAAGATTAATTAACTGAATTAAACTATAAAAAGCAGAGCCTTGGAATTAGTAAAATGACACATTATACCCTATGCATCTCCTTACATTATTGTCCATGACCCAAAGAGTTGGTCGGTTCAGGAACTAAATATTCAGCCTGCAGAAGAAAGGTCACTACAACAGGGTCCTTATTTCGAGGAACACTAAGGTGTGAGTCTGCACTCACAGAAATAAAGCTACTCTGTGGAAGATCCTTGCCATGTTTCTGCAGAGGAGCACGTCTAAACCAAGAGGTATTTTCCATCATGACAATCGTACAATGGCTCTTAAAGGAAGTAAGTTGATTCTCCCATCTTCTACAAGGAAGATCTACCCTAAAAGTAGCGTTCATCTTCCTAGCCAAGGAGGTGGTGGACTCAGCTACCGACAGATCTGCTGGTTATAGGAATAGCATCTACTCAAGAGTCCAGGCTTTTGCATCCTTCTCATCCCTGCTGTGCAACAACAGCCCAAGGCTCAGGCTTGGCTGAGAACCAAAGCACTGAGGAAAGCCTCTGTGTGGTCTGCTGAGATCTCCTTTCTCATGTGCAGCAGGACAGGTCTAATCACACACAGAACAGTGCACCAGCATATCTTCACCACGAGCGCTTTCCAAGCGTACAGAATAACCAGATAAAAATGCTCTCACAGTGGGATGTGGCCTCAGTACTGTAAAAATCCCTTTCAAACCCTTTATTCACTGGCTATGCCACTATTAGCAGTGAATTTCCGCTTACTTTAAAGACAGCTGTTAAGCATCCCTGTAGTCAGTGCCTCCAGTCTAGCCACTCACAAAAACTCCTTCCCTCGACACAGAAGATTTCAGAGCCATCACAGTCAGTTGTGCTTGTGCTGCCCCAAGTCAGAAGTCACCCTTCAACACCCATCCACTTCTCCAAGAGCCTGGTCTCCATCTCATCCTCATCAGCACTAGTTGGAGGATGACATGGAAGCTTTCCAGCAGTGCAAGCAAACCACAGCTTGAGCTGAGTTTGCTTTCAGAAGGCAAGTAACAAGGCAGCTGGGTACAGATTAACTGGACATACCAGACAGCAAAACACTACCCAGAAAAAATTATGTTTCTGTCTTTCCCTGAGGCAAATCAGAAAAAGATTCAAAATTCCTAATCAGTTGCAGCCAAACCAATCCCAAACAAGATCCCAGTCTAACAAACCAAGTGGTGAGGACAAGGTAGGCGGCAAGAACATCAGCTTTGGGACACAGGGAAAGTCAGAACACCTCTCAGTAATACAGCTGAATTAACAGGTCTGAGTTAGAACCCAAGCAAAGAATTGTCACGGTTCCCAACCCAGAACCTACAGGCAAATCTTTGCAGCACTGTCATACACCACCCCTGAACCTCCACCAAACAACCTAAAGAAGCAGCAGCTCTGTAGACAACAACCTGACAAGGGAACCCAAATGCAGGCTAACAGCATGCTCTGGCAGCAATGATCCTGACCCTAAACAGGGCTGGACGCAACAAGCACAACCCACAGACCAAGTGAAGGAGTGCTTTCCCTCTAACTGGCACTTACAAGATTACATCTGGAACATGGTGTCTCATTCTGAGAATCTCAGTATAAGAAAGATGCCAACAAACTGGGAAGAGAACACCAGAGAGGCGTCAGAGGGTTAGGAGATGGGAGCACATCACACGGACCTGGGCTGCTTCTAGCCTGAAGAAAAGAAGCTGGAGAGTATCTTCATTAATGCCTCCCACAGAAGAGACTGAACCAGACTCCTCAGGGGCATCCACAGAAAGGGCAAGAGGCAACAGATCCAAGTATCAACAAGAGAAATTAATGTGGTGTATCCAGTTCTCCATCACAAGAAGCAACTCAGAACTCTGAAGCAAATACAGTGCAACAACTCTTCTGTCATGTAGAACGTGTACAAGAAAACCATCAGTATGGACTTACCTGATATCTTTTCCTGTTCCTCTTTGTCTTGCTGGGCAAGCCGGGCCGCCACTTCTTCTGGCGACCGCTCCTTTATAGCAGGGGAGCCTTCAGGTTCTTTACCTACTCAGAAGTAAGAAAAGTGAATCTGTTTTAGCAGAGTCCAAATCCATGCACAGACTACTTGTAGCACAGTCACTCTCTTTTCAAAACTGGTTTTTATAGTCAGTGTCACTTTATAAACCTGACATCTGCACAAAGCCATGCTGAAACTACCTCAAGCTTTTATATACCCATAACTACAAAAGCCAGTCTCAAATCTTTAATTCAAAGGTAGCAGCATAGACAACTCACATGCATCTCTATGCTTGTTGTTGTCTAGTTACAAAAATACACGACTCAGAGGTGAGAGGCAAAGAAAGAACTGAAAAACACTTACAGAAACAACTTCTAAGTTTTAAGTCTTTTTCAGTTCTCCTCCGGCATGCCTGGGCAGTCCAGCCAAAACAATTAAACTTAAGTGATTGGGCTATGGTGAACCACAATTATACTTCTACTCCCTAGCCCAAGGCTACTTAAAATGCCTTTAAGAGTCAGCACTGACCTATGTAATTCTCTCAAGATCAACAGCAAAGTCTGGATCTGAACTGAGGAGAAAGCCCAGGCCTCCCAGCTCTCAGACTCATGCTGCAACAGAAACCACCAGGTTTCTTTTCACAATACTGTGCTAACTCTTAACAAAGCATTAACTTATCGCTGCCATGTCTTTTATGAAATACGCTCATATAGTAAAGAAATTAATCTTCTGTGCAAGAGACCATCACATCGAAGCTTGTGTATGCTTCTCAGTATGTTAAAAGCTCCTCAGGACATTAAAAAGCTACTAACAGATGAAAGGAGTCTTCTTTTGCAAGAAAAACAAAGAACGCCTTTAAAAACTGAGCAAATACAAACACAGATGCAAGATTTTATGCACTCAAAGCTATAGGATTTGGAGTTTAATTATCATTTTTGTAAGATCTTTTTCACCTTCTTCAGTCTCTATCCCCGGAGCTGGCACTGACATGGCTACACCTGTTGCAGAGATGATCTGTGCTGCAGCCTTGCCTGCTGTTAAGTACAGTTAGAACAAAACCAGTTAGTATACATGAGCAATAACACACAGACAGGGGTACAAGACTTACTTCCTCTCTACAAACATGTTATTTGGACTCAGATATTAACATTTCCAGAAAAAGATAATTTCTTGGACATACAGCAAACACGTATTACACACAGACACACACACACACACACACAGAGCCATGAGACAAATGTAAAAGGACATCACAACTACTCCTCTCCAAAGCAGTTCCATCTGATCTGGCTTTACAGTAGCTCAGAAATTATCCAAAATTCAGCTCCTTGCCCTGGTATGAAGAAAAGGTAAACGGCCTCATTTTGCAGCACCCAAACTGGTCTTCCTGCGGAGTATTGTATCTCAGCTGTGCAGAACACTCATTGAGCCACAGAACCATAGAATACCAGGTTATGAGGGACCTCAAGGATCATCTGGTCCAACCTTTCTTGGCAAAAGAAAACCGTGCAGACAATCTGGTCCAGCACCCTTCCCACTGTTAGGGACAACACACTTCTCTGGGGAGATTATTCCAACAGCTCATCATCCTTGTAATTTTCTTCTTGTACCTTTTCAAAATCTCCCCAGAGGTAACCCTGCACCTCAACTTTTCCATGTGATTCCTTGTAAAAAAGTAGTCTCCATCTTTGTAGCTACCCTTTAAATCCTGGAATCAGGTGGTACGTCGTCCTTAATGCCTTCTTCTCCCAAGGCTGAACAAACCCAATTCTCTCAGCCTTTCCTCGTATGGCAGCTTTCCAGTCCTTGGGTCATTTTCATGCCTTATCTGGACCCTCTCCACATCTTGTTTTGTGTAGTGCAGACTAAAACTGAACCAGTATTCCAAGTGTGGCCTGATCAGTATTGAATACAGTAGGATAATGACTTCTTTATCTCTGCTGGTCATGCATTTGGTGATGCGACTCAGCATTCTGTTGGCTTTATTTGCCACAGCAACACACTGATCCTCATGCCCACCAGAAACCCCAGGAGCTGCTCCCCAGCCAGGTAGATCCTAGTATGTATTCCCAGCTGCAAGACCTTACACTTGCTGAGCTTCGCAAGGTTCTTGTCAGCCCACTCTTCCAACCTGTCCAGGTCTTCCTGCAGGGTGGCTCTCCCTTCCAAAATGTCCACTTCCTCAGTCAGTTTGGTGTAATCAGCAGCTTCATTAGGCTACATTTGATCCCCTTATCCAGTTCATTTATGAAGACACTAGGCAGCACTGGACCAAATATCAGCCACTGGGGTCCCAACTTTTTCCAAGCTGCCAGTCCGGAAAGAAGCTAATTACCAGTATCTTCTGGGTGCACTCTGCAGTCAGATCCCCATCCACTGCATTGACCACTTGTCTAGACCATAATGCATCAGTTTCTCAAGGGAAGGCTGTGAGGAACCCTGTCAAAAACCTTAGGGAAATCCAGGTAGACAACATCTGCCACTTGCCCACATCAACTATGCGGGGTTACGCTGTCATAGTAGGCCATCAGGTTTGTCAAGCACAACTTGTCCTTGGTGAATTCATGGTTTTTCCCAATCATGTGCTTCATCTGACTTGTGGGAGCTCCCATGAGGATTCATGCTACAGCTTTCCTAGGCACTGAAGTAAGACTGATGGACCTATAATTGTAAGATTGAAGAACCTATGATCCTGAATTCTCTTTTACACTCTTCTTGTAGATGGGGGTGACATCAGAAAAATTCCAGTCTGCTGCAATTTCCTCCCATCACCGTGACTTCTCCAAGGTAACAGGGAGCTCCCTTGTAACAACAGCAACCAGCTCAGTGTAAAATGTTTGAGACCATCGATTTGTAGGGGGCAAGCTCCTGTAATGGTTCACATACCAACTCTTCCCTTACTGATGGCAGGTCTGTGTTTGCATCAACCTGGATTTTTATTTCCAGTGCCTGGGACCCAACAGCTGAAGTTTGTTTTTCTAAAAACTAAAACCTTTGCCTTAGTACTTGTCCTTCTGTGTGCTAAGCTAGATCCAAAACTCCACAATTCTATGGCCACTGCAGCCAAGGCTACCACTGACCAGGATGCTATAAAGTTTTCTTGGTTTGTCAGCAGCAAGCCCAGGAGGGCCTCATTCCCTGTGAGCACATCTAACATCTGTATGAAGAAGCAGTCCTCTGTGCATTCCAGGAACTTGACAGATGACATGTCAGCTGTTCTGTTTTCCTCCAGCGAATGTCTGGGTAGTTGAAGTCATCCATAAGAATCCGGTTGTGTTGATGTGAACCTGGTTTAAGTGACCCAAATACTACTTCCTTGACCTTACTGTCTTTGTTCAGACACTGGTAGCAGTGCAAACAGCAAAACTAAAAGCTCAAGCTACTTTAGACCAATTTTTGCATAACTAAAAATGTTCTAGTTATTTTATGACAACATACTCACTTTCAACTACTCTAAAGGAGTATTTTAATCTACCCTAGGATGTATGATATAAGAGATCATTAAGTCTTTTTCTTCTCTCTACATGACGTTCTGTAAAGTTACCTTCTTTTTCCTCTGGAGGAGCAACAGCTTCTGGTTTACTCATATGGGATTTGGCGGTGGGCTGTTTAGACTCTTTCATTACTTCTGCTACAGATGAGATCTTCAGTGGTCCTTGCTGTATCTTGAAAAATCAAAAATCAAAGTATCATCAGTTTTCTTAGCAGCCTGTGTGTCACTAGTCCCATTACAATGAAGAACATTTCCATATTCAGACAACTATTATCATTAATCTAACCTTCAGGGTACATGTGAAAGCAGTAGCAAGGCCATAAACTTCTTGCCTTGACTTTTAATTTAGAAGGAATCTTTACAATTTTCACCTGTCCAAAACTGAACTGACAGTTTTCACTATAACTATTTTCATTACATGTATTTTCAATACAGATATTTATGCAAAAAACCCAAATAATTTCAAACATATTGAGCATTTCTTGTCAGAACAAGTTAAGCCATTGGTGTGCTCTGCCCAGCTTCAGTTTTTCCATATAACTGCTCTGACAGCTGGCTCTGACAACTCAATCCTAAGTTTTTGGCCACCAGCACTTAAGGAGGTCACCCCTTAAGTGCTGGGCAATTCCTTTTCATGTTGTAGTATATAATTGTTCTAAAGAGACATGACTCCTTAAAGATTTTTTTAAAGAGAACAAACACTATTTGATACAGTTAGCACTGAATGGAAGATGCTGCAGGGCATGGGAGAATCAGAGTCGCATGATACCACTGATGCTGGTGTTTATCGCAGATCAGCGCTTAAGCATAGAGTATTACAGGGTTTTACATTAATCCTTTAATATCCATCATGCAAAGCCATAAAGTAAAATTAAAGCATCTGAGTATGAGCCATGACTGCACAGGTGGTAACTGTGCCCTATGACCAGTTTGTTTTGCAAAATGTACTAGTGCCTTGGAGGCCTTAAGAGCTTGGATGATCTCAAGTGTAGCTAAAACTAGATGGAAGACAGTTGTGGTTAACTGATAGTCTCAGACTCATCAATAGCAGCTTTCTTAAACACCATTTAAAAATATACTGGTTTTTTCAAAGGTCAAATGGTTTTTTCAAAGGATAGCCATGGCCAGAGCAGCTTTTAAGCACTGCTGGGTAGCATTTGCTTTCAGGTACAAGAGACTCTTGCAGGTCAATTTTATTTCAGCTGTATCAAGTTTTCTCTTCTCCAGGGATGTGTCACTCGAATGTTCAAATCTGATACTTACGCATGGCTCTCTACCATTTACAGTTCTATTGATTTTTAAAGTTTTCAGTTTTCTTTAAAATAAATTCACAGCTTAGAATAAAAGTTGTCTCATCCTGCTACAATAGTAACTAAGATAAACCTCTAGCCCCAGTAAAACAGCTGAATTCCAATGCACCATCTGCCTCTCTCTTGATCTGAGTATAAGCAGAAGAACTATTCAGTTATGATTTTAGTAGATTGTTTTACAGTAAATAAAACTAAGTTTTACAACCCACAGACCAGAATCACAAGATAACTGCAAAATTAATCATAGCTTGACAACTAGGAGCAAATGCTCTCTTTAACAAAAAAAAAATAAAAAAAAAAAAGAAAGGGTGGGGGCGACTGGGAACCTCTTACCGGTTTCTTTGGCATCGGTGTGTTGTAAGGTGCGGGACCAAGTGCCATCTCAAAGAGTTTATCAGAGTAGGGAATGGCCTTCTCTACACTGTCTCGGAACTGTGTGTCATAGCTGGCATACAGGACTGTTCCACCTATTCCTCCACCCACAACGAGGACACCAGCACCAATGATTTTGCCTACAGAAACACTGAAGGGTAAAGAAATTGAAAGTCATGTAAATTTGTTATGTGACAAACAGCAAACAGTTTTGAGTCTTCAGCTTACAGATGGGGACAACCACTATCTTTCAGAACCTTGCCAACAGACCTCACACTCTCTCTAAACCACTTTCAGCACCAGCGAATCCTGGTAGCATACTGGGTCATGACTAACCGAAGGGTAAGACAGCAACCCACAACCTTCCTTCTAAATATTAATTTGATCAGCTTAATTTAAATCTGACTGAATCAAACAAAGAACACCCATTAGAATAAGAATTAAGCAAAAACAAATCCCACCACTACCAATTCACTCCCAGGGAGCAGACTCCCTCTTGGTCAATGCAACAGAAGAACCAATTCTTCCCTCCAAAGCCTTCTACATACCCAGAGTCCCCCGAAGACGAGGCATATCCACGGTAGAGTCGTAATGGACGGAGCAATGTTCTCCCACACTGGCTGTTCTGCAAGGCAGGGAGGAGACGAGAGCTAAGCACCTCTTCACCTCAACAGCAGTACAGGCCCAGTTTGGGCAGGTTCGCTGCATCATCACCTCATGCACACTCTCTGAAGAAGCTGACATCAGAGCAGTGATGTTGGACAGAGACATTTGTGACAGGCAGATTGAAGGTTAAGGGTTTCTTAAGATGTAATTATACATTTTGAAAAATGAGACCAAAAAAAAAAACCCCCCACAATACAAAAACCCCACCCCAGCTTACTTCTGCTGTTTTGCCTATGTTCCTGACCTCCAGCCTGGGCAGTACAACTGGGTTAGTTCAGATCCTCTTCAACAGCTCAGCTCAGCGCTGAGCTTCAACAGCACAAGACAACAGCTGTTTCAATACTTAAAACTGCTAAACACCAGATTGAATACTTGAAACTATTTTTATTTCTGAAGATGTACAAGCTGTTCTCCTTCAGCCTCACTAATCAAGATTTCCTCTTGAAAACAATCAACTACACACCCATCTTCCAGCTGATACCATAATATATATAAACTACTACACAAAAAGTGATAGTTCATTACATTCAACCTATCAAAAAACACATAACCTGAGATTTCTATCTTCTTTGTCTCGTAATTGAAAATTAGGATTCACCAGAAAGACTGTCTAAGCTGCTCCAGCCTACAGAAGAAGGAAGAGTATTGGTTCCTCACATTTGGTCCTCCCAGCTCTCCAGCCTGTCCAGGTCCCACCAAATGGTAGTACAGTCTGCTGGAGTGTTGGCCACACCTCCCAGCTTTGTGTCATCAGCAAACTCATTGAAAGTGCACTCTAATCCCTCATCCAAGTCATTAATGAATAGATTGAATAGGATTGGTCCCAGTACACACCCTTGGGGGACTCCACTAGATACAGGCCTCCAACTAGACTCTGTCCCATTGACCACCACTCTCAGGCTTCTATGCTGCAGCCAGTTCATGATCCACCTCACTACTGTGCAAACCACACTTCCTCAGTTTGGCTGCGAGGATGCTATATGAGACTGTGTCAAATGCTTTGCTGAAGTCAAGACAGAACACATCCACTGCTTTGCCATCATCTCTCCATCTGGTTATATCCTCATAAAAGGCTATCAGGTTGGTCAAGCATGATCTCCCCTTGCTGAAGCCATGCTGACTGTCCCTAATATCCCTCTTGTCCTTGATGTGCCTAGAGACAGTGTCAAGAATAAATTGTTCCATCACCTTTCCTGGGATGTAGGTGAGGCTGACCAGTCTATAGAGTTAACTGGTTTCTCATTCTTGCCCTTTTTGAAGATTGTAGTGACATTTGCTATCCTCCAGTCCCTAGGCACCTCTCCTGATTCCCATGACTTAGAAAAGATTATGGAGAGTGGCCTAGCAATGATTTCTGCCATCTCCCTTAGCACTCACGGGTGCATCCCATCAGGGCCCATGGATCAGGGTACATCCAGTTTGCTCAACTTATCCCTAACCCAGTCCTCATCAACTGGGGCAAACTCCTCTTTTGTCCCAACTTCCCCTGGGGCCTCAGCAGTCTGGTGCTTGATATCAGGACAGCCCCCAGGAGTATAGACAGAGGCAAAGAAGATGTTCAGTATCTCTGCTTTCTCTGTATCCTCTGTCTTGAGGGCACCCACCTCATTCAGCAGGTGGTTGCCTCTAGTTTTAGTTTTACCTGCAATGTATTTGAAGAAGCCATTTCTATTGCCCTTGACCTCTCTCGTAAGATTTAATTCCAAGGAGGCCTTGGCTTTCCTAGTTGTGTCCCTACATCCTCTCACTAGAGCCTTATAATCATCTCAAGAGGCCATCCCCTCCTTCAATGACCTATAGACTTTCTTCTTCCTCTTGAGTTTGCCCAGCAGCTCCGTGTTTAACCACACAGGTCTTCTGGCTCCCTTCCCTGACTTCCTACCTGCTGGAATGCGCTTTTCTTGTGCTTCAAAGAAATGGTCTTTGAATGTTAACCATCGCTGTGATGCAGAACCCCTTCTCTCAAAGCCACAACTTCAATTATTTGTTGACAACTTTACTGACCCTCCATGCAAGGAGCTCAGGGTGAAAGCAAAGGATAACGTTTTTCCCTGTCTCTACCACAAGGATGCTCTGGGATCTTCTCTGCTTAAACTTCCTGCTGCTCTGGCTCTCAGGAGCAGCAGTTGCTTTGCTATCCCTGGCCTGCCATGCTCTGCTTCTCAGCTTGCTCAGTCTGCTCAAGCAACCAAATATCAACGACCAGTTACCTGCTGGTACTGACCAGGTCCAGCTCTCCTTAGACAATTGGATTTTTCAAGCTGTACAGGAGTATCCTAACACCAAGAAAGAGATGCGGACCCACCTTGCTGTCAGCTTCCATGTAATAGATATGTAAAAAGGGTTTATTTCCATTCTTAAAAAACGCTGTTATGACTTGACACTCACAATATTAAATAAAATAACAGCACACAAGTCTCTTTTGGGGCTGTATCAAAGCAAAAACATTGAGTTTCACAAGCTGAAGAGCAAAGTACCAGCAAGGTGCTGTAACACACTCTTCAGTTATGTCTCCACCAGCTCTGTGCTGACCTGAGCTTTAGCAAACTCACCCGAGAGAGGAACTCCTACATATAACACAGATGCACAGAGTCTCATATGAAAAACAGAGGGATGAGAGCTCTGTAGGGGTCATAAAAACACAGAAATGGAAGGCAGACAAGATAGAAAAAATGTAATTGTAGCTGCGTGGGGGTTGCTGCAGTTAGAGCAGAGAATAAACCAAGAACGTGTCTCTGAAAGATACTCCCCAGGCAGAAGGATACAGGCAGCAGGGATATCTTCCCTGATAAGCAAGGCAACAGAGAAGGCCACTAGATGGAGCATCCAGGTGTCATCGGGTTGGCGCCTCTTTCAGGCCTGATAACATCAGCATCAGCCTGGCAATCTCCGAACAGCCATGAGGTCTTCATGCCATGACAGTTTTTACTACTTGTTGAAAAACTACCTAGTTTTCAGATCTGGTTAGAGCCCATGATGCTGCACCCCTTGTGAAACAGGCACTGTAGTTAAAAAGTTTGTTTCTTATTTCCAGTTTCTGGCTTTTTTGCCACTCAAAAAAGAAACAAGTTTTACTTGCAGAAGATCCATGGGACCAGCAACGGCCCTCATGAGTACATACCTTCATGAGTAGCATAGAATCACCAAATCATTTAGGCTGGAAAAAACCTTTAAGATCATTGAGTCCAACCATTAACCGTCCCAAGGCCACTGCTAAACCATATCCCTAAGCTCCAGATATACATGACTTTTAAACACATCCAGGGATGGCAATTCAGCTGCCTCCCTGGGCAGCCTGTTCCAAAGCCTGATGACCCTTTCAGTGAAGTTTTTCTTAATGTCCAATCTAAACTCCCACTGGTGCAACTTAAGATCATTTCCTCTTGTCCTGTTACTTGTGAGAGGAGACCAACCCTGCCCTCTACAACCTCCTTTCAGGCAGTTACAGACAGCAATACATTCTTCCCCTCAGACTCCTTTTCTCCAGACTAACCAGCCCCAGATCCCTCAGCCACTCCTCACAAGGTTTGTTGTCCAGACCCTTCACTAACCTTGTCTGGACCCGCTCACACCTGTGTCTTCCTCTTTAATTCCTATGTGGGGAGTAAAAAAAAAACCCCAAACGTGAGGGACCAATACTCTTCCTTCTTCTGTAGGCTGGAGCAGTTTAGCCATTAGGCAACCTGTTCCAAAGCCTGATGACCTCAGGACCTTAAGATATGCTTCCTAATAGCCAACCAAAACCTCCCCTGGTGCAGAGTTTCCCCTCAATATGAATAAAATAGGTTAAATCTATAAAAATTATTTAACTGCATGCTCACTTCCGCTGTCAAAACTTAATTTCTGCTGTATTCATCTTCATCAGGAAACACGAGTAGGGGCAAAGGAAAAATAGCTTTACTTTTTGCAGTAAGAAAACAATCAGCAAGGACAGAGCCAACAGACTTCACAGACCGCTGTGGCCTCTCTGTGTTTATGCAGTTCTTCCACTAAGCATTTACAGACCAGAGAGTTCTGATCTGCAAAGAGCGACACTGGATTTTCCAGTGCTGCACAGTCAATCCCAGCCACCTTCTTTAAAGGCCGAACACATGCAAATAGTCCTTGGACATTAAACATATGCAAAAGCCTGTTTTCTGTCTTCTGAACTCCCAGCTCAAACTTTCCACAAGCCTGCAACCCCAGCCTTATTTTAGCAGGCATCAGATGACCTAGCTTGGGGAACTCCCCAGACTTACAAAGCAGCTGAGGAAACTCCAGCTGATTCACGGAGAACATTGGTGACTTTAAAGTGGGTGTTTGTCAGCTGCAGGGCCAGAGAGGGCTTTTAGATTCGTATCATTTAGGTTGGAAAAGATCTTGAAGATCACTGAGTCCAAACATTAATCCAACACTGACACCACAAACCAGTCACCTAAAGCCACATCTACACATCATTTAAATCCCTCCAGGGATGGTGACACAGCATCTTCCCTGGGCAGCCCATGCCAGGGCACAATAACCCTTTCAGGGAAGAAATTTTTCCTCATGGCCAACCTAAACTTCCCCTGGTGCAATAAGGCCATTTCTTCTCATTCTGTTGCCTGTTCCTTGAGAGACGAGACTAACTCCCCACCTCATTCCAACCTCCTGAATTTCAGATAAAGAGTGAAAAGGTGCCCCCGAGCATCCTTTTCTCCAGGCTAAAGACCTCCCAGTTGTTCCTCTAAGCCCTTGCACTCTACACTCTACCCCAGCTTGGTTGCCCTTCTCTGGACACACTTCAGCACTTTAATCTGTTTCTTGTAGGAGCCCAGAAATGAACATGGTAAATGAGGTGTGGCCTCACCAGTGCCCAGTACAGGGGAATGATCTCTGCCCTGGTCCTGCTAGCTACACTCACGCTGATACAAGCCACACACTGGCTCATGTTCAGCCAGTGTGTGACCTGGTGACCAGGTCCTTTCACACTGGGCAGCCTTCCAGCCACTCTCCCCCAAGCCTGTAGCACTGTGTAGGACTGTTATGACCCTTTTCCTTTGCTGTGTGAACAGAGAGCAACCAACACTGAAGGGTAGACCAGACCATAAAAGTTATCTAAACAGACTATGTTTTATTATTGCACTCTACACTCTTTCCTCAGCTTGGTTGCCCTTCTCTGGACACACTTCAACACTTCAATCTCTTTCTTGTAAAGCAGACACTTGACATGCAAATTGCGGCCTTAGCAAAAGAGTTCCCTCACCTAAAAACCTTTATGGCTTCTTAAAATTGTCCAACTTCTTTACATAGGCTCCATAGTGTATGATCGTCCTGATCTCTGCCCAGGAAGGGTAAAAGGCCAGAAAATACGTTCAACGTCCCCGGCACCGACTACTGTCTCCTGACTGCCCCTGTCAGGGCCACACGGCACCGCCTGCAGGCTGGCGCTACTCATCCCCCTGAACGCCGGGCGGCCGCACCCTTTGGGGGTCAAACCAGGGCAAGACAGTGGGTGCCCCAGACTGGGCCGGCGCCGGTGAGGCCACGGCGAAAAGACAAGGTCACGTCCTTCCCCGCCGCTGAGCGGGCCCTGCTGCGCCGCCGCCCAGAAGCTATGGCTTGTGCGTGGCCCCCGGGCCCGGCCAGTCCCCCGCGCTGCGGGCGCCGCTCCCGGTGCTGCGCCGTGGCCTGGGCCGGTGCGGAGGCGGCAGCAGGCCCGGTGACCGCCAAGCCCGCAGCTCCCGACATACCCGCGTGGACCACGAGTCCCGGCGTGCCTTACATGCCGCGCGCCCCGCAGTTCCGCGCAGTGCAGGCACTTCCGCACGCCGGGACTCGTAGTCCGGCCCAGCGATTGGCCCACGGGTCTCATCCACCCCGCAGCCCCATCAGCTCTCGCGGCCGCCCGTCAAACTCCGAGCAGCCAACCGCTGCCGCGCGTGCGGAGTCATTCAGAGAAGATGGAGCCGCCGTTAGAGGACGCGTCGCGCCTCGCGCCCCCCCCAACACGCGCCGCGTCGCTCTCGCCGCGTCCGTGCGCAGCCCCGCCTGACTGGGCCCTGTCCTTGCCAGGCGCCGCCGGCCAGAGCCACCTCCCACTGTCGCTCCCCTAGGGCCGCCCCGCTCACCTGCGTGGCCACAGCCAGCCCCGCTCGGTGACACGCACGCAGCATGGCCGCGGCGGCGGGTGCGGTGCGGGAAGCGCCGTGCGCGGTCACAGGCGGCGCCGCCTCCGCCCCCTCCCGGCAATGAGGAGCCGCGCGCATGCGCGGCGGCCAGGCTGGAGCCTTCCGCTCTGCCGAAAGGCGGAGCCACGCCTCGCGGGGAGTGGCGGGTAGCTCGTTCAATCGGAGAGCAGGGATGGGCCGTATGCAAATGCAGCGTCGGACGGCCGCGGCCCTGTGACCGGGACGAGCCTCCGCCGCCCTGTGACCTGAACGCGCCGACATGGCGGCAGTGGCGCGCGCGGCTGTGGCGGGTCGGTGTGGCCTTGGGTTTGGGAGGGAGGCGAGCGGCCGTGGCGAGGCGCGGAGGGGGCGGTACTAAGGGGCGACACTGAGGGTCTGTCTCTTCGCAGGGATCCTGGGCCGTGGCTGGGTGCGCTGGGGCGGCACCAGCCGCGCTCTCTCCGCCTTCTCCCGCTGCGTCCGGCAGGTGCGGGTACCGGCCCCACTGTGGAAACCGCGGCTGCCCCTGGGGGGCCTGGCCGAGGCAGACCCCGCCCCGCTCCTCAGCAGGTACCGAGTAGTGACAGCAGGTACTGTCACCAGAAGAAGGTGGTTAACGGGGGAGAAACTCCTCGGGCCGCTTCTTTCCCCATCCCGGATCGCTGCTTGACCCCGGAGCTCAGCAGTTCTCCGAGGAAAAGGCTGGAGGCGGGGTGTGAAACCCTTGTGAGGCCTTGGCGGAAACGGCACTGGCTCCGCTGCTGGTGGTTGATAGCGCAGAACTAGTTTCTGAACGTCATTGAGGTCTCGATGTTTGCTCTTTATAACCGCTTTTAGCAAGTGAAAAACGGTGCTTTCAGAGGACCCAAGAACCCATGGAGTGCTCTGAGATCTAGTGACAGGACAAGGCGGATGGTTTCAAGCTAAAAGAGGGTAGATTTAGGTTAGATCTTAGGAAGATATTCCTCATTGTGAGGGTGCTGAGGCGCTGGAACAGATTGCCCAGGGAGGTTGTGGATGCTCCATCCCTGGAAGTGTTTGAGGCCAGGTTGGATGGGGCTCTGGGTAACCTGTTCTGGTGAGAGGTGTCCCTGTCCATGGCAGGAGGGTTGGAACTGGATGATCTTTGAGATTCTTTCCAGCCTAAGCCATTTTATGACATAGTGTTAGATCAGTTGTTGTTAACCTTCAGACAAGTCACAGCAACTTCTGATTTCTGTTACTGTTAAAAAAACAGTGATGGCTTTTAGAAAAAGATGTTTGATTCCTGTTCTGGTTTTTTTTTTTCATATTTTCTCTCTATTTTGGGGTGACTTTTTTAGTGTCACGTCTCTACTTCCAAGCTTACTTCAGCAGCCAGCAAGAACTCTCACTTACTACAGCTTGCGGAAGGGGAAGAGGAAATCTGTGAAAGCTGTGGTCAATAGGTTTCTCCGGTTGCACAATGGCCTTTGGGTCAGGAGACAGGTAAGTCGTTGGGTTTTTTTTTAACATAATCATCCTCCTTACAGTCATGGGGCTAATAGTTTTATTTCGGTTAGAGGAAAGTTCTAATAGTTTGGAAGTTATGTCACAAGTCCATGCAACACTATAAGCTTGGAGAAGAGCGGCTAGAAAGCCAATGTTGGTTGACAGACGGCTGGATCTGAGCCGGCATTGTGCTCAGATGGCCAAGGCCAGTGGCATCCTGGCTTGTGTCAGAATTTGAATGGACAGTAGGAGTAGGGGATTGTCCTTTGTACATGGCACTGGTGATGAGGTCAGAGCTTCAATCATGAGTTCACTTTTGGGCACCTCACTGCAAGAAGGACTTATTAGGCTGGAGCATGTCCAGAGAACAGCAGCGAAGATGGAGAAGGCTGTGTCATACAAGTCCAGTGTGGAGCAGTTGAGAGAACTGTGTTTAGCCAAGAGAAAAGGAGGCTGAGGGGAGACTTTGTCACTCTACAGCTCACTGAGAGGAGGTTGGAATGAGGTGCGGACTGATCTCTTCACACAAATAACGAACGATAGAACAAGAATAGCCCCAAGATGTACCAGGGAGGTACATAAGGAAAAACTTCCCCAAAACAGTTGTCAAGCCCTGGCACAGACTGTCCAAGGCAGTGGTAGAGGTTCCATCCCTGGAGGGATTTAGAAGGTGTGGAGTTGCACTGAGGGACGTGGCTTAGTGGTGACCTGGCAGTGCTGGGTTAATGGTTGTATTCAATGGTATTGAAAGTCTTTTCCAAACAAACCAATTACATGATTCTGTATAGTTTTTTTTAAACTGAGACTATAGAGTGGCTCCCATCTCCCTGGAATTGGGCAATTTGTCCTGCTTTGCTTTTCAGCATTGCTCTGTGTGTATTTGCAGTGATTTAAGTCTTTTGTACATTTTCTTCTAACAGTCTGGTTATAAGAAGAAACTGTGGAAGAAGTCAGCTTCCCAGAGGAAGCGTTTGCGAGAGCTGCGATTGTGCACTAGAACACAGTGTAAGCTCCTTGATAAAATGACCACTTCTTTCTGGAAAAGAAGAAATTGGTATGTTGATGATCCCTACCAAAAGTACCACGATCGCACAAATCTTCGTTTGTAGAAATCTTGGTTCTCTCCAGGAAAGAGGTGGTGGTACCTGTGGCATGGTCTGAACTTTCGAATATGCACCTGTAATGCCAGTTACTTTTATAAATAAACCTGTGCATGTAATCTGATCAGAATTACGGGTACAGTGGCCAAAATAAAGGAATATTCAAGATTATCTTGAACTGCATTTGTATGTTACTTAGCAGAGGCCAGGCTGGTCACCTACACATTTTGACTTGTGTTGGTTTCCTGGGATTGTGTGGACCGTATGTCATGGGTGGATACGGTCTGAACATAGGATCATGCAATGGCTTGAGTTGGAAGGGACCATAAGGGTCATCTGTTCCAGCCCCCTGCCACAGGCAGAGACACTTCCCGTCACTAAAAGTGAATAATTCTGTGATACCTGATCTTAAATTTTTTTAAAGAAACATATAAATAACCCCAGGATATATTTTGTTCTTACTGGTAGCTTGTTGAATGGAGTCTCCTTGGGGAAGGGGACAGAGGGGAGCAGGGTCCGTTTCATATTGCTACCTGTTGTCGTATCACATCAGCTCTTGCCATGTCTCCATGCCAGAGATCAGAGAAGAAAATAGTGTTTCATGTCTCCATGTATTTTTTACAGCTGATGAAAAAAATTGTTAGCCATCAGATTTCATTACTAGATTCAAGTTTTTGTATTCTGTGTTGGTTTCTGAATAGTAGAAATATTCTTCAGGTCCTACACTGCATCCTCCTGCAGGCAGCTGTAATTATTGTGTTCTTTCTCTAAGCCTAGTGATACCTCTTTGGTCTCACGCATGGAACAAAACCAGGTATGTATTGTAGGGTCCTAATGGAGTGTGAAGGGCAGCTAGTCTCTGCTTTCACCATGGGCCCGAGCAGAGGTTTTCTCTTCTAGCACATGTATGAAGAGCAGTCACTTCCAAATGTTCACTAATACTTAGCCCATTACTGAACAAATGGTCCCCAGTTACTGGCTGCAGAACCACTTGCGCAGCAAGAGAAGGTTTGCAGTGCAAGGCTTGAGCACGTCAATGAATTCACTAATTACTCAGAGTGTTCAATAGCTGTATTTTTTTTCCAGTTCATAATACAGAAAGAAGATCTGAAGGACATGCAGCACTTAGTGAATACATCTATATACAGTCAGCCAGAATAGAGAGAAAAATAATACAGCAATCAAAGTAATTCTTCTGGCCTGCCAGATACATTGAACAGACTAAAGATGGTTTTGTATTTATTTCCTTTCTTAAAGAAAAGATTTAAGACTTTATTCAAGACGTGTATCAAGCAGGATAACAAAACCAGCAAAACATCAGCCTTTGGAATACAGTTGCCATGGCCATCCTCGCGAGGCATTAGGTGTACCATTTCATCACAGACCTGCTCTACCCATCACAACAACAAAGTCACATCAAATGCACAGTTACAATCCTTAAGTAGTTTGTCTAAACACAAATCCCAACATTGTGTTCTCTGTGATTTCAGATGTGGTGCTAGATGCAAAACAGGTACCCAAAATGAAACAGCTAAAAGGGGACTGTGATTAATGAGCATTGGGTCACGAGTACGAGGGTTCTTCACTAAGTGAGGACACTGCAGAGAGCAGTCAGAGGCAGCAGTTTGTTTATGTGGGGCCAGGGAGCATTGTACCTCTCCAGGCAGATTTATCCCTCTCATTGGAGTAACTAACCCAATTCCTTCTGTGCTGGGTTTACACTTAAGACAGCTTAGATTAACACAGGATTAATTCCAAAGTGATAGTGATACACATGAAGTCTTTTGTCTATATTTGATGTGATCCTGATTCAGCAATTGGCAGCAGCTGTAACTGCACCAGTACTGGCCCCTGTGACAGGACAGGAGGTACAGAGGGTTGTATGCAGTTGTTCCTCCTCATAACCAAAATGAGTTTATGAAATGGGTGAGGTAATTTTCTATGAACCTTCTTTTACTGTAGTTTCTTCCCCTCAGCCTCAATTTTACTTTCTCAAAGTGATGCAGGTTTCACTTGAGCCTTGCTCTGGGTAAAGGCTGTATTTTCTGGGGCTGGTCTGTGCCATTCAGGGTTACACTGAGCCATCTGTGAGAAGTCTGGAGGTGCTGCCTGTCCTACAGGACTGCCTTTATAAGCCCCAAACCCAGGCTTTTCATGCTTAAGCTACATTCTATGGCTATTTTAAACCAGACTGGTTGCTTTTATGCTAAAAGGGATCATCTGCCAGCAGTCCACTGGGTTGCACCCTCACATTTGGGAGAAAGCTGAGAAGTACCCGTAACACCACAGACCCAAGAAGCCATTGCCATCCAGGCCGTCCTCTTTCCTCCCTCTGGTTTGCCAGGAGGGGTCAGCATCAGCGCACGGAAGCAGCTCACTGCCTTGTTCCTTGGCAGAGGCTCAAGAGAAAAGCTGGAACAACAGATTTGGCGTCTGGTGTTTGTTCTGAAGGAACCCAAGTAGCACAAGAGGGGAGTGACAGGCTCGGGGCCACCACCTGTTAACAACTGGTGTGAGGATGATGAGGACCCAGAAGCGCACGACCATTCTCTTCTGCATACAGACCGCTACGGCACAGCACGTGTGAGGTTCGTCATCCACAGTTCTTGTCTGTGTACGCACAATATACAGCTCTGCTGATAAATTCATACCTTTTTGCCAGAGAGATGGAAAGGTTTATTTTTCTCCTTGATACAGTGAAAGTTTTGAGAGATATAAGGCAACTCCCTTGTCAACAGGTTATCACCTCAGCACATAAGAAATGCTAAACAGTCGAGTTTACAGTAGAACAGCAGATTAGACGCACAGTTAATAAATTTAGTGAGAATCAACGTCAATGTGGTGTGTCTGAGAGCATGATTTGTCAGCGGTTAAGTCACTCTATGTCACTGGGGTTTTTGGCATAACTGAGTGCAAACTTGTCAGCTTTTTTTTACCTTATGGCAGCCCATTGCATAGCAGGGAAACAGCTTGCTTGCAACAGGATTGTATTTTCTGCTAGCACTGCAGGCAGTTTTTCTATTTCTTTTAAATGTTTGCCAAAAGAAATCAAATAAACTCTAAAGCTGCTTAAAAATAAAAACCAGAAGCTTAGCTCCTCAAAGCTTTTGTTGACTGTATTTCAAGGACTGACTCTTCTGTAACTGTGATCCAGACTGGTTTGTTGGGTTGGGTTTTTTTTTCAATTTATTTTCTGAAGACTTTTTTCCTTCTTATCCATAGCAAAATAAGATTGAATTGGTACACATAAAGGAAACAAAATTCTCAGGTGATGAGGCCAAATATTGTGGCAAACACAGGAAATACCTGCTTGCTTTTTCCATTTCCCAGCCAGGTCAGACAAACGTTTGTGCAAGCACATAATTTATTTCTCTCTTCCCCACATACATAGGAGGAAACTTCAGGGATCCATCAGAGAGGAATAGGTGGGTTATTGATGCACACCCAGCTAGGAAAAGGTTTCAAAGGCCACTTCAGATGTTTCTCTGAGCCTGATACTCTCCAGCCAGCTGTTGGCATCCTGGGCTGCTGCACCTGCACTGGACTAACAGCCATGTGCTGATCTGTTAGTGATGGCCCATTCTACGTAATGCTAAACGTTTCTCTAGTCTACATGACAGGTCCAAGAGCAAACACAGAGGACCACATAAGTAACTTAAGGGTGAATCTCACATGCTCAACAATTACAAGAGACACCAACTTGAAGCACAAATACACAAACCCTACCACGTCTTCCTCTTCTTTTATATTTCTCATTTATATATGGATACAAATACACCACCCGGTTCGCGTGGTTCTGACCAAACTCCATGCTACAGGTGAAACTCTGGGTTTCGCAGAGCTGCTCAGACCCAGCACCCTGTTCTGCTTGTGCAAGTAGATCAGCAGCACCTCACCAGAGAAGCAGAGCGCTGGGGCTGAAGCTGTTGCAGGCTGGTGAGCAAGGTGCGTTTTCCACTGGAAGCACGTCACTAAAGACATTCCAACTTCAGTCGCTGCAGCTAGTACAAGCCTGGCTCTTGCACTTCAAAACTAGTGGTAGAACATCTGCCACAAGCGATAAGATCTAGTTCTTCTTTCCACACAAGACTCTTCCAGCTAAGGCAAATCAAAATTAAGACTCCCCTTTCATTACGTTGTTGAAACCATTCTCTCTTGCACATCTCTTCTTTATCCTCTGTAAGTGGTTCTGCCTCTACAGTTTTCAGCATAATTGTTTTCTCAGGACATGTGATTCACTTGCAGAAAGAGAAGCAGAGGTGCAGCTTGGCTTTCACTGATGAACCTTGGACATTTTGTACCGTCCAAGTACTTTGACATTTGTTCCATCCCCAAGGGAGGGAAGAGAAATCCATGGCTTCTGCAGATCCACTTTGTTAATGATGAAGGTATAAATAAACACGCTGTTGAAGTATTGTCATGAGTAACTGACAGGGTTTGTTTCCGCTATGCAGTCACAGAGCTCGAGCTATGCAGACACCAACAAGAACTGTAAACATACGGCCTCGTGGGATGAGCGTGAGTGAGAGTCACACTCTGCTAATGAAACAAGGACTTGTAACCTGCAGGTGTCTGCCAGACTGTCCTGGCCGTGTCACAGACAAACGCGAGAAATGTGTAACAAGGATACAGAGAGAAGAGAGAAAAAGGCCATGTCTACAATGCTGAACATCAAAGCACATCCATCCTGCTGCTGCTTCCGACATTATTAACAAGTAGCTCTTTTAAGGCAGAAGAGAGACATTCTGTGGATCTTGGTGCTATTGGCTCATTGCACTCACATTGTTTCAGTGGCAGAGGACGAGGTACTTTTCTTCCTGAAGCGAAGTCTAAGGGTCCTAGGCGGTGCCTGCAGAAAAGCAAGAGAAAACTTCAGTGCTGTAACAGGGAACAGTTTTTTCTTTCCTTAAAACTCACCCATCTTTGTGACAACAGTCCCATTTCAGGCATGAAGTAACAGAGAAGCAGATCTCAGCCCTGAAAAAATCATTAACAAATGACCAGCCAAAGAAAGTTCTCATAATCCTTTACCCAGGCTACACCAACACCTCTCCCTCTGATGCTTGGATAAAGGTGTGTGTAAAGTTGCTAGTAACAGTCAAAGAAACCAGGACAAATTGGTTGCATTTGCAGCAGTTCATGGATCAAGAGAGCAAACTGGTGGCAGAAAGTCGGTGCTGGTGTCTCCCAGCCCATCCTGCACCAACTCAGCTCACTGGGGTATTACAAAACTGAAGGGGTGCACAAGGTGAAACACACTGGGCAAACATAATCTTTTAAAAGATCAGCCTCTTGTTTGGGAGACAGGCCAGACACTGTCTGTCTTACCATTAATGAGTGAGACTGCTTTTTGGGACTTTCCAGCCCAGAATCATGCTGTATTCCCACACTCACGTGACGCAGCAAGGTATAGATGTTCATATAGATAAGGAACTGCAGCATGGTGAGTTTTCTTTACAGTCCATCTAAATCTCCATCTCCTCTAGTTTGCCCATAAACCTAAGTAGCTTCTCATAGAGAAAGGATTCACCCAATGCCTCACCCCATCCTCCAAGCCTGAAATCTTACCCCATCTCCACTGTGAAGCGGCAAAAGAGTGACAGATCTGGATGGGACAGCTGCAGCCAGAAAGGTGCAGCTGAGAGATGAAATGCAGAGGAAGAAAACTGCTATTCATGGCAGTCAGGGATCCCTCACAGACTCCACAGCTGCTGGCTCAGCAGTAAACCAGAAGCCCTGGCACACAGCTGGACAACTAGAGCAGTACCTCTGGCAGCTTGGGAGAAGCCTACTCTTTGGGAAACAAATGGCTGTTAAGCAAAGCAGCCATTAGCTACACAGTAAACACTTCTAAATCAGCAACAAATGCTTCTGCCTTCTTTAGGAGGTCACTAGACAGTTCTGAGAGCAGCTAGAGAGGCTTTCCATGGTAAGAACAGGACAAAGCAGCTCTTGATGAGAGTCCCCAGAGGTAGGACAACCCACCAGAGTGCCCAGGTGGTTGTGGAGTCTCCTTCACTGGAGATATTCAAGACCCGCCTGGATGAGCTCCTGTGTGAGCTCCTGTGTGACTTGGTCTAGGTGATCCTGCTGCTGGAGGCGGATTGGACTAGATGATCTTTTGAGGTCCCTTCCAATCCGTAATGATTCTATGATTCTATGACACACAGCTGCTAACCAAAGCATACCAATCCCTCACACTGAACTGAGGCGGGGGTGGAACAAATCCAGCTCCCTCATGTTGAAGATCTCCCAGTTCAGATCTCAGTACTGCTGCCTGTAGCTCCATCCTCCCTGCCCACTCCTGGAAGGAGCCTTTGCCTACAGCATCTCCCATATAGATTTTATTTGCTCCACAACCAAATGTTGCTAAAATTGCTTTCAGCAAACCACAGCCTGAGATCTGTGTCTCCTTTTGTTCATGTGTTTCCATGAAGTAACTTAAATCACCTGTTAACACAGTGCCAGTCTCAAAAATGCTGATTCAAACTGCTGCTGGTTTCAGTGAGGTTTGGCTGGGTGTGAACTCAAGTGAGGGGGAATGGGCTCCAAACTGTGCGTGCTCCGTCTGCTACTTTGGGGGTGAGGTGTGGGTATGTTTTCCTCTACAGACATGAAAAATCAACTAGTGGTTGATATCTTAATCTTCTCACCCATGGTTTAGAGCTAGATAAAAGTTTTACAGTTCAGATCCAATTCTGAAGTCCTATCCCATTATCTCCACAGGCACTAACTCAGGCTTGTTTTAGGAAAACCACATGTACAGAAAAATGAGCAAACCCATAGGAAAAGCCACCCCAGAAGCTCAGAAAGATAATGTCTGGAGTCAGTAATTTCAGACCAAGGAGAAATGTTCATTTGATTGAAGGTTAAAGGAGTGTCATTGAAAGAGGAGCCTTGACAATATGGAAGTACCTCAAGGGGTCGATCCTTCATTTTGGGCCTTTTGTTCGTGAATGCACAATCCAGTGAATCGTTCTCTTCATCATCTGAGAACACAGAGCCTTTTGTTTCACAGTATATCTCGGGTGGCTTTTCATATTTATTGTCCACACCTATTTAACGCGGCAGGGCCAGTTACCGTCTAAACGTAAAGACAAAGGATGAGGAAATCAGTGATGGTTTGATTCACATTCTGCCAAAGGCCACCTCACTGCAAAGCCATGCATCTTCCAGGGATTAATAGTCAGAAGGGTCACACATCACACACAAGTGACAGCAGCCCTTGTTTGTGACACTATTATAAATTCTACTTGGATTGTTTTACATAGAATCAAATTCACAACTGCCAATGATCTTCTTTCCCTCTACTCTGCCCTAGTGAGACCTCATCTGGAGTATTGCGTCCAGTTCAAGAAGAACAGAGATCTACTTGAGAGAGTCCAATGGAGGGCTACGAGGATGATTAAGGAACATTTGCCTTATGAGGAAAAGCTGACAGACCTGGGGCTTTTCAGTCTGGAGAGGAGAAGACTGAGAGATTATCTAATTAATGTCTATAAATACATGAGGGCTGGGTATCAAGAAGGCAGACACAACATCTTTTCACTTGTGGCCAGTGACAGGACAAGGTGCAATGGGATTCAAACTCAAGCACAGGATCTACCTCAACACAAGGAAGAACTTTTTACTGTAAGGGTTACTGGAAGAGGCTCCCCAGAGAGGTTGTGGAGTCGTCTTCTCTGAAGACTTTCAAGACCTGTCTAGATGCATTTCTGGGTGACCTGACCTAGTTTTGGTCCTGCTCTGGCAAGGCGGTTGGGCTAGATGATCTTTGGAGGTCCTTTCCAACCCCTAACACTCTGTGATTCTGTGATGTTCTGGAGGTTGATTCTGAAGACAGAGCTTTTCTTGTTTGGATCAGAGATAAGTAAAAAAACTGACTTCTTGAGTAACTGATTCCATTTACAGAGCCTGTATCTACTGCATCCAGAAGGACAGTCCTCTACAAGCCTCAAATGAGTGTTGCAGCCCTCTGGACAGTACCAAGAGAGCTGCCTGGGATGCACACACTTGAAGCACAGCAGCACTAGTAGACTTGAAGCTGAGAGAGAGCTCAACCTAGTCTGAGATCCACTGAAGTGAACAAAAAGCTTTACCAATCATTGAACAGGCCCTTAGCAAGCGGATGTGTTGCTGCAAGACCAGAGCAGGGAAAAGTCTCTCTTCTGTCACTCTGGGGTAAATCTTATGGAGGAACACTGACGCCACTGCCACGTGCTTCGTGGTTCTTATCCTTGTAATTTATGGCACAAACGTTATAGGACTGGTTATGTTGCAGAAACATGATCCATTTGTTGCCTTAAATGCAGTTAGTGAAGCAAGACTGCCTTTTATTTTTAATGGAAAGTCCAAAGCAAGAGGCACAGAAAAGGACGCCCAGTGTGACCAAGCTTCCTGCATCAGTTCCTTACCAGCAGGGATGGTGCTTTTTCCGTTTAACTGATAGTTTGGCTTTTTTTCGTTTTGAAACTTGTTGGGAATGGAAATGCTTGTGTTCAGATGGCATCGATCACAAGGATTTGCTCTACACTTACACTGTTGTATGAACACAGACAGAAATAATATCATGTGCTCCTGGTCTCAGCATAACTGTAAGATGCTGCTGGACCACAGACTAAAACTCATAGGTTAAACCCAAAGAGGATTCTTAAACATTTAATACTCATTGATTACACCTAATACCAATGGATTATATTTAGATTCTTCCAGCACAAGATGACTGAATTCTCCAGCAGTTCTTTTAGTTGCGTAACACTGAGACAAAGGGGAAGAGATTTGGCTACAGTAACACCACAAGTCACAAGCAGGTCACTGGAGTTCTCTGTGATGCCAAATTCAAGGCAGCAGCTAGATGCTCCCAGCCACTGCCTTGAGCCCACAGGATGCAGCTGCTACCCAGAGACACCATCTGTCCTCTGGCCACTGACCCCTTGGAGGTTTTAACCTTTTTTCACCAATCACACGGGCAGGCTGGAAGACACAACCACAGGAATTGCTGGAAGGTGACACTTTCCCAGCTGCACTGAAAATGCTGACAGTCACATTGCAGAGAGAGACCTGGACTAATGCTGAACTGGGCTTTTTTCATGTAGTTAAGACTAAGCTGTGGGGATAATTAAATGTTCTCTAGACCACATGGCAAAAGAGTACAGGGGCATTTAATTTTAGTTACTATTTTATCCTTCCACTTGGGCAGTTTGCTACCCAGCAGGAGCCTAGCTTATGCCAACCTGGATGTAGAAGCTGGTCCTTGGAACCTCTCTAAGCCAATGAAAACTGGAGTCAAGTTTGGTTTATGTGCTATTTGTTCGGCAAAGACTTAACCAAGTATGCCCAAATCTGCAGCCTGGAGGCCAAGTACTGGCCCCAGTACTTCTGTAGAGGTTCCCCCAGATGTGAGATGTGGGCTGGACTTCAGATGGCTGATTTCCAGAGAGTAGAATTGAGTCAGGACTTCTTTCAGTCACCTCACTGAGGTTTGTATGGTGGCCCAACACAAACATTTGCCTTATACAAGGAGACATGGGCTTCCTCCAGGGAAAAGAGGACATCAAATGGGACAGAGCAGGGAGGTGCTGGAGATCCAGAATTAGAGCGTTCAGCAAGCAGAGAATGAAGACAACTGGTTGCTGAAGCTGAGCATACAGAACCAGGCAAATGTGCCCCAGTCCCTTTCTCCTACAGCCAGCTGCTCTGCTGCAAATGGAGACAGAAGGAACCGTCAGCCCTGATAATGCTTCTGTGAGTCCCATGTTTTTCTAGCATACTTTGCCTCCTCCATTATTATCATCTTTCTTGAAATTGGGTGCTGGGAGAAAAAGCTTAGGCACAGTTTCCTGAAGGCCCCTCTGCAGTCCCCGTCAGCCCGAGCATACTTCCATGACCTAGAGCTGCTTCTGTGAAGATCGAGAGCTCAGCCTCCAAGCTTGCACACACTGCTTTGGCCCTGACAGCAGAAAGGTCTGCAAGGTCAGTGGAAGTTGGGCTGCCAGCCTTCCTGTTCCCTGCTCTGTCTCATTGTGAATGAAGCACCAAAAACTAGCCAGATAGGAATGAGATTTGCTTCAGCCTTACTGAACTGGAAAAGGGAAGAAGCGGGTCCATCCCAGGCCTCCACGACATTTTTGACCATTGGCGTGATCAGATTTTCAAAATACGGGCCCTTTTTTCAGACCCAGAGCAAGATGGGAAGATTCCCTGCTCATCCTGCCCTGGGGAGGACACGTGTCTTGTGGGCAATCCCAACCTCATATTGACCTGGGGTGCCAGACTTTGTCCCACGTTTGTGAAAGCCTTATGCTGTTGTGGGACTGGAGTCAACTCATCTCTGCAGAGTAGCTGTTGTGTGAGCACCGGTTCTGTGCTGTTTGGGGTTTTTCGTGAATAGGGTGATGACAGGCTAAAACCCTAATTTTCCTACACCAAAAGAATGAGTCATCTGCAGGAGAAAATGTTTAGCAGGGATTAAGCAGAAAAATAAACACGTGTGAGGAACTGGTGGAGAGTAGATGACACTTAAAGCAAATGGATGGGTTTTTGGACACTGAGGTTTGCTTCTGGAGAAGGTGAAGACTGAGAAGCAAACCAAGTTATCAGGGCTGGCACAGACTTCTGGAGAACAGCACATGGCCTTGGGTGACCCTTCTGTGTGTTTCTAAGAGTGATCATTAGGATATGAGGCTATGGGGCCTCAGGGTGCTATCAGATGTCCCCAAAGTGCCAGAGCCAGCAGGTAGGCTGCTCCAGGGAAGCAGCTGACAGCCCTAGGGACCATGTCACAGCTAAGAGGTGGACGTGTAACAGCAAGGACCATATTCCAGACCTCTCTCCAGAATCTGACTATAAAGGGAGCACTTAATCCAGTTCCTATCATCCTGTCCTATAACCATTACATTGTGAGGGATGCCCTGAAGCTGACCAAGATCCAAGTAGACAGGCTTGGGATTGAAGCTATTAAATGCACCACATAGAACAAACTAGCGCAGACAAGAGAATGTAGGGCCAAACCATCACCATCTTTAGTCTCAGTAATTCTACATAGGATAAAATAATCTCACTTGCAAAACTCTTTCTACAGCAGCAAATAGGATTCAGTAACAGGCTGGGTTTTAAGTGATTTTTTAGACTTGGGCTCTGATCTATGCTTCTCTGGAGTGACTCCTATGGATTTTCATGAGTACAACAGAGGTCAGGACCTGGCCCACTCTAACTACAGATGAACAAGCAGCTTTAACCTAGATCCTCTGAAAAATGTGGACACTTCGTTACAGTGAGAACTAAGCACCCCAATACCTCTGAGAGAAGCTGGACACCCCCCTTATTTTGCTGGGCACAGGACTTCTTCCTCTCACCAGTACAATTGCTCAGGAGCCATGGGGGAAACCACAGACTACACAAGCAGGGAGCAACATGTCATGTTACTATAGTGGAGGACAAAGTTACTCCAAACCTAAGCCTTTCCAGGTGATAATTCAGCTGAAGAGGTTTGCACACCACTTAATAAGAGCAAGAGAACAGATATTTATTATACAATGGTGATCAGCTTCTTGTCCCTGCAATAAAGACAAATTTGCCATAATTTCCAAAAGACATTGACCCAAGTCATGTTTTCATCACCAAACCAAGAAGTTAGGAGCAGCCAGCTCCACCAGCACACGCTGCCAGGAGCCACAGAACAAAGGCAGACACCCCTGCCAAAGCTGAAGGCAAAGTGCAACCAAAGCAAATGAGTCTAATCACAACAAAGTCACCCGTTAATGAAAACACATCCCACAAATTATAAAGTTGTTAAGTGCTAGTCTATTCCAAACAGCTCAGAAGAAAACTCATGCAATCTTTGAGACTTACGTCAGCGTTCCATAATATTTACATAGAGAAAAGGAAAGAATAAACTGTTAGGGGAAAACATTGGGGTGTGGAGGGGGAAGGAACAGTGTTCCAGAGCACAGACATCTTCATTTTTGCTTTCAGAATACCTGCAGTTCAAGCGGAGTTTAGTAAACAATTACTGTTTTAACTTTCTGTTGGTAAAATGCAAATGTACTTAAAGAACCTACCAACTGCCTATGAAAATTTTTCCTTCCTTGAAACAACCAAAATGAGCCTGAAAGTATTTTTGGAATGCGCAGAGAAACTCCCAAATTGCCATTCAGAGGTACCACTGCAAAGTGATGCAAATTATCCCTGTGAAAATCTGGTTAAACATTTAGTAAAGGGGAGTTTTAAGGAACAAGATGCCCTACAGCAACGGGAAGCTGTCGTTTCTCTTATTAAACTTGAAGAACAAAGGTTCAAAAAAATAAATCCCCAGAACAAGAGCTGGAAGCAAAACTGGCTAAGAACAAAAATGAAACCACCTACAGCATTTAATTGAATTAGTTCAGAGATATATGAACAGCCCCCTTGATGCAAAGACAATTAGTTTTTTAAGAGAATTTTCCAATGAACTAATCTCATGTGCAATTTGTAACATGCCACAGAGAAGGGGTTGGCTGTATCTCATACACCAGTACGGACATTTGTTTTAAAACACATTTAACACATTAAAATTAAGTGAATGTCCCATCAAGGACCATATTGAGCCATGCAGCTGACTGGGTATGATCTGTCACCTTGGCTTCAAGGTGGCAACCGCATGATTTTATTGAAAAATCCAACATTATTGTTTTGGAAAGGCTCCAGGCTTTACACCATGGCACCTTGTGAAGGGCTGACTGTGGGGGTTGGCTGTGCTGACCACCAGTCACTACTGAGCCATAGTTTTTAAGGGGTACATTACTGTATCAGTCACCACTGTGGAGCACACTCAGAACTCAGCCTCATTCCTCACCAGTGTCCTGGCACATTTCTCACACTGCCTGGGACTCCTAATCAGCATTTTAATGTCAAGTGTTGCTGCAACTGTTTCCCTCATATACAGCTGGATTTTCAACATCTGCTAGACATGTTTATCATCTGCAAGGATTAAAACTGTTTCTCTGCAGCTCTATGCAGCAGCACCTAAGTGACGTTAGTTGAGAGAAAACCACCAAACATAGTATTTGTTACTTCTTAAATGCCAGTTTCAAGCAAGCTTGTTTAATATTGACCAGCGTTTAAGCATTTACTAGGCACTGCCAAAAGACAAACAGATATCCCTGGAAATTTTCACTCTGTCCTTCCTGAAGAGGGAAAGTAAAAAACCTCTTATGCAATTGTACCTTTGTTCCTTAATGCTGCAGCCTGACTTCCTGCAGGCTGTGAACACAGGAGAAACTTGTGTAAAGGCTTGGAAGGAGTTTTGCCAGCAAAGGCACTGCCACTGAGCAAGAACAAGAAGATTCTGCTGGTGCAGAAGGCATTATGAAGACACACTGGAGCGTATATATAGTGGAACATGCATTTCGTGATGCTGCCCAGAGCGTACGAAGACAAATGTCCTGAGTTGCGTCAATGCTGCATCATCTGCAGAGCACGAGGCTAGCTGGAGTGAGCCAACAGGGCAAGAAAGAGCAGTTCTGGTGAAGCAAATAGCTCTGGTGGCAGAGGAGGCCACCATCACTGACAGTGATGAATCTGCTCACACACAGCGTGAGCTCACACTGCCTTTACTCTCTGCAGAGATGCACATTCCCATGGCATCTGCAGGCCATATCCCCCGGTAACACTGGGATTTAGCCCAGAATGGTTTTATCACGTCCAGTGCATCTCTCAGTGTGCTGCATCTGGGAGGCAGGATTGGCAGGGTCTCCTCAGAGCTTTGGGCATTTCTGTAGGTCAGCCACTGAGAACAACAATTGATTTTCACTTGCAAGAGAATTAAGGCAACTGCTCCTGCTCCAAAGGCTGCATCATAGCTCTAAACTAGCCTTTAATACTGCTGCTTGAGGTAAGACTTGACTCTCTGCCCATTTAGACAATAAATTCTCTGGAAAAGAGTAACATGATTACAGAGAAGTTGGCACCAAGGAAAGGCCGGTGCCAACAGTCCAGGGCAACTTAGTCCTAGCTAAGCAGTCGTAGCTTCTTTCTTCCCTCTGCATTTTGTGGCGTTGGAAAAAACCTGTGTGTTCACATTCCACAGTCAGCTCTGTGAGCTACAAAGCTGCTCTTACAAAGGAGCATTCTGAAGGGCAGGCTGTTGTCTGAGACTGCATTAATGCATCTATTGCCTTGGCGACAGAGAAAGGGCAGCCTGTGGAGACAGAATGAACCCTCTAAGAGATAGAGTCTCCACATATCCCTATTGACATGGTATAAGAGACTAGATTATGCCAGGGGATTAAAACAAAAAAAAAAACCCTAAGACAAGACAATATTAAAGGAAGGGCACACAATTTAAAACAGATATCACGACTTTGGGCCCAATTTGTAAACATATTGGATTGATTACTGCTCCAGCATCATTAAATTACTTTCCTGAGCTTAACTCATGACAATTATGCACTTAAGGATTTAGTGATTCTTTTTCTAAATAACACTTTGAAGTCAAATGCATAAACTTGGTTCAGACTGAAACTGGAAAGGTACTAATAGAATGCACTGTGAATACCAAGTGGCTTCTGACACTGTCCTAAAACAGCCTTAATTTCCCTCCACAGTGGCACACTCACTCCAAATGTGCAAGTGCAAAGAACCAGAGATCAGTGGGGAGGCTGAAAAACCGAATTCAAAGGTTGCACAAGGAGACTGTCAGGATGGACTCACCAGCCTCTAAACATTAATGCTGTGGGGCACACTAGGTGCAAGGCAGTGGGAAACACTGGTGATAGGATGGCTGTGGCTTGGAGGAAGCACTGTGATCCTTTGGTCCCTGTGCTGCCATCCGCTGGGTAATGGCATCGTGCAAAGTAAACAAAAAGCACATGAGGTGGAGAGTGAAGGCATTGGGAAGGTCATTTGCTTTCACCCATGAGTCACTGCCAGTCTGGATTTCTTCTGTCTCAGATAAGCAGCTTGGCAGCCCAAATCAGAGGCCTCCCCCTCTTTTCATCTGTCACTGGGACAAAACGTAGAAGTGACACAGCTCAGCTCTTAGCAACCAAAAAGACCACTGGCAGCTAAACTGCTCACTATGCTTTTAAGTCTGTAAACACAATAGGTGCTGGGGGCAGTAGGGATATCCTTCAGAAGTGGCTCCAGCACAGACTGAAGCAGGGAGAGTCTGTTCAGCCTATTTTATCACACCAGGAATCACTACTAGGCTTCTTGTACATCCTGCTCATCCCAAACATGAGTGTCCTTTCCAGCAACAGAAACACACACCACTCCTTGGGGAACAGACCAAACCAGGGCCGAGACTGAGGGAGGCTTGTTCTTGCTGTGTTACCAGTGGTTTTACACTGGTGCTGCAAAAACAGGGGCACATCCTCCAGAACAGAGGAAGGACTGAGGCTTTTCTCCAGAGAAATATTCCCCAGCCTTGGGTAAGACAGGTCAGTAAGGTGAGAAGCACTGCAATAGTTGCCATCAGCACACTCAGAGCTCAGACTCACTCACAGCCTGACCTTCCTCTAGTTTGTTCCCCAGCCATTAGAAAACCTAGTAAGAGTCAGAGCAGCAGGCACAAGCCAGGCTGGGGAAGGCAGCCATGCTCCACAGGGATGCGTGGGTACCAGTCAGGGGGCAGACATCCAGCACTCACCTCGGAGGAGCCGGCACACTGAGCAACACGTGCACACTGGAAGAGGAGCTGAGCATTAGAAACTCTTCAGGTGAAGCTGCTATCTCTAAAAACACTCAGCATCAATTTGAGGTGTACTTCACATCCCTCTGTGCATTAAGAGACCATCTTCTGCGTTCACCAGTACAGAGCAGAGACTGGGAACATGCCTCACCCTGGTCTATGCACTTAGTGGGTGTTAAGGTGGAGATCAAGTACACCTTCCTGGCTCTGCTCTCAGATCACCAAACAGAAATACCTCCTGCTAGAGGAGCCTGGGAGTATGGCTAAGCAATGGGGGAACAAGGTGCAAAAAGCTGCCCAGGAATATATGCAGGGTGCAATATAGGGACTGCTATTGCTACCTGCAGCAGGTTTATGCTTCTACAAGCACTGGTGCAGCCATTCATGCAGCTTCTGAAGGAAAACTACCCACAAATCCCTGATATTCCTAAATCAGGGACACGCTGAGGAGTCCTGCAGGCAGTTTCTTTGGTGGAATTGCCATAAAGATAAAAACAACCAAGGGAAATGCATTGGACCCTTCACAGCAAACACAGGTGCTCAGTGTACAGCAGGCAGCAGTGAGAGGCAGTAAAAGGTAAAGAAGGAGCAATTTTCCTTCCCTCCAAGGCAGCTCTCATATATTCTATTTCTTGGCCTCATAGGACACGCTTAACTGGACAAAAATAAACCTCTGCTGTGTCTGCATGTGATTGTTACTAGCTAAACACCAAACTCTTTGTACGGTCTTAGTGTCAGGATGGGATCTAGAGTCACAAATCCTTCTAACCAGCACCAGTCACACTACAAAAATAACAATGGAAATGAAAGCAGCCCAGCAGTTATTTAATGCAGCCTGAACACAGTGTGATCCTGCAGCTAAGCTTTTGGTCACAGCCAGCACCCATCAGTGTCAGGAAAATCTTTTCACAACTTGGAAACACAACTAAGAGGTGTGAAACCAGAACCCAAAACCCTCCTGTGGTGCTCCCAGGTGAAGTAGGGTGTTTCACACCAAAACCTCTGAGTTTAAGCAGTCTCATTTGTAAAGAGAAGGCAACTGATCTCTTTCCATCCCTCTGTCTTTCCCACTTGTTGTCATAATTTCAACCTAAAGATCTATCTCATGTCTTTTCTTCACTGTCTTAAGCAAAGGTGTGTTTCTATGCACCATTTGTTCAATAGCAAAGATGGTCTGAGCTTCCAGTTCCTGATCTCACATCTCCCTGAAGGACTCCCAAAACCATTATTTTGGAGGCCCCCAATAAGATGCAAGTTGCTCTAACTTAAAAATAATCCCTTAAAAACAGAAAGTATTTTTAACCTGGATCAAACTCAGAATTTCTTCCTGAGTCCACAGCTCTCTGCTCTGGACATCCTGAGTGACCATATGTAGGCTGTTCCACCACCTGAGGGTAGCACTTGACATCTCATTATCACAAGGCTGCTGCTCTCTTCTCGAGTGGATCTCTCTCCTCCTGAGAAAAATCAGAACCTATGCTAGATCAAAAACTAGTTCTTCAGCCTTTGTCCCTACCTGCAGCCATGTATAAGAAAAATAAAGTGGGCTATAAAAGCACCCTCTGACGCCATCTGTGTATGAATTCTTCCATCAAAACCTGTGGCCTTCCCACACCCCCAAGCACAGGGATGCCAATGCCAAAGCAAAAAGGATTGCAACTGCTATAGTAATGCTTGTCTTTTCCCAATTGGTTGTGGTGGAGAAGTGTCCCTGTCCTCAGGCAAACCCCATGAGCTGCAGCACTCTTCAATACAGCCAGTCAAAATAACACTTCAAGATCCAGTCCCTGCCACAGTTATTGATCATTTGTAAATAATGGTGCTGGCACAAAACACCACAAGGACTGGAGAGACCAGGATCATGTCCTTCACTTAATCAGATTAAAAACGAGAACAAAACTGTGGCCACATTCTTCCACACAGCACGAAGTCACCAGATGTCAGCGAAATCACCCTCTACAGGTGCCTTTCTGTATTGTCTGTGGGTGGAGAAAGAGCCTGCAAGGAGACCCCTAGACTGGGGACCTCAGTTGTAGTCACTGAGATGAGGCAGACAGAGGTTGTGTATACAAGACCTTACATAAACATCAGCATGAAATCATTGTGCACCAATGTTAGCTATTTCTTGTTACCTGCAAAGAGAATTTATTCAACCAATAATCTTAGGGAAAAAACTCTATGAGCTGTAATTCTCAGCATTTCTGAAGAGCTTGAAGGACACTCTTTAGGAAGCATGAGTTATTCCAAATACATTCCAGAGCTAAACCAAGGAGTAGCGATCTACACAGGCTTGGGACACAGTCAATGTTTGCACAGCCCTCAACACACACAAGCTGAAACTGTTAAGTGTCAAACTTGCCAGCATACGTTTCACAAGCTACCAAGAGCAACATATCTGCAGCTTGCTGTGGCTTCTCATCACAGAAGTTGAGTTGCATGATCTTTGGTGGTGTTTGGGAATCAGAAAGCCATCTGGAACTTTCTGCTTGTAATAACCCTCTGTCTCCATTTTTGAGATCTAAGCTACAAAGCTATCTCCAAGCAAATGCTCTGAATCTGGACTCAAAGATTTCTTTAACCAAGCCTGAAATAATTTTTGGTAACTAAATTCTGAGGAATGGATTTTATTCCCACCATGACACTCCTTCCCTTTGTTCTTTCAGACTTTGAAAACAAACTCACCCTTCAGAGAGCCTTGTTTTCCATTCCAGTGCCTATGCAGATACCCTGCAATTTGTAAACAGCTGTCATATCTGTGTCTCTGCTTCTAGGAATGCTTTATATAGGTTTTATTTCTCAGTAGGCTTCATCAGTGATAAAGTTCTGGAACTACAACTGTCAAGTGCTGTAACAGCCACTGTACAGTTTTTAAGAAGCAAAAGTGGGCCAATTCAAACCAGATATCCATTAGATCTCACATTTATGTTTAGAGTGGCTCTATGACCACAATAATGACTCTCACCAACTATTGTGCATTCCTATCCCCTCTTTCTGCACTTCCATCAGTGCCTATCATTGAAAGCCCACCATGGCTTGCAGCACCCAGTTCAGACAAACTGTTCAGCTCAAGTTGCAAGGGCTGATACCAGCTTCCTTGCGTGCTCAAGTCTTGTCCTTGGTACCAGCCAAGAATAGCAACCATCAAACGATGTTACAGTTTTCTCTCAAGTGCCAAGAAGCTCAACAAGCACGTCTGTGTCCTGTGAATCCCAGTACGGGCTGCCCGTGATGCCTGTTTCTACCTATTCCTGCCAACTACATGACTTCATTCAACTGTGCAATATTCCAAACAGCACAACACTGAAAATAAAGCTGGCACTTACCTGAGCTGCCAGAGCCTTCCGATGCACTTCTGGATGGTTTTGCCTGGCTGTGTTTGCTACTTGTTCGTACAGTGACTGAAGGAGGAACAGTGCTGCTGCTGTCTCCACGAATTGTCGAGAGATCTTGCATGCTAAAGCTTCTTAGCCTCTCAGACAGTGCCCCCTGTCCCTAGTTAAACAAGCAAGCAAATAACACACATAGAAGTTAGATTCAACGGTGTGTTTTGAGCCTTTCTTCTCCCTTGCTTATTGAAATCCAACAGGATAATATGAAGAGAGAAAAATAGCTGGGTCCAGTAACCTACAGAGGACAAACTGAGTTGCTGAAAGCATCATTTTGCTCTCTTTGCTCTTCTTTGGAAATGTTTCCATGCATAAAGTCATTCAAACTTGATGGCGAGCAGCCTCTGATTCTTCAGTGCCATCACAGCAGCTTTGGCCACATCTAAACAAGCATCGTGTAGTAGGTACTTTTGTTCACTAGGATCTGAGTCAAACAGGTGCTTGACTTCAAAAACACAATTAAGTGTTCTGCATCAAAGTAACTCCCATTTGAAGTTAAACATCTATGATTATATTCACCCAGTCATACAGAAAACTTCCAGAGATCAGGCAATTTGAAAGTAATAAAAAGTTATTGCTAAATACAAACAAATATTTCAGTACTTTTTTTATGCAGCTTACGGAAGAAATGAACTAACACGGGAATTTTCTTGGTTTTTAGACTAGCTCTCAATCAGGCAACAAACATACACCTTGGTGAAGGGACTGTAGCTCTTTTGTAAAGGATGGGTTGGTTAAAAACCACTGTCATTAAAACTGCATCCCATCAGAATGCTGACTGTAAATATTCCTCTTCCTGGAGTCTGTAATCCTCATACTACGGAAATGCCAGAGAACGCCATCAATATAGAACCTGTTGTGACATCCAGACTATAAAGAGCATAACTGGTAAAAAGCACATTTAGTTTTCAACATTTTGATTGATCTTTCTACATGAAGATTGCAAAAACCAGTAAGTAATGCCCTGTTTAACAACACAAATAAGGCCCATCACAGCAATTCACACCACCTTCATTTAAACTCTTATCCTGGAAACAGTGCCAGAGGGCTCTAGGTTGGGGCTGGGCCAGAATAAATCATTGCTCTCTTCTCGGCTGCAGATCTGGGTATCTTGTCCGCTAAACCAGGGAGGATGGGGGAGGCAGTTTTCAAGAAAACTGCTTTATCAGTAATTTCCCAAGTTTCACAGAATCTCTTTGGTTGAAGAGATTTTTTAAGATCATGAACTTCAAGTTTTCAGCCTGAAGCTTCTCATACAAGAAAAAATGGGTTCAAATTTCCTTCCCAACTCCATAGCACATCACTTTAACTGCAGGCAGGCTGTAGAGCCTGGACTAACACACTTTTCTGCATTGGCAAGAAGCAGACAGCATGTGATGATAACTCCTTCAATGCTGTTCCAAAGCACTGTCTGTAGAAATATGCATCATCTCAGAAAAACAAAACTGAATTGTCCTTTCTAGGGTAGAGTCAGCTGCTGGAGCTCACCAGGAAGCTGCACTGAGGCTCTTCTCATTATTTTATGGAATCTTTGGTTTCTTAAAATCTGTCTGTGTATGCTGTGTTTGTCAGTGTTTTGCATTTCGCTTTTCTGCAGACTTAGAGAAAACTCTACACTCTCACCATGCGACTCCAACAGACTTAATTGGCTCCTTCTCATGAACCTGCTCTACTTTAAGTATTTAAAATGGATGGGGCTTTTTAGCTTGCATTCCGAGACAGTCTATGTTGCTGATTTTATAAGCCTGCCAGCAGACTTCCAAGAGCTGATGTTTTGTTAAAGTGCCATCTCATTCAACAATCTGCCACAGGAGTTGATGCCTGAATTTTGGTTACTCCTGCTGGTAGCTGAGCCAGTATTTCAACATATTCTTACTCCAAGACACATCTCAGGTTATTCCTCCTAGGCCAGTCTGAGGTACATTTACTTCTGCGGTCTGTGGCTGCAGCTGTCACTGGGCTGGTACACTGACATTTCCCTGCAAGGCTGGTTAGTTGGGTGTGATCTGCAGGAAAGCTGGAGAGGGACTTTTGACAAGAGACACTAGCGATAGGACAAGGAACAATGGCTTCAAACTAATAGAGAGTAGATTTAGATTAGATCCTAGGAAGAAGGTGAAGGCGCTGAGGCACTGGAACAGGATGTTCAGGGAGGTTGCGGACACCCCTTCCCTGTAAGCGTTCAAGTCCAGGTTGGAAGGGGCTCTGGTCTAGGAAGAAGTGTCCCTGCCTGTGTCAGAGGGATTGGAACTAGATGATCTTGAGGTGTTTTCCAACCTGAACTATTCTATGATTCTATGATCTCAGTCACCTAGAGCTCAGTACAGCAGGTGGGTTTTTGTAGCTTGCACTGAATTCCTGTGCAGCCACCCTATTCTCACTACCCAATGTAAAGCTACCACAAGACATCCTGTGTGGCAGGCTGACTACAACAGACAGGTCCTTAACGAGAGCATGCCAAGAGCCATCAGGTGACAAATTGCTATTCTGCTGTTGCAGAATGACTGTAGCAGCAAAGCCAGAGGGCTAGTGATTGCTGAGCTGCTGTAATCCCAGTGCTGTTCTCCTCCTACATCACTAGCCAGTGAACCCAAACACCAGTTCATTCCAATGAGTGATTTATGGCTGGGGACATGAGTCAGATTAGAGAAGAGATTCACATGTCAAACAAGCCTAGCAGGGAAGATGACACTAACACACCCTTTTGCATTGAAAATGAAGAGGATCTGTTAATATTCTCACATTGCAACTTGTGATATAGCAGTGTATCATGATCAAAGACTCCAAAGTGAGCTTGGAAGCAACAAGGGCCTGGCATGCTCCTGTCAGCTGTGGCCCTGCTGTATTAGCATCTAACACACAACTATAGCCCTGAACACGCAGTTGCAGCAGCTGGGTGAAAGGGCTTTAACTTTCTCCAGGCAAAAAATTGCCTTCTCTTGGTTTTTGTTTTAGTTCACGCTGAGTTTGTAACAATAAAGATAAAGGTTGCTTATTACACAGATTACATCAAAATAGTGCTGTTCCTACTGATCCATGAAACAGTTCGTCCAAATCTCAGGAACAGCAGAAATAGTAAAGGCTCAGGACAAGCAAGGACGCGAAACACATGTGAAAATCTAGTGATTTCCACTTCTTTTCTTCCAAATTTTTGCACCTTTTGTCTATGTAGGAACATACTTGATTTAATTGCTCCTAGAGCACAACACAATTCTTCGCAAGTTGCCTACCTAACCCCAAAGAGAAGCTCAGCAGAAACTATGATGACAACAGAATCAGGATGGCTTCAGAGTAAAATGGGAAGTGTCATTATCAACCTTCATTTCCTGGTCAAATAAGCAGTTGCTGCATATGAAATCACAAGCCTCCGAACATCCAGCACTGAGGGTTTATGCTGCTGTAGTTACACGTTTTAGCAATACAGAATTTATCTAGCTGTAATGCTTATTTCACAATAAGGCTTATCATTTATTAACAAAAGACAAAACAAGTTAATGGCTCTACTTTGCAACAGAACAGATTTAGCACATCATGGGCTATGTTTGGTTAAAGCAATCACATGGAAGAGGAAGAACAGCTGTTTGGAAGGTTTTTGCTTACTGTCTTGGCTGTGATCATGCAGATGCTCTTCCAGCTGCTACAGACATAGGAGATACACCAGGAATCTCAGCACACTGTGTCTGCACAGGGAGAAGATCCAGGTCCTGAAGCTATGCCTACACTGCAGCCCAGAGGCATTTTTGAAGCATGCTCACGCAGATCAGGGCTAGGTTTATCCTAGAGACTGTGACAGCAGTAATATCATGACAGCAGCTGTGGCAACAGCATTTCACTGGCCACACTCAAAACAATGTGATGGAATTATACAACCTTCTGAAAATGGGGAATGGGAGGTTTGTGGGGCTAGAGCTTACAGCACCTCACTCTCGTGCCTCACTGAACATCATCTGCCCTGGCAGGATGATTATGCTGGGATTGTCAGACCTGTAATTTGGAGACTCCATCTCCTGGTAATAGATACAAGCATGAAGTGGAGCTGAAAGACTGAGCCTTGCTCTCCCTAGGGCTGAGACTACCTGCCTAGACTCAATCTCTACCTTACCCAGCTTCTCTCAGGACACAAACTGTCCCCATAAGCACAACACTTCGGATCCAGCAGACAGTAATTTTGCTAGATGGTGAGATTTTCGTGGCAACAAGTGGGGTGCCTCTCTCATCCCTGTTCACTCTGGTGTGCCTGCTCAGGGGGGTTGTGGAGTCTCCTTCTCCGGACACATTTAAGACCTGCCTGGATAAGTTCCTGTGAGACTTGGTCTAGGTGATCCTGCTCTGGCAGGGGGATTAGACTAGATGACCTTTCAAGGTCCCTTCCAATCCCTGATGTTCTGAGATTCTGTGATTCTTCTTGCCTATAGGGAAATTCACCCCATAGGTGAAGCTGAAAGTGAACCTCTTCAGGCTTTCTTTTCCCTCTTCTTCTCCCAGGAACTACCAACCTCACTAGGTCCATAAATGGGATATTTTTTCTCTACAGGGGCAGAGAATGACCAGGCTCAGGTAAGGCTCAGTGCTACTGAATAGGACAAAACCCAAATACTAAAGAGGGCATGGTGATATCACCCCTCACTAACTGCTATTGCTTGATATCCACCTTATCTAGATTCATGACCCTACCAACGGTATTACAGCATCATCCATCAAGACTCAGACATTTAAGCTGCAGAAGCTCATTTGTGATTCTAAGGAAAGTCAAAGCTCCCATCCATGTGGCATAATCATTAATCTAAAACTAATTTAGGTACATCTACCTTACTTTTCCTTTAAACAGTATGAAAATACTGGGCTTTCAAAGGCAGTGGACCTGCCCATTGCCTTCCTCTAGATATTGCAATCATAATCATCTCCAGAAATGAACATTAACCTCTGCAGACCCAGAACACAAACACTGGTGCAACCCACACCGGCTGGGAAGGATCGGAAATCTTGATCCTTTGCCAAACCTGAAGACAGAATTGTGACAGCACTGTAAAAGACCTGGAATTGTAGTAATTACTTCAGCACTCTCTAATTAATCTCTGCAGTCACATTTGAAGTAAAACTCCTCAGAGGGAGATGGATTTACAAGTCTGGAAAAACCAGGTTTACACCCCATGGAATCATTCATTAAAAATACTCCAGGTATGTAGGCAGCTTTACACAGGCTCTAGGCAAGTAAAATTAGGCACAGAATTTTAAAAACTGCAATTTATATAACAGTCCCATTAAATCTGATCTAAATACAAACCTATAACAGTGTCTAGATTTTATCAACCTTCAGTCTGACAATCCGAAAGAATTCTGTAGCATTATTTAGTCTCCAAAACACCTCTAAACCCCACCATCTCCATTGGGCAGCTGTGGAAACTGTAACACAGCCTGGTGGAGTGGTTCAAGAACAAAATACATCATCATAGAAGTTTTTAATGCAATCAGTGTGGTGCAGGATGACACCTAGCCTTTTGTATCTCAGGATCAGAATTTGATGGACAGGCACTCTCACCACACTTCCAGCACAATACTAAACCCATGAAAGTTCTCATCTCTTCTTGCTGTAACTTTGGGTAGCAGTTCTCCACCATGCTAGCAGACAGGCCTGCATGCACGTTACAGCCTCCAAGCTGCAGACGGTCACTCCAAGGGGCTGTTCCTAGGATGTCAGCTATTGGTAGAGTGTCAGCAGGACTTCCAACCACACTTATCAGAAAATGCTTGCTGAGGTGCGTCTTCACTGCTGAGCCAAGTCCTGGCCTCACTAGCTCCACTGCAACACCAACCATCCTAATGAGATCACAGCAGTGGGAGAGAGGCTCCCTTTACCCATTAACAAGAAAACAACAGCAAACACAGCACCTTGGCCAATGCAGTAGCAGCAGCCTGTGTTAGATGAGTTTTCCACATACAAAGCTCCCTGTCTGGCTGCTGGAGACTCTCCAATTGCCAGCACAGAACTTGGAAGGCATTTTGCTGATAAGATCAAAGACAGGATTTTAAAGCTCACCACGCAGAATCTGCCCACTGGAAGTGGAGCAGACTGTATCTGGCCTCACACCAATCTCAGCTGAGTTCAGATTGGTCTAATGGGGAGGGAAATGTTAGTTAGGTGTTAGTGTAGGCACTCAGCAGATTTACCTGACCCTTTTCCTGGTCCAAATACAAGTGTAAATGAAGTATCTGAGAGACCTAGCAAGGAAAAAAAGAGACCCATTGTGGCAACACACATAAAAGCTTTGAGAGTAAGGTCGATCTGAAGCATAAGTAACCAAGGAGAGCATGACACAGAAACATAAATAGCAGGGACACCCACCTGCAGCTACACCTTTGAACATAGGTTGTCCCTTCCTCAGCTTCCCTGGAGAGATGGAGCAATCGCTCCACAACCCCAGCTGACAGGGTGTTACTTAGCAATGTATTTAAAGAGTAAAGCAAATTATAACACAACAGGCTGCCACTCCACTCCTTGCACTTAGTCAGTGCTTCCTACTGGAGAAATCCCCAGTGTCTGGCCACTTGTGTAATCCAGACTTAAGATCCTTAAGAACAGAGGACACGTATGACTAATTTAAGCACAGGATTAAGTGAGGGACACATGGCAGTCATTTAGTCCAGCTGATTCTCAGGTCTCCTAAGAAGTAGGGTGATGCTGGGGAAGTACTCGTGACAATGAGTAGAAGTTTGCTCGCAGAAGTGTTATGCTTGTCTGCAGGCAGATTCTGCTGAAAGCAAAACTATCAGCTTTGTGCCCTCAGCACATGCCTGAGCAAAGGAGGAAATTGCTTCTGCTGCGATATGAACACAAATATCCTACAAGCAATATCCTTATGGCCAAGGTCTGTTTGTGCACTGTGCCTAGCCTGGAACAGCTACTCTGTTTGGACCTGTCACACAGCACTGAAGACTCAAAGGGAAACCAGCTGACGTTAATGTTGATGGTGGAAACTTAATTTCATCCACCCTTTTTGTTTGTGCAGTTCATTTCCTCTCCTGGGAACTGTTTGTTACTGTCTGTCCCAGCCCAGTCTCTCTGTATAAGTGTATTGTTTGGTTCTGTTGTCCTGTGCATCCACTGGCTATTATCTGCTTCTCGGAGACACCAACAAAACCTTTGAAACTGGATGCAGCTACCTGGATTGTAGCTTCAGGGCTTTATTGATTGGGGAAAGACAGAACCTCAAAGACTTAAGAATGAAAGATATGTCACAAGACATGTGACAAGAATGTTCACAGGATACTGTCAGCAGTGGCACACCACCACATTTTAAGAAACTCGATTGTTCTTTTATGGTGGAACGTAGCTCTGCCATGAGACCTTTGAATCTCGAATGGAAATCCTTTAAAGGAAGCCACTGTCAAAAGTGGTATGCTCAGACCTTCTGAGGTAACACTAATGAATCCCCAAAGGTTCCTCAAACCTCATGCTCTAAATCACTCCTGACTTGTTCAGCTCTTGGCCATGTTACAGACCAGGCACATGGTGTGGCCATTACAGATATGGTACTAAGCAGATTGGTCAGAACCGTCCTCTGATACGTTTGGTAAGCAACAGCACTCTGCCCCCCAAGCAGTGGGATTTAATCATTACAAGCTTTATCCAATGACTTGACGGATGCTCCCTCCCCGCCACCTTTCCCCATTCACATAAGAGTGCGATCCTCCACTATCACACCACAAAAAACCACAGCGCTCTCCTGCACAAGATTTTGCTCCAAACTCTCACAGCAAATAAGTCTCAATCGTCACATAAATTTAGGGCTCTAAACGTTAACTTTCAGACACTCACACAATCTGCCAGCCAGATTCTAGAAGTAAATTCAAAGATACGGTTTGACTACACATGATAAAATCTAAATGGCCATTAGCATTTCCCTTCCAGCGTCCTGGTTTTAAAAGAAAAAAGCAAATGCACTGAGAAAATTCCCCACAAATGTCTTTGGCTAAGGGACCATAGACTAGCAGAGCAGCAACCCCCCAGAGGGTGGTGAGCCCAAACCTGGAAATGGAGGTGACAAAGCCTGACCAGAAAGGTGGTTGTGAGGGAAGTGGTTTGGGAACTGCTGATGCTGCACTCTTGAGTGTTTAGGGGTAGATAGAATCACAGAATCATAGAAGCACATAATGAAACTCTCCTGCTCTTGTCTGCATGCCTGGTCCTTTTAAGCGATAACCGGAGTGTTTGCTAGCTCTGCCAGCACCGCAAGCCATATTTCCCCACGCATGAAAGGCTCCTGGACTGTTTCTCAGACTTATTAGGCACAAATGAGCTTTTCATTGACACCAGTCATGCGTGCCTGCTCCCTCCACCTCATTTATCATTTCCTGCCAAGGCACTGCACCCACTGCCAGCAGCACACGGTGCCCCACTCCCCTTCCTAAAGGCAGGCTGTGGCCAGGAGCACACAATGGGCCACAGCACCAGCTGCTCTGCAAAGAGCCTCTGCCCTACACACAGGGAGGCAGAAGCAGGGTAGAGAAGGGTACATTACCAGAAACCTCTAGGGTACGATGCCCTGTTGGCTGTGGGATGTTTTCTACAGCAGCCCTTTGAAGAGTAGAGTTGAGGCTACAGCTTTGGGATGGTTAGGTGATTGTGAACAGGATTTATCTTGGTGATGGGGAAAGACATTGCCCTGTGGCAGAACTGCTTTGTTCAGGGTGATGAATAAGGACACATGCAAAGAGAACCTGGGAAAGCCAACAGCTTGAAGGAAAGGGCTAGAGGAAGAAGAGTGTAAACCTTGATGTTGAGCAGGTTGTAGAGACTGAGGAGATGGCAGGGCTAGGCAGGATCTTGGGAAGGCAAGCAGGGAGGAATATAGTTGAGGACTGGGGCAGGGCAAGACAGCTGGTGGTAGGAAACTCAGAGTGACAGGCAGAGGGTAAAAAAGTGCTGAGAGTATGGTGACAAGGGAGGAAACATGAGTATGCTGGAGAAGGCTGGTGTATCTCCAAACCTCTCCTCACTGCAGCCACGTGTGTCCCAGCTGCTTACATCAGAAACCTGACTGGTGCAAATGAAAAACCTACTTCTGCCCAGGGCTCTATCTGAGGGTTCCACTGCCTGGCCAAGGCTTTACACCTTCCCCAGCACTGGGTTCGTCACAGCTTTGTGCCTGTTTCCCTTCTGCCATGCCTCAAAAGCAGCCTCTTTTCTGCTTCTCTTCTCCCCTAAGAGGAACTGGAAATAAAATGGTGGTCAGCTGGGAGTAGGAACGGCTGAACCAGATGGAACTAATTGAAAACACACAAAGGGCAGCAGGACTTACTGCCCTGTCATCTATTCCTGCCACTTAGGACTGAACCACTTGAAGTAACAATGTGTGACAGAATGACCAAGCAATGAGAACAGGATTGCAGAGCCCCAAATGAGATTATGCTCCTCAGTGGGGATACAAGCTGCTGAGGGCAGGGAAAAGATATGTGTTGAGCATCTAGCAGTAGTAATAAGAGCGGATAACCAGTGCTCTGTCTGCTTAGAGAGCATCAAAAATAGACTCTTCAGAGGGAGAGAAAACATCCAAGCAAGCCAGCTGGGCAGGCTCAGGGTATTTGGGACACTGACAGCTCCTCGGTCTGTAAAATGAACTGGCACCGCTTCGTGCCAGCGTTAGCACAACTGTGGCTTCAGAACAAAACAGAGCAAGGGAAAGAAGCAGGAGGATGGGGAAGGGAGACAGGCTTGCGCTTGGCTAAATAAATCTGTTGGCTAAGACAGAAAAGGGAAAGGGCCAGTGGATTGGAAATAGGGAAGGTGTGGCTGAGCACAACTCACAGCACCTTAGCCTGAGGTAAGTAAAAAAGTAGTTGCCTGTCACACTCTGACAATAACCAGAAAGCCAGTGAAGAAAAAAAAGAAGGAAGGGATGCGTCTTGCTCAAAGACAAAAAGCTAACCAAGGACAAAAGATAATGATGGATCCTACAGGAGCACAAAACCAGCTATCATAGCTCCGAGTGAGATGAGAGGACAGGACTTTGCACAAAGGATATATCTCCAAGTCTAGGACCTTTATGTTTAAGCTCATTTGCTGAAAACAATGTCTGCACAGAGCACACTTTCAGCCCAACATCTCACTGTGCATTTGCACCATATGATGGTGACTTGCAAAGTCTGAGCATCCATTTCTTAAGAACAAAACCATTTCTTCCTTGTCCATTAATCCAGCTGAAGCAGGAAATAAGACAGATTCTCATGTTCACTCACTGGTAAAAGCCCTGTTTTCCATGGGACCTGCAGGACCTCAGTGCTCCTGAATATATGGTTCTCTAAAGGTTCAAATTTTAACACAATCCATCAAGGGCTGAAACCTGATTACCTGCTTAGGTCTTGGTTTCCCTTCTATGCTCGTCACAGGGTAGCTGGATACCCTTAAACGGTGGCTTTGCGAAAGCCAGGATAAGCCTTAGAAATAGTATTCTCTTTCCTCCCTCCCTGGAAACTTTCCCCTAAGGTCAGCACTGCAGTCATGTCTGGCATCTGTCACCCCAAAGTGTTTTCCAGATAATTAGTCATTTAAACTTCTCTCAGGCAGGGTAATCTAACTCTGTTACACCTCCTCAGGTGAGCAAGGAAGGCCGTTGACATACACTTAACAGTGGCTGCAAACTGGGGCAACAAGAGCCATTCCCACCCCTACCTACTCCTCTCCTGGAAAGGGCTCCCTTTATAGCAGCAGGAGCAGCTAAATGGAGACATCCACACCCATCACACTTCACATCCTGAATACTCCCAAAACCCCATCACAGCACTTGTGTACTGCAGCACTTCAGGCTGTAAATCATATCCAGTTAGTCTTCCTGACTGAAAGCAAACAACCTGTCTGGGAAGGGCCAAGGACATAAGATGCTCTGACTGCCTATCACCCTGTGTACAGTGTAAATGGATTAAGGGTGTGGTGCCATGAGCAGCAGAGCTAACTGCTTCTCACAACCAGGAAAGGAAGATCTTGCTTTACTTTCCTACAGCTACACTCCTCACAGTGCAGTTCTGTCCCTGCCCTTGCTCTGGCTTAAGCACTCAAGAAATATTTATGGACTTAAAAACCCCCACTACTCCCTTCCTTTATCCTTCTGGCTTAAACTTTCTGACAGATTAAACTGAGGAAGTCCAAAGAGCTGGTGCACAGTAACCCACTGGGAAGAGGAGCATTACCGCATTGGGGAGGAGAGCTGTCAGATCAGTTCACCCTGTCCTTTGGATCTGCACCTTCAGGCACAAAGAAGCAAACAACTTGCTGGAGGCCACATGCTGAAGAGGTGAAGGAAGCCATGAGTTCTATTTTTCCTAATACATTCAAGGTAATTGCTAAGGCTTGAGCAGCCCTTGCTGTGCTGTAAAAATCAGTTAATAACAACCTCTCAATCCTACAAAGAGATCCCTTTTCTGCTCTCCAACATAGTGTACAAGAAAGACTCTTCTGGTCCATTTACAGGTTGCAACATCTTCATTGTTTTTGCTTAGTAGGGTGGCAGATGTGCCATACTTGTGACACAAGTCACAGAGTTGCTTTCTTCCAGCACTGAATGGGGACCTTCACTAACCCATGCAAAACAAAGGCTTCCCTGTACCCTGAAGACTCTTCTCCCTTCTACCCAGTGGAGCCACATTTCAAGGCAGTAAGATTCTTAAAGAAAAAAAAAAAACAAAACACACCACAAAAGGAGAACAGTGGGAAGAAAAACTGTTGCTGACTGTTCATTCGGGATGAAATGCAGATGAAGATGCTTTTGCAATCCTGAGATGAACAGGTTGGCACTGTGGGCCTGGGCTACTGCTGAGCTTCTCATATTCAGGAGCTATCCAAATAGGAGTTTCTTTAGGATTCACATGGTTTCACTTTGTCCTGAAAACAGCTCTAGCACAGAGAGTCTGTAGCACCTTGTGAGAAAGGGCTCAGAACAAAGGCAGTGCTGCAAAACAGGCAGAACCTATTATGCAAAACATTCTCAGAATCTATTGTGTCAATGGTGTGACATCTTCAGGCTTACATAGCAGCGGCCCAAGTGTTAAGTGTCATGGAAGCATCACATAAATGTTGTTTGGTTGGGCATATAACACAGAGCTTTGTGTTAGCTCCATGTTTATCCCAGGTTTGAATTAGCCAGCAGACAAAGAGTTAGTAGAGCCTCCCCATTGAAGAGCAACAGTTTAGGAGAACTGAGCCAGGCCTGACAGCCTCAGCCTGCACAATGCTTGGCAGGAAAAATGAGGCAATTTGGGGGTTTTCTTTGGAAAAGAATATGGGTTTTGCATATCCTTGTGATTCTCCTTGTGCATAGCCTACCCCACTGGCTCCATGCTTCTACAGTACCCTGCATTTAACATACTTTATGGACTTGGTGATATTTGGCCTCCTAAGGGTGAATTATGGATTTGTACAGAAGGTAAAGCAGAGACATATTAAATAGATGTGTCTGAGGTTATGTGAAAAACATTTCAGGAAAATAATTTCCTTCAAGCCCCATTCATGTTTTTCCGCACAACAGCACCCACCACACGCACATGATTCTATTATACTTTGGCTTTGTATCTGACAGCTTGAAAGCCGTATCTTTTACACAAGTCCCTTCCAACCCCTAATGTTCTGTGATTCTGGGAAAACACAAGGGTATGGTCACTGTCATATCTACCCTAAACCATGATAATCCATGGCCAGACAGAAAGACACAAAATGCAGTTATCACGTCCTTGCAGCTTTTATGCAAGCCAAAAAATGAGATAACAGCTATTTTCTGGTTCTGGCTCTGAGCCAGGAACAGAGTACAGGATACACCTCCTCACGCAAAACCACTCATCCAGTATCTACTCTCTCCAAATGCTACTAACGCCACTTCCCATTCCCTCTTACATGAACTTGTCTCCAGAGAATGATACACGAGGAATGCTCTGTGCAAGCCTTGCAGACAAACTTCTAGCCTTCACAAATTTCAAATCACATCTGCTGTCTGTCAGTACTCGCTAGATCCTCCAGAGTTCTCAACAATTCAGTGTGCAGGTGACCACAGAAAGCTTCTGACTGCAGAAGGTACCAACTGAAAGAAATATGTCCTTGCCAGGGTGTTAACTGTGTTCACCTAATGTCAGCAATTTTACGGAAGCACATTCCTGTTTTGGCAGTGAACATGAGGAGCACAGACTGTGTTGTACCTGGGGGACTGATGAAAGTGTAAAATTCAACAGAGACCTGAGACAAACCCTAGTCTTAGTCCTGCATTTCCAACTTCCTGTAGGTTCACTAGGCACCACACTTACTGTCTTCATCCCAAGAGGTACATGTGTGGCTGGTGAAGGGTAAGTGCGGAAGCAACCCTCACCATCTCTTCCCCTCCATATTGTGGCTGATGTTGCCAATGATCATGATGAGATACTTGCATCACCATTCTGACCCGCACCTTTACCTTTGAAGCTGCCATGACGGCTGCCGTGGCTGCGACATTCAGCCCCCGCTTCCCAAAGTGCACGAGGGCATCATAGCTCCGGTCTTTTGCCTGGACGAGGCAGTCATCAATCTCCTGTCACAGCAGACAACAAAAACAAACAATAAAAGCACAAGAAAGTCAAGTTCAGAGAACTCACAGCCTCAAACTCTTGGCCGGGTCAGATCCTCTTTTGTAACAGACATTGTAAATTTCCTCCACCAAGGCTGAAGAACATTCACAATCAATATTTGCAAAGAGGAGAGGTTTAGGGAACTCTCTATTCTGTGGGTGCAAAATTGCAATACACAGAATCACAGAACATTAGGGATTGGAAGTGACCTCAGAAGATCATCTAGTCCTATCCCAGTGCCAGAGCAGGATCACAGTTCAGCTACCACCAATAAATCTGGGAAACAAGGCAGACACATCCACCTGGGAAGAATGGAGCAGCGTGTGTCAGGAGCCCTTTGCAATCTCTGGACTGTAACATAAAATTGGATTGCCCCATAGCCAAGAAGAATCATATTATGGGCAGCTGTGAGGTTCAGAGCTGACGGTCTCAGAAGTATGAGAGATATGCCTGCATATGCCACGGTATCTGGCTTCAACACACCCATGGAACTGGTAGGTTCAGAGTTCCAGACTTCAATAGTGCTCAATACACAGTGAAACAGTTATGAAAGTTCCTGCCCTCACCCCCCTCCCTCAAGACACAGGGGTCTGGATGATAATGGATGACAATGACTTCTAGCAGTCAGCTATGGGATGTACTGGATTAGTGGGACTGTGAGAAGCTGGTGGCTGTTTAGTGATTCCCTGCATATTCCTAGCAGGTAAGAGATGGCAGCCCAAAATGCACAGGCACTAGTTGTGACAAGCATAAGCAGAAATGCCCAGAATGCAAAGAAGCAGAGGACTGGTTCCCACTGTGCTGCTTAGACAGGACTGAGATACAACTGTTTGTGTACTGCTTGTGGCTAAACAGAGCTCTTTCACTTCTGTAGTTGCTGATGTGGGAAAGTTATTAATTTCTTCACAGTCTGCATGTTGATACATGACCGAGAGCTATTCCTGGCCCATGTACCCACACGAGCCAAATAGATCTGCCTGACAATGTCCCATTCACAGCCACAGGAATCTCCAAGGCAGGCAAATGATCCAAGCTGTAATGTCTCCATGCCCAAAATTAGCACCATGAATTTGAGCAAGACATTTCTCTTCCCAGGATCTCAACCCGCTACATGCCTTTATTCAGCATGTTCTACATCTCCCAGCCAGAAGAGCACTTGCTAAGCCCTTTTCAGACAGCTGTGGCTATTTGTCTCATTGCTGCACAATGTTTTAAGCAGAGAACAAAGTTAAGGAGTGCTAGCTGCAAGACCCCATTTCTCTAATCACTACACCCAGCCAACAGAGAGCACTCCAGCTATATTCAGCCAGTAGGTGCAAAGCAGCTCAGGAGGTGTTTTCATCTGTGTGAGTGTCCTGAACAGATGCCAGTATTTAAAAAAAACACAACAACTGCAAAGAACAAGAACATCAACAAAAATATATGATCAAATGACAGAGGAAGAGAAACAGCAACTCCCAGTCCTTCAATGAAAATGAGTGACACGAAGACTAGAGGAAACATGCTGCAGATCTGCTCCACCCAGAGCAGGCCTGGGCACTTATGATTACCTTTTCTTTTGAAGACAGTGTTGGGTGAACAAATTTCCTGTACAGGAGGCTGGAACCTTTTGTGTATGGAGAGAGCAGCCAAGCTACAAAAGCTATTTTGAGTTCATAGTAGAATGGAAACCTATGGAAAAAAAGAGCTGTTATTGTTCACTCTCAGTTTCACCACTGCCCTTACTTAGAGATGCTCAGAACAGGAATGAGCTGGCCAGTCAAGCTTAGGGCATCTTTTGCTTACCAAAGAACCCAAAGGCCTAAACACATTCACTTACTTTTGCACATACCTCAACTAGGCACATGGGTACATCTTTACTCAGGTATCAGGGCTATTTAATGGTGTGGAAGAGATTCTGCTGTGTGATGAGCTTTCTACAGGCAAAGAGATGCCTGTAGAAGATGCTCCTTCATAGCACCCCTGTCATTATGAGGGAGTAAAGCGCAACCCAGTGAATCAGTATTTCATGGACATATTTATGCACCTCTCATCTCTCTGCCTTCTTGCTTTGAAGATAGCACTTCTCCGACTCAATCTGAAACACAAGGGCCTTTGTTGTCTGAGCCACATGCAACGTAAAGGTGTAAACTCATGCTAACTGACAACAGGACACACTTTAACTGTAATAAGAAGCCAGGGACTTCTTGAGATTAGATTATCCAGACTCTTCTGGAGGACACGGTCTAAAGCTGAAGGCTGGCCAGCCAGCAGCATCCTCATATGGGCATGCATGTTGCTGCCAGCAGTGTGAGGATCCAATGCTACCTTTTGTAGGCAGAAGCAAGAGAGAGCAGTGCTGAGACCCTGTGATGGCTCTGCACCAGCTCAGCTGGGCCCAGACAGACTCCTGCTGTGCTGGCACAGCACTGAACCGGCACCAACTCAGCCACACAGCATCCAGGTCTCACCCTAAGGATCTCTGTGATACTCTGCTCTAAGCACAGATTTGCCAGGCTGGTCATTCACCTCACTGGGGATCTCTACAGCATACTTGATTTCATGGGCTGGACAAACCCTCTGTCATTGCTCCTGAGAAACCCACATAATACATCTTCCAAAAACGCAAAGCTCCAAATGAACACAGAGGAGGTAGATCTGCACATAAATTAGATAGCAAGACAATAATGTCTTTTATCTCCTTTTCAACAGATCTGGTATGTTGCTAAGTGCCCCTGATTCCCTGTGTCTGAGACTCTACTAGAGATATGTAGTGCTGACAAGGAACAGGCTGTGTGTGAGGGCCAAGCACTACACAAATTCTCACCCTGAAGTCTGCTGATCCCACTGCTTTTCCACTAGAAAGGCCTTGCCAAAAAGAGCAAAACATTTGGAAACCTGTGTATCCAGACTGAAGGAACCAAGTGTCATTATTGGGCGCTTATACGCTCTTGTCCTGGCAGAGGTCACCAGGGTTTCTTCTGTTGGCACCAAAGGAACGCCATCCTTATGGACTGTCACTGTCCTCCATCAAACCATAAATCCAGCCTCACCAAGAAAAGGACTGGCAAAATATTGCAGGAACAGCCACCCATACAGCAACCTACAAAGTCCTGCACTGCACTGCTGTTTCTGCCGGATCCCTGGAGTCTGTGTACTTACCATAGGACATAGCTAGGTAAGTCTAGAATGGTGCTGCAGCTAAAGCTGCTGTTATTTATCTGATGATCTCTGCAAGCATCTAACCTGGCAATTTGCTGCACCTCTCTGACAGGCAAGGGACTGAGGTTTTGGTAATGATTTCTCCCTAATGAGATGTCACTGAGCAGTTCCAGTCTTTTTCTTTCTTGCCTTGTGACAGCACTGAGTAGGAAGGTTGACTCCTCCAGGCAAAACACCTCTGTGCACCTGAAGCTGCTATCCCCGTGTCCAGGAGACAGTGCTCCTCTGCACCCCTTTTTCCCCTTGTAAGCATTTCCAGTTTCTTTCTATCTCATGCCAAAGACTCTTTCCCATCTGGTGCTCACCAGCAAAGAAAGATATCTGTGAATGTTTCTGCTGTCGTGAAAAGCGCAAATATGATCCAGTACATCATCCATTTGACCTGCAAAACAAAAACAGTAGTCTGGTTATTTTTCCCCAAGGGCCTCAAGCTATCCCATACAGGCACAACTTCACCAAGTAACTCTCATAGGCATGAAAAAATGTCAAAAAGAGTTCTCCCTCCCCCCCATGTATTTAACAATTATTATGAGCTTGAAGATGTCAGAACTCAGGCCACTTCTGCCTTTAGGACCAGGTTAATGAAAAAAAAGCATCCTGATTCCATATGCACAAAGGAAGCTCTACTGGCCAGCTGAGCCCTATCACAGAACACTAAAAATCTCAATAGCAGATGTTAATTATAGGGTGTTGGCCCTATTAAGACAAGATGTAATAACTTACATAACATCTACAGGCAAGGGAAACTAGCCAGGAACTGGAGAGGGGACTGCCTATCCCATGATCTAGCGCTGAGAAGCACAATCAGCAAACTGCAACTTATTAAATTAACATGCACCACTTGAATGACAGTGCCTCCTCATTCAACACCATGAGCCCATTGCAGTGACAAGGGCAAGTCCATTAGCTTAAATCCCTTACCTGTGGCTTAGGTGAGAACATTTTGCTTCGTAGTGCAGTGAAAGCATGTGCTGCACTGTCATTGTGCTCAGCTATGGTAACTCCACTGTGGGGTAGGCTGCATGGGTGAGTCATGTATGGATGGTCTTTGTGGTGACAGACACAGAAAGTCTTTGGAGACCATGGCTTGGTTAGAGAAAAGGTAGTATCTCTACGGTCACCACTGCACATGGATGTGGGAACCCAAACAGAGGTGCCCCCATAAGATGAAGCTGTGCAGGTGACAGGCTGCCAGGACTGTAACACAATCTCGAGTTTTCCCGGCTGCGTATGGTGTGAGCAGGCATATTATCTGTCTAACCAGGTGGCACAACTGCAAGACAAGGTTAAAAAGCTGCAAGCAGAAATAGAAAGGCTCAGGAGAATTACAGAGGCAACAGAAAGGACTTCTTCAAATACATTGCAGGTAAAACTAAACCTAGAGGCAATGTAGCCCCCAGCTAAATGAGGTGGGTGCCCTCAAGACAGGATACAGAGAAAGCAGAGATACTGAACATCTTCTTTGCCTCTGTCTATACTTCTGGGGGCTGTTCTGATATCAAGCCCCAGACTACCAAGGCCCCAGAGTAAGTTGAGACAACAGAGGAGCTTGTCTTGATCAATGAGGACTGGGTTAGGGATAAGTTGAGCAGACTGGATGTACACAAATCCATGAGCCTTGATGGGATGCACTTGTGCATGCTAAGGGAGACAGCAGAAGTCATTGTTAAGCCACTCTCCATCATCTTTTCTAAGTCATGGAGATCAGGAGAGGTGCCTAGGGACTGAAGGATAGCAAATGTCACTCTAATCTTCAAAAAGGGAAAGAAGGAGGACCCAGGTAACTGTGGACTGGTCAGCCTTACCTCCATCCCAGGAAAGGTGATGGAACAATTTGTGCTAGACACTGTCTCCAGGCACATCAAGGACAGAAGAGTCATTAGGGACAGTCAACATGGCTTCAGCAAGGGGAGATCATGCTTGACCAACCTGATAGCCTTTGATGAGGGCATAACCAGGTGGATAGATGGCAGAGTGGTGGATGTGGTCTATCTTGACTTCAGTAAAGCATTAGACACAGTCTCCCACAGCATCCTTGCAGCCAAACTGAGGCAGTGTGGACTGGATGATCAGTTAGCAAGGTGGATTGCGAACTGGCTGCAGGATAGAAGCCTGAGAGTAGTGGTCAATGGGACAGGGTCTAGTTGGAGTCCTATGTCTAGTGGAGTCCCCCAAGGGTCGGTGCTGGGACCAGTCTTACTCAATCTATTCATTAATGACTTGGATGAGGGATTAGGATGCACTGTCAGCAAGTCTGCTGAGGACACAAAGTGTCGCCGACACCCCAGCAGACTGTGCTGCCATTCAGCAAGACCTGGACAGGCTGGAGAGCTGGGCAGGGAGAAATTTAAT
>JAOXOE010000405.1:43436669-43482000 GCA_028565055.1 Phoeniculus purpureus
ACTCAAGACATTCCAGTTGTTCTCTCACATAGAGGGCAACTCCTCCACCCCGCCTCGCTGGCCTGTCCCTTCTAAAAGGACACAGCCGTCCGTGACCACATTCCAGTCAGGCGAGCTGTCCCACCAGGTCTCCGTAATCGCTGCCAAACCATAATCGTTCAAAGACCATCTCCTACAAGTTCAAGAGGCCCGCAGGGATGGGCAAGGACCTCCTGGACAAACACAGACACAAGAAGGAAGCTTACAAATGGTGGAAGCGAGGACAGGTGGCCTAGGAGGAATACAGAGGAGTTGTCTGGGCAGCCAAGGGTTTGGGTTAGGGAAGCCAAAGCCCAGATAGAATTAAATCTGGCCAGGGACATGATGGGTAACAGGAAAAGCTTCTGTAGGTGTAAAAGCTGGTTTGCCCTCCAAATGAGAATTAGCTGCACAGGCAGTAGCCCCTTGAAGCTGGGGCAGAAGCCGTAAGGAGCTTTCTTTTTGCCCTTTGGGAAGCCAGTCCTTTGCCACCGTAGCTCAAAACCAGGCAGATCACCACGTCATTCACTGAGGCGGCCCATCTGTCTTCCGAGGTGTGCAGGGCTTGCTTAGTTTTAACATTTCACCTGTCTAATGTGCTGGGTTGTTGCTGGCGCTGTCTATTGCACAGAATGAACTAAACTGGAACGTCTCTGCCACTTGGAGGTGCTACAACTGCCGGGAGGTTCTCAGAAGCAGTTCTTGGTCTGCCAGTGGCAACTGTAGCTCAGGATGTTAAGCAAAAGCTGTATTTGCTTAACAGGATTAAATTTTCCTCAGAGAAGTGATTGGAACAAGAGGAGAATCACCCAAGGCTGTGCTGAGCGTTCGGAGATGAGCTGTTTTGAAATTGATCCATTTGGAAAGGAACTAACGCACAGATTGGTCAAGGTAATGATGGTACTGGATGATAAAGTAGATGCAGGGGTGGAGAAAGCTTGTGAGGGATATAGTGTCACCTAAAAGCTTTGCAGGAGTGCTTTTATTATCCTGAATCAGCTCGGCTTTGCACTGACACTTAGCTGTTTGCGAAAGAATTATACCTGCTTCTGCGATAAATACATCTGGCAGTGAACTCTTAACCCCTCTTCTGCAGGCCCTTTACGGGTGGTAGCCACAGAGAATGAGATGCCTTCAGTTTTTCTGAATGCAGAGCTAGACAAAATGGGGGCCCAACTATGGTGCATATTTTTGTGGTGAGCAGAATGCTTCAGGAAAATTGCAGTCATTATTGAAAGTAATGAAAGCTGACAAATGAGAGTTTCATAGTCCCTTCTTGAGACGAGCGCCATCCATTAAACACGCTCTCTGACTGCTAAATGGCATTGTCCGCTCTCCCCGTAAGACCTCGAGAAATCCCGAGGTAACTCGGGCGAACGGCTGATTGAAAGCACCCAATCAAGAGCTCTTTAAAGCAAGAGGAGAAATTACCCTGATTAACGTTATTCCCAAGAAGGTGCTCGCTGAGGAGGCTGTGAACTGTGTAAGCAGAATTTGGGTATTGCAGGGAAGACCAAATTTGACACTGAAGTGGCTGCGAAGTAATAGACAAAGTGGAGTGATCAAGGGAAGAATCTGGTTTTGATTGTGGTGGGAAAATTGAATTACTCTCAGTTGCACAGCCGTTGACAATATGGACATCAAAGTGAAGGGAACTCAGATTAAAAGAAGAGCAAGCAAATATGAAGAGCAGGAAAAGCCTTGCTTCATGATTTGCATCTTAAGAAGGCTTTCACAGGGAACAGCGTGGCACGCTGGTCATGGATTCCTTAGCTGTTACGCTGAGACATCCCAGTGATGCAAACCAAATCAATACAATAGTATTCCTTAAAATTACTGCTTTTTCCTTGCTTGCCTTAAAAGCAACCTTTAAATGATGGCCATTATCACCTTAGACTTGGTCTCTAGCAGTGACTAAGCAGACATGCTCAGAAATGAGATAAACTGTGAGGAACCTATGTTACAGGGTTGGTACCATCCTTCTGAATGTCACAATCGAAGCCGTAACACTGGGAGTCAGCGGGAGTGCGTGAGTCACCAGGATGGGATAGAGCTGAAGAGTTAGCACATGGATGTACTCCAGTGCCTGCTCATTCAAGACACAAAGACCACCTCAGACAGTTCGCGTAGGCATAAGCGAAGGAGAGTGCTGTGGCTGTAGGCGACTGTAGTAGCACTGCAGCAACAAATGAGTCTGTCCTGAGTGAACTGTCTAAAACACCGGTTCCCACATCTGAAAACAGCATATGTGCACCGGAGCGATGCAGCTGCAATTTAGTTTTGCTTGTTCCATCTCTTGGTCTTCCTCATTGCTCATCCCACATCCCAGCTGGGGAGGCACTGCGCACTGCTCAGCTTGGGCTGCGCGATTGTTCTGAAGCTTCCAGTGCAACGAGGCGCGGCACAAAATGCGATAAAAATGAAAACCTGTGATAATGGCAGGAACTGATAGGTATTTCAGGAGTTCTGAGGCAGAGAGTTAACTAAAACCCTAAATGTCAAATTAAAAGAGCCACATGACTACGGTTTTATGCTAGGAGCTCCCTAGTCTGGTAGTGTCATCTCATTTCATAACGTCCTCAATGACTAAAGCTGATCCAGAAGATTGATTCTTTTTCCAGGATGGCTCAGGCGGTGGTGCTTTGGGTGGTGTTTGAGCCAAAGCAGTGGGCACTGGTGCAGTGGTAGAGTGCCATCACGGCATATAAAGAAGAGTTAAAGCAAGGAGCGTGGAAAGGTTGGAAAGGAAAACAAGCTCTTGAAATATAAATAATATTCCCATAATTTCACCTCTGCCTAGAAGGAGGAGACTGTCAGCATGGCTGACCTGGTGCAGAGTAGAACATGATGAATGTGAACACAGTCCCAGAGAAACTGAGTTTATGTCCTCCTAATCTAGCTGCTCGTGTGTTCAGTGCCCATCCCTGTAATATCTGAGCAATGTTTGACATTGTTGTTGGGGCGGGCAGCTCGTGTCTGCTATCAACAGCAGGTCTTTGGGGAAGGTCTCTGTTGGCTATGATGTATTCATACATAAAAAGCTACATGGTGGCTGCTTACATCCATCCTCTTTGGAAATAAGGCACCTGAGTGAGCACTGAACGCCCGATACCTTCTCATCTCCCTGACATTCATTATAAACCTAGAAGCCAAGTTTTTCCAAAGCTATTTAGGTGGGTTTTGCTGTAAGTTTCTCTAATAGCTAGATTCCTATTGATTGCAATGAAACACATGGGGTAGAACAGAGCAGATCAATTGAAAAGTAAAGTTAAGACAGCCAGTACAATTATTTTTCACTTACCTTAATGGAAACAGTTAGGGCTGGATCTATCCCAGGTGTAATGCTGCTGAAGTCAATGGAGTTGTATCAGAGATGAATTTGGCTCCTAGTGTTCTGTTTTGACCTTTTCAGAAGGTTGCTCTGCAGGAGTGAAACTATTGAACACAGCCAGCGATACCGTCAGTCGAAATAGAGCAAAGGCAGGGCTGGAGCGCAGAGCACCTTTTTCATTAAGGAAGAGGCCTGAGTTTTATAGAGTAAGGGCAAAGGAATTGATTCCAGGTAAGTGCTGAACTTAAGTCTCAGATGTCTCTGTTGAATGACAATCACGAGTTGCCCTGAGAATCAGGCATCTCTGTTTACTGGTACCCATGCTAAATGTTTGGTGGCATTTTACAGTCAAACACAACCTCACCTTGCCCTCAGCCTTGTAATCCCTTGGCTACCTGAGACTGGAGCCCCTCTGCCTGCAGAGGTTCCAGAGCAGGAGGCCCTGGAGCAGTCACCTGCAGCAAGGGCTTGCTTATGCCTAAGGAGTCTCCTGCGCTGTGTTTACTGGTCTCTTCTGCAGTTTTATCATAAATAATGAAAGCTGAGCTGTGCCTGTTAAATCAATGCGGAATGCACAAGTTCGGATGCATTATCTATGCTTTAATTGCACTCATTTGTTGAGGCACTCCTTCCTAAGGACACACAGGTCTTCTGCCTCAGTGGAGGGCTGCGGGGTCCAGGCTCAAGCTGCTTGCTGGGCCCACACTCATTTGCCCAAGAACTTTGGAACACATTTTCAGCATAGTGGTGATATCACCCAGCGTGGTGAGATGATGATCTGGAGAGGCAGGTACCTTCCTTTCACTACAGGTTTTTAAAATGTGGAGAAACTATTCCATGGGCTGAAACTTTTACAGAGGGTTTCTTACAGCTGGGCCTCCTGGCTTCCTGGCCTCCAACAGCAATAGTGTGGCCAGCGGGATTACAGAAGTGATCATCCCTCTGTACTTGGCACTAGTGAGGTCTCACCTCGAGTGTTGGCGTTATTTTTGGGCACCTCAACACAAGAAGGAATTGAGGTGCTGAAGCTGGTCCAGAGAAGGGCAGCAGAGCTGGAGAAGGTCTGATGAGGAGCGGCTGAGGGAGCTGGGTTTGTTTAGTCTGGAGAAAAGGAGGCTGAGGGGAGGCATTATTGCTCCTTAAAACTACCTGACTGGAGGTTGTAGAGAAGTGGGGGCTGGTCTCTTCTCCCAAGTCACTAGCAGTAGAACAAGAGGAAATGGCCTGAAGCTGTGCTGGTGAGGTTTAGATTGGACATTAGGAAAATGTATTCACTGAAAGAGCGGTCAGTTATTGGAACAGACTGTCCAGACAGGTGGTGGAGTAGAACAGGGTTTAGTGGGCATGGTGCGATTGGGATGACAGTTGGACTTGGTGATCTTGGAGGTCTTTTCCAATCGTGATGATTCCATGATTCTGTTTGATCTGTACAGGACAACTAGGTGAAGTCCTGCATCCCTTGCATTTCCAGCCATGTTTGTCCATGCTGAGTACTTTGCAGTGCCCACTGCCTACTCGACACCCCATTACCCTCCCTTGTGCTGGGCTGTGGCTCTCATCAGCACATTCCCCATGCTGCTTCCTGCACGTGGTTCTCCAATTGTTTTAACTTCTCCCACAATCTTCTCATGCGTGTTCAGTCATTCACCTGCTCCCCAGTGCACACACCCCGTATGTCTAGGTCCCAGTAATCTGCTGCTGCATGGCTGTTGGCACATGGGGCCCATCAGGGTTTACCACTCTGTGGGCTGTAGCATCCTTGTCAGAAAGTGAATCAACTTCATCTGAAAACTGAGTTTAACACTAGTTGTTGCAAGGAGGATCACAGCCATCCTGATTCGTGCTGTTAAACTTCTGGACTCAGTAACTTTATCTTCGTTAGGAAGATTTGCTTTTCTAATTGTCTCTAAAGAGGACTTGGGGGATTATGAGGAGATGACGTTCGTTATCAGTGAAAATACCACGAAGGCATTTCCTAGACAAACGATGTTCTGTGAGTTCTTCTTTCTCTTCCCCCTAAGCAAACAGAACTTTTTAAGAAGAGTTGTCCTGGCTTTGGCTGAGATAAAGTTCATTTTCTCTCTAGTATGTGATACAGTGCTGTGTTTTGGGTTTAGCAGAGAATAATGTTGACTGGTTTAGTTGTTGCATGTCATGTTTTTACTAAGTCAAGGACTCTTCAGCTTCTTCTGCCCTTCCAGCAAGAAGGCTGAAGAAGCACAAGAAGGTGGACTGGACACAGTCAGGACTGACCACAGGATTAGTCCATGCACAGGGTGTAAACTGAAGGAAAAGGTGGCTGGGGGCCGCTGCTCAGGAACTGACTGGGCATTGGTCAGCAAGGGATGAGCAATTACACTGGACGTCACTTACTTTGTGTACTCGCATTCCTCATTGTTAGCATTGTTAAATTACAGTTGTGCTATTCCTTTCTGTTCTTTTAAAGCGTGTTTAGCTCAACCCAAGAGCTTGTCCTGGCTCTGCTGGGATAGAATCCTAGAATTCATTTTCCATTCAGGACAGCTGCGTTTATGAGAAGCCTGCAGCACCCAGTTCAGAGAGACCCTCATTTGTGGCCAGACATGGTGTGTGGATCTCCACGGTGATCAAGGTCTTTAGGCGCTTGGAGCTAGCCGAGTGCTAAAGCCAGGAGGAGCAAAAGCCAGGGCAGCTGCCCAAGGTTGTCTGTGAGAAGTACTGCAGACCATAAACTTCACACTCCCTACAGACAGGAGAGTTTGCTGGGGACGGCCACTTGTTGTCAGGGCTGTGGTCCCTGAAGCATCTCAGCCGTTGTTCTGCTCCCGAGGCCAGCTCTGCTGTTTGCTGTGAGCGTGGTGCTTTTGCTGGAGCAGTGGTGTTCCCAGTGCTGACATACAGCTTTGCTGCTGGGGGTGTGCAGCTCTCACCACTGCAAGGGCTAAGGAGCTGTACTTTATATTAGTATTAATATTAGGGGGGTTTTACTATCATTGTATTGTATTAAATCTGTTTCTGTTTAAACCCCTGGGTCTCCCTGATTTCCGTCCTTGGTGGAGGATGTGTCACAGAGTGATAGGACACCTGGCTAATTGGAGACAGGGTTTTAGGGTCTTTTGTCAGATTCTCTCTCCCCCCTCATCGGGGCTCCTGAGCAAGTGAACAATTCTGTGGTGCTCAGTTGCCAGCTGGGGTTAAAACATGACAAATTGCTGTAACTATTAATAATTCTCTTTAAAGCTAAATTGGGGTTTATGGCTTAGCCTATGGTTTAAGACTTGATCCAGGGTTTCTAGGCGGTTGACACGTCCAGCTGGAGAAGGCTAAGGCTGGTTCTTTGGTGAAAATAAACAAAAACTAGTGGTCAAAAGGGTGAGAGGGAAGAGAACTGTCAGCACAAAGCAGCAGCTTTGCTAGGGTCTGATGCAGGCTTAGCTGGAAAAGAGTTAACTCAGCAGAAACCAACTTTGGAACTGGAGGGCTGACTGCTGGGAGAACGTGGCAGGTGGAGAACAAAGGTGTGGGGGGGTGGGGGTGTTTGTTTGTTTTACTAGGACGGTTACAGGAGAGGCCAGCAGCTAGGAGATCTGCTAGAAGGCTGTGATGGCTCAGTGACTAGTGAGAAGTGTTGCTGGTGGCCAGGGTGGGGCTGTTAGTGTAGGTGGACGTGCAGTGTAGCTGCCCTGGCTGAAGAAGAAATGGACAGAGCACAGTGAAGAGCAAAAAGAAGCGATGGCTGCTGAATTTCTGGACATTTCCTAGTTTTGCAGACGGCAGACTTGGTGCCGACCAAAAGGGAGAACTGACAGGAGTCGGTTGTGAGTTCAGAGCCAGGTGTCTACCTCTGTGGTCACCAACGGAATGTAGGCATTCCCAGGTACTTCTCACAGCATCTGAAATGGTTTCCATTCAAAGACTTTTTTCTTTGTAGAGGACATAGTCACACAGCAAGAGGAAATCAACAGCTTTGCTTTTTGTCCTTTTTGATGTTTATTTTGGTTATCGTGACTTCTGAGGCTTTTTTAATTACTGTTTATGTCTTAATCAGAGTTCCTGCGAATGATCCAGAATCTCATGGCTGAGGTTGCAGAAAATGTTTTAGTGAACAAGAGTGTGAGAATGAATTTTCTCTGAGGAAATCAGGTTTTGAAGGATTGTTTGTGTCTGCATCTAGAAGCAAGGAAATGAATATTTCTTATGGCAGCTGAGAGATGGTCATGAGGAAAAGGAAGCCATTATTAATTAATCATCAATTATCATTTTAATATGTATGTAGCACTGTGTAACTGATACCCCACAGGGAAAGAGGATCATCTCTCTGCTTGAGGAGCCTACATTCTAAATTTAACCGTGGTGAGGGCTGTTCATGGCAGATGATGTGTTTTCATCATTCCTTGCTCTGCCTCGGCTTTTCACTTGAATCCCATTTTAATTCCCATCCCCAACAGAGGGGAGCCTGCACTAAGCAGAAGCGGCAGGATCAGAGTCTAAAAGAGCACAATCAGTGCAGTAAACAGAGAGATTAGAGAGCTGATCTCAGAATTCTATCTTGCAATCCTTACCCAGAATTGCAGTGGTGTAAATAAAACCTTTCCAAGAACCAAGAGCCCAGGATTTGGTGCCTCTTGGAAAGACCTGCCCTTCCTGGGCCCTCAGACTGGCTTCCAAGGGAGGGCTGTGGGGTTTATTCTTGGCTTTAAATTGGCACACTTAACGGTGGGACCTGACCTGCATGGGACTGGGGGTAGCAATACAGGGCTGTTTCTCTTATGGTTGTTTGCCCTGACCTGAGCTCCCCGTTCCTGTGCTCTGCAGCAGGTGCTGAAGCTGTACCTGGTACTATGCTCAGCTGGCAGCAGTCAACAGGGTAGTGAGCTCTGGTAGATGGAATCTCACTGGGAAATAAACCCACGAGTTTATTTCCTAGTAATTAGCTGACAGATCACAAGAGATGTATTGTAAGGAGATCATCCAGCAAAGTCTCAGCCTGAACTCTTTGACTGGAAGAATTTAGACACATGGCAGCTCACTTGAAGTGGCATTTGAAAGGGCAACTTACAATATGTATTACTGAGAGAAACCAACTTTTATGTAAAGCTCCTGTCATTGTCAGAGCTTAATAGAGTGGTTAGAACAGAAAAAATGCGACTCAATCAGCCTAGGCTCTATTTTTGGCTCCAGCGTATCTGTACTGAAGTAAAATTGATTTGAGCTAAGTATGACAATCTCTCCTTATATAGTATTTTTGATCCATTTTCTGAACTCTGGGATGGGTAGATACTGTTTTGTTTTTCTAGAGGATGATCCGAATGCATGGAAGGAAGTTTTTATTAATGTCTGCAAGACTTTTCCATTAGGATCTTAGCATCAGGCATGTCTTTCGGGTCCCTTCCAATCCCTCATGATTCTATGATTCTATGACTCTGTGATATGACTTCTGTGCTATAGCTGTTGCCAGGTGTCAGTCCTGATCAAAAATCTGCTGGCTTTACTAAAACTCTGCGTAGATTCCTGCTCCTGCTGAGCAGGTGTGCAAGAAGTTGGGAGGGCGCCTGGCCAGGCCCTGAGAAATGTCTATAAAATGGTCACAAACGTCCACAAAACATCCTGGACAGCTGACCCAGACTAGCCAAAGGGACGTTCCACACCACAGAAAATCTTGTCCAGTAAAGAAACTGGGGGAGTTGGCTGGGGGCTATCGCTGCTCAGGCATCGGTCAGTGGTGCTGAGCAACTGCATTGTGCATCACTTGTCTTTTCTTGGCTCTTACACCTCTCCCGTTTGTGTTACATTATTTTGCATTACTATTATATTTTATTACTATTCCTTTTATATTTTTTCATTTTCGTTATTATTTAGTTATTAAAATGGTCTCATCTCAACGTACGTGTTTTACTCTTTTGTCCCATCTTCCTCCCCGTCCTTTGGGAAAAGGAAGGAGGGACAAGCGGGTGCATGGTGCTTAGTTGCTGGCTAAGATTAAAGCATGACACCTCTGTTTCAATCAAAATGAATATTTTGGATGTGACTTTGTCTTGGTAAACGAGATTCTCCAAGGCATGTCAGCGTAGTGCTCAGTACAGGGAACCCACTGCTGTCTGAGGGTGTCCCAGTGAACTCCAGACAAGCTCTCTCCTGAAGTTCACCTCCTGGACTGTGAATTGATCTTTATGGCAGCAGGCAGACATGGCTTGCAGGGCATTCTGCAGTCTGTCTGTCCCCATACAATACTCTCAGGGGATAGCAGATAGACCCTTGGAGACTACCACACAAGAGGGCACTATGATTCCCCTTTGTTTCAGCTGGTTTCCAAACCGAGACGATGGCTCATACATACGTGCTGTCGGGAGCAGAGGCTTGCTAACAGTCACAGAGAAGAGACACTCTAAGAACAGAGGAAATAGACTCTGCAGAGTATGTGACCTGGCAGCGGTGTCTTCCGCTGGGCCTCCGTCATGCTGAGTGTGCAGATCTGAGCATATCCCTCTGGGGGATCAGCACAGCCTGGGAGCAGAACCCAAACCAGTTCTTGCAGTGTACAGTCCTGAAAGAATTCTAGAAGACACTGTCTAACAGAGTGCGTTGCCATCCATCTCATCCACCCGAGAGAGAAATGGAACGTAAAGATCTCAAATGAGACTCTTTAAACTTGGTATTAGGAAAAAAATTTTCACAGAAGGGGTGGTCAGGCACTGGAATGGGCTTCCCAGGGAGGTGGTTGAGTCACCATCCCTGGATGTGTTTAAAGATCGTTTGGATGAGGTGTTGAGGGCTATGGTTTAGGGGTGAACTTGTAAGGTAGGGTAGATGGTTGGACTCTATGATCCTAGGGGTCTCTTCCAGCCAGAGTGATTCTGTGATTCTGTAATCACTTCTTCATCCAACATTTTGTGCACATGAGTTTCATCATTTTTTAAATATGATAAAAAAAATATTGCAATGTTCACTAAGTATTTTCAACTTAATGTTGACATCTTCTTGTACCAATGGGAATGCAGATCTCATCTGGCCTTTTTAAGCTATTCCATCCTCCACTCATCCTTAGCATTTGCAGTCTCATTCTGCAGGTTTATTTTAATAAACAGAGATATAAAACTAGAATTATTGTAAATATTTTTAGGTGCCTACATTCCTCTCACAACCTCTCAGCACTGCACTAAAAACAGAATAGAACTGAAAACAAACACCTCTATCGAGCTTTGGCCATCCTGTCTTATCATAGTGAGAACTTTACACAGCTTTTTTTTATCCAGTGTTTCTTGCTTGTTGTTTGTGTTGTTTGCTGAAGGCAAAATTTAAAACCATAGTTCCCATGTCTACCAAAATCAAGGTAAGATTTAGTTGTTCCTACGCAACAGTGGTAGGAGGAAACAGAGTGATCAGTCTCCAACAGAGGCCAGTACAAGTTTTTTTCTGTTGTGGTAGGTTTGTTTCTACCATCTGCAGCATTCTTTCCAAAAGGAATGTCTGCTGTTTCTATAAACCCTAACGTACTGCAAAATGACTCAAAAAATAAAAGGTTACAATAAACACTGACTCTCCTCCACCCCCCACTGAGGTCTTTATTACATTCTTCTATTTTTTTCCAGGCCTCTATTTCCAATGTCCAAAACACAAATCTTGCTTTGGTATTAGATATCCACAAAAGACCTTCTCAACAGATTACATCCAAGGGCAAACCACAGCTAAGTATTCCAACTGTCATTACCTGCATTGTATTTACAGTAGATCCTTTGGCTCCCGACTGTACCATCAACTGCAAATTGTTCTCTGGAAAGCTCCTGTAGAGACCAAGGGGCATGCAAACCTATAGAGTTGTGGTAGGGTGAAGGGAACAAAACCAAAGCATTATTAATACAATAATAAACCCAAGCAATTCTCATTGAAAGCTTTAAGAAAGTGTTTTGTATTAAGCCATCTTCTCATTCTGGGAGGACAAGGCTGAGGTAGTGAGGCTGTATGTGAAGCATTGTGCTGGGGAGAGATGGAAAGCTTCAGCCTCCAGAAGAGTCAGGCACCCTTCTTCGACATTAACTTAATAAGATAGTCTCCTAATAAGATTAGGATACACAGATGCCTCGATGCCAACCTTGTTAACTTCATTGTTGTAATTGTTTACTTCCTCCTTGAATTTCAGATCAACCATGTTAAAATCCCTCTGGTCTTTGCAGAGATGGGCATCCTGCCACTTTCCTCGGACTTCCTCACTTGATGCTGTTTCTGGCAAATTAAGAGCAGCTCTAACAGCCTGAAAGTAAAATACAGAGTTTTTAGGTGCTAAGAAAACATGATTAAACAGGGCAAGGCTTCAAAAAATTTTCATTATGGGGAGAAAGAAAATTCTGCCAGACAGACTTACTTCAATACCACCATGTCTTGATTTTTCAATGATTTTTTGCCTTTTGCGATCTGCTTCACGTTTTACCAAAATATCTTCAATCCCTGTTAAAGCAGAGAGAAAGAGCCCACAATGACCAAAACCAAAGAAGAATCAAGAAGGAACCACATTTGGTGTCAGGGTTTTTGAGAGCAAAGGCTTCTAAAAGAAATTCACATTTAAAGATACAACAATTGTCACAGTCAGGCTAATGGAGGTTTGATGTGAAAAGAGAAAAACATGAGAGGTTTTTTGAGGGAAAAGATATAGACTGTCAAAAAACCCCATAGGACCTTAACTAAACTTACCAAAATCAACACCATAACTTAAGAAGTCATATATTCAACAGTGTCTATAAATCTTAATCAGTGCACTTGCACAAACAGGTGTTTTAGACCAGCCACATCAAATATTTTCTTCTTCTTCTACCCACTTCAAAGTTCCTATTACCTGAACTTTGCAGAATCTGTCATTTCCTGGCTGTTTTAAAAAGGTAAACTAAAAATACAGACCTTTGTGAAGACAGGACCAGGAGAATGATAGTTTAGAACAAATGAAAGGTTGGAGCCTTAACTCCTGTAACCTGTTCATAAGGAGTCCTGCAGAAGTCACTAAAATGGCCACTAAAATGCCTGAGGCATATGATGGATGAGAAGAGGCTGAAAGATTAGTGTGCTTGTCCTTTAAAGATACAAGAAGACAACATTTTCTTCAAGAGGAAGTATTATGATCGTATAGATGATCAAATCCTGGCACAGGGACAGAGAATTTGTACAGGCACCATCCCTGGGTATTTGCAGCTTAACTGGAGACAACACATCTGGCAGGACTTGCTTTGACCAGGGAGCTGTCAGACTCCCTCCAGTGACTCTTTGACTAGGCAGGGCAGATGAGAGAATCTGATGGGCATACTTTTCTTCATGCTTAGAAAGCCAGCTAGGCCTCAACCAGAACAGAAAAGATAAAAAACTAGGCTCTCAAACAGCTATGACACTCAAGGACAGCCTTGCAAAATGTTATTCACAGAACTTTTTGTAGGTGTTATGCCCCAAAAAGTCTGATTTGTATTTGAGGAGGTGCTGCACTACACAGCAGTGTCCTCATGTTACTTACCCATTGTAAATCCTCTGTACAGTTGCAGATAAGCAGTAAAGAGACGTCCTAGACATGTTAGCACTTTCCCACTGGTTTTACCCCCATAGATTTCATAGCAGCAGTGGACCAGGCCATACGCAGAGCTGCCAAAGTGAGCTTTGTCCAGGACTCCACACAGTAATTCCCCATTTCTAATAATAATCTGAAAAATAAAACCTGGATGTTCAGGAAAACAGAATTTTTTTTCCTTATTATGCTCTCTACAGGCCTTACTGTGTGATCTACATGAAAATAGGTTTTAAAATCCCACATGTAAGTGACCAGTTAAGTATGGTCACATTATCTATACTTTCAGAATTTACAGTAGAAACAAAGCCTCTAACACCATCTGGATTTTTACACCTATAAAATAAAACTTTGAAGACATATGCTCTAAAAAAACTAGACAGAATCTGTCACTGAGTATCTATTAACTTCGTCATCCACCTGCTTCCCTTCCCATTCATCTACTCTATGCACAAATTTATCACAGTACAGCCCAGCTTCCAGAGCCGCTGCCCCAGCATACCTGAGATTCACACATCGATTCAAGATCTATAAATCTGTTTGCAGGTCCCTTTACCCAGGCTCTTCCACTAATCTTAGCTTTCCCAGTCAAATTCAGTGGGACATGGTCTTCTGGAATGATGTTTATCAACAATGTAGAAACAACCTATAAAGAAGCAGGAAGATTGTCAGGAGCTATTTATTTCCTGTACTCCTTTTTCAACGTAAAGAATTCGCCACTAAGGAGAAAAGCAACATCCTGTGTATATTTTTTCCGCTGACAGTACAGCTTTGAAAGCTTGGAAATCTGAAGGCTAGAGGACAGGAATAGGCTTTTGCTACTCTAGCCTCTGAAAGATCAATGGGCCGAAACACAAAATTATTCAGAAACATATGGCACCACAGATTTTTCCAATAATTAGGTATACATATATGTATTAACAAAAACTGTTGGACTTTACAGGAAAAATGGGGAGAGAATTCCTGTCATTACAAGAGACATAACACTTGAGCTGAATGTTAAACTCTTACACAGTACAAAATTAAGTACTCACTTGACCTCCCCAGATCTCACATCAACCAAAAAGGCAAATACCAGAGCATTTATCTACAACTTTAAGTTTAGAGTTTTAAAAGCACTGACTAGCCTAACTTACTTTAGTATAATCAATAGATTATTTCTCTGCTCAATTGCCTGTAAACTGCTGTATTATACTTCTACCTGCAACAGTGTTCAAAGCAGCAAGTAAAAGTGTTATTCTATCATTTTCATTTTTGCTGCCAGATGATTCTCAGAGTTCAGTAACATCAAGATCTGCTTTGATTAGAAGATGGGATCTGGCTCTTCAACAACTGCTTATAACACCACTATTCTTCTTACTTTGGACCCACCAGCATTGTTTAACCCTATAAATCATAGACTACCTGCTTTCCTGTCCATAACTGCTGTGGTTTCATAATGGCAGGAGGAAAGACTTTAATTCTTCCTGTCTTATCTGTTAGTCCTCGGTAAACAAGCTCCATGTATTGTTCTCTGGTGAAAAAGCAGCTCCGGATTGTCATGCTGACTCCAGAAATCATGTGATCCTGGATCAGGCCAGGAAGTGGCTTCCCATCCTGAAGAGAGAAAAAGAAAAGAGATTGGAGGGGCATTAGTAAGCAATGTCCTAGCAGCTCCCAAAGTTATGTAGCATATGTGTATATACAAACAAAACAATACATAGTACATAAAATATATGTAGTGTATAAAATACATACTATGTATTTTGTTATAGACAAGCACTACTCATTTGTAAAGAGCCAATAATCTCAAGAGAACTCCCTACTAAATACCTTCTAGGCACTGATATTACAAGCAACAAGACTGTTTGGATATTCTGGGCCCTCTGCAGATGACAAGACAAGAAAAGACAGAACAGAAACTAGGAATAAATTTCAAGAATAGATTTTTTTTTTTTAAACCCATCAAAACCAAAACAATCTTATTTAACCCTAGACAAGCTCAAAATCAAAATCAGACAAATAAAAATTAGACTGTCTTCTCAAGGGAATAAATTTATCTGACACTTTTACTCACCTTTGGAACCAGATACTGTTCATCAGTACAGGCTAAGGTGTAGGCTTCTGCTCTACCCAGCTCACTCTGTGGAAAATGGGCGTTCATTTCATCACCATCAAAATCAGCATTGTAAGCCTTGCAGTTGGCATAGTGGAGCCTCAGCACTTTTTCTCCAGGCAGGATTCGGGCCCGGTGAGCTTGAATGGAGGGTCTATGAAGAGTTGGCTGGCGGTTAAGTAGAAGGACATCTCCATTTTTAATGTGACGACATACCTGCAAGAGAATTTTGGTTAAAGGCCAGGTTGGATGGCACTCTGGGCAACCTGGTCTATGAGAAGTGCCCCCAGATGTCCATGTCAGAGAGATTGGAACTAGATGGCTACAGTCCCTTCCAACCTAGCCCATTCTATGAAGGCATTTCTGTGTGTGCTTCTGAATAAACTGTGTCTCAAAACAGATGCAAATCCCAAACATTTGATTTCCAGTACTAATGTTCTGTGCAAAGTCTGGGGCTACTTGTCTCTCAACACTCTCTGCTCTCCATCAAAGCACACTCTAAGGCTGCATGTCCTCCATTAACTCATAAACCACACTGATAAGCCAAGTTAGCAGCACATAAGCCACACTCTACTGGCAATATAGCAAACAAAGACTGAAAAGGAAAGAAAATTATTCTATTCATAAATGAGAAAATAAACTATTTATCCAAAGTCATTTGCCTGAATCAATGACATTTGTCAACATACAGCCAGCACCAGCCATCCTAGAATAAGCTAATATGACCCAGGACCAAAGGAGAGTTTGGACTCACGTTTGAGTACAGCACAAAATATTCTTACCTAGAACAGATTCTCTCAAAACATTAATTTCTCTGTCAGTAACACTCATGTGCTGATTTAAATAATTATCAACATGAGTATGACAGGAGCTCTTTGTACAGCCCAAATGATGTTCTGCTCACCTCAGAGACACTCTGAGAGGTCTGAAATCACAGAAATAATTTTAAATATTAAATCTCTACCGTGGCCCTAGTAAAAGACATCTAGATCTGGAACTTGGTATACAGTTTAGTGGTTGGCTTGGGGCGGCTGGGTTACTGGTTGGATGATTTCAGAGGTCTCTTCCAACCTACATGATTCTATGACTAGAGACAGGAAAACACATAACAGGTGTTGTGAAAAGACTGTTCATCACCAGAACTTCTGCATAGCAGCTAAAAATAAGTTATCAAATCTTGCAAGGGATGCAGATAAGCTTATTAAAAAGTTTTAAAAATTGATTAATCTGTAGCACTGAGAACTCAAACCCTCCAGCAGCTCTAAGAAGCAACTGGTACATATACCGAGCATTTCACAGACGTTAATATCTGTCCAAACAGATGGTATCAGTGTGGTTGTTTCTTGTTTTGTCATCATGGATCCCAGGTTACAAGAGTCAGCGCTAAAACACAAACAACTCCTGCAGCCTGGTGGTGCCACTACCAGCACAGCTGACACAGAATGGAGAATCCTTTGTACACATTTCTGGAAAACATCACATCAACTCCTTGTGTCATACTCACTCTACATATATACTGAACCTCAGATGCAGGACTACCACCATAAACCAGCTCCTAATATAGAGCTTATTTAATAATTCAAAAGGAGAGTTCAAAAAAGAATTTGTTGAGAAGGCTGAGGAAGCAGGGGGACATAAAAACATAAAATGAAAGCAATATCTTGTCTTCTGTGCTGCTAAGACTTACCAAGAAAAGTCAGTTGCAAAAGGAAGAAATGAACACCATACACTGCATATTCAGAGTAAAATTCAGGGTGAAAGAATGGGATTTGTAGTTTGAAACAGTACTAACTTTTATTTCCCTTCCAGCTTTTTCTCAGCCACCCACTGGAAGACTCCCTGCCCTGGGAGTCTTTGTGAGAGGGCCCATTGGGATCACTAGCAAGGACAGCAGTAGTATTATTAAGAAAAACAGATCAGAGATGTAGAAGGGCTCAAACAACCCTTCTGTCATACTCACAATCTTCAGTCCTGACTGGGGAGCACCTGAAGAAGGAGTGAGGAGCTGCTTTGCTATGGCTTCTCTCTGTGTCAGGCTGGTTGCACTCAACACTGTACGAGATCCATCTTCATTAACTACCATGGAGGCCCCAGGGTGAACCTTTGGGCCGTTTATGACAGCCTGCCTCAGCTCCTTGACATTCCAGGGAGTGACCGGCTGAGGGTAAGTCAGTTTGGTAGCAAACACCTAGGCAGGAGGGCAAAGAGGCACGAAATAAGTTTTTTGACTTTTTTCTAAACAGTATTAAGTCACTGAGAAAACAATGCTAAATGTTAAGAGCTCATACAATGTAAACACGTCTCTTTGATGCATCATGCCAAACACATTTCTGTTTCAAAATCCTCTACCATTAGAAAAACATCTTCTTCAATGTAGTTGAAAAGGAAAACATCATTAGCAATTACAAAAAGAAATATTTTAGATTCTGCAAACAACTAGACAAATACAGACAAATATCACATTATCCCCAAGTCCACTACTTGAAAATGGGCAATCGGAGAAAATTACATAAGGAAAAGCTCAAAGTCAGGCTTAGTGTCATCTCTGTGTAGCTAAAAGCCATTAAAGATTAATGAAGTTGGTGAATTACAGCCTTTTCTGAAAAGCTGTTACAAGATACGCTGTACAAAAACCACAGGAGAAACATGATCTGCTTATAACTTTTGCACCAATTTATAATCCCAGGAAACACACAGAGCTTTTTTTTTTTTAATCATCTTTCACATACAGAGTGTTCTGTGGAACAGAAATTTCTGCTCTTCAATGCTCCTTCATTATTAACACAGAGCAGTAACAAACAATTATGACACGCTGGAGAGGAAAGCTTCCAGGTGAGTCAGAAAATCTACACATTTTAAACTGCTCGCTATGTAACTGAAAGAATTACAGCGTGGTTCAGTCCCCAGCTAAACGAGAATGTTGTGCATTCTTACCATAGGAATGCCAATTTCATTGGTCCCAATGTACATATCAGGGCAAATGACAGATCGAGCAGCAAAATCCACACGTTTTCCCATCATGTGCTTGCGGAACAGTCCTTCCTTTTTCTCCAATAGCTTTGAAAACAGAAGTTAATGACCAGAGTGTGAAAGCATGTAACTCCAGACAGCCTCTCCCGGTATTACAGTGATAAGTCCCATGAAAATGCACACATACTAATCACAAATACTTCACTTCTTTTATTCCATCAAATTCTCTTGCTTTCACTGGGACACACAAACTCCAGAGTCTCCAGGATTCCCCCTGCTACCCACCTGACGAATTCCAGGGTATTTTTCTGTCATTAGTTTGTCCATGTCACTATCAAATACAATGTTGACATGGCTCTGAAGACGAATCCAAGTGTTGTACAGCTTATCTGCAATGGTCTCTCCTGGAATTGTTGTCAAGAAAGAACGGTCCAGAGGTTCATCATTCTCTACAGTCTCCTGCAGAAACAGAAATTATAAACAAGAACTTAACAATAAATACTTTCTATTTAACTAGGCTAAAATTATAGTATTTAATAGCAAATAAAACATCAGTCACTATTTTGCACCTTATTACAAGCAGTATTTTTTAAAAAACAAAAGCATTAACAAAGTAAATGACTTTCAAATAATTACAGCCCAGGGCCTCAGACAGGTTTGTTGTCAAGCTTCAGAAACTGCTTTGAATGGGAAGTCTCCAAACACCACAGATACATACAATGAGATTTTTAAACCTTACTGTGAATCACAGAGCATCAGGGACTGGAAGGGACCTCAAAAGATCATCTAGTCCAAACCCCCTGCCACAGCAAGATTACCTAGACCAAGTCACACAGGAACACATCCAGGCAGGTCTTAAACGTCTCCACTGAAGGAGAGAGACTCCACAACCCCCCTGGGCAGCCCATTGCAGTGCTCTGTCACCCTTGTTGTGAAGAAGTTTCTTCTCATATTTATGTGGAACTTCCTATGTTCCAGCTTACACCCACTGCCCCTTGTCCTATTACTAGATGACACTGAGCGGAGGCTAGCTCCATCCTCCTGACACCCACCCTTCACACATTTTATAAATACACTAATTTAAAAAAACATTAATGAGGTTGCCCCTTAGTCTCCTTTTCTCCAAGCTAAAGAGGCCCAGCTCCCTCAGCCTTTCCTCATTAGGGAGGTGTTCTACTCCATCATCTTCATGCCTCTGTGCTGGACTCTCTCCAGCAGTTCTGTGTCCTGCATCTTTCCAAATTAGATGCTACTGGTTTATCAGTCCATTCCACTAATCACTGCGTTGCCAAAGAATCCTATTTTTACATAAAAATAATGAAAACCCAAAAGCTTTCATCACCTACATCACTTTATTTTCAACTGAACGATTAGCCTTCTGTCACCTCAAACATTTTAAGCATGTATCTCCACCTAGTGGCTAAATTCTGAGTAACTAAAAATGTTTTCCAAATGTTTTACACTTAAAGTGCAAATCAATCTTGGCTGCAATTACGTCCAGTATGAAAGAGCCCCCAATAATACAATTCATGAACAAGTATGAAAAGAGACCTAGTGCCATATGTTATTATTTATCACTACATGACCACATGAAATGCTCAGGTAGCAACCAGGCATTGTTACTAATTAATGTTACCTGTGAATTTTTGTTCTATTTAGACATCAGAGGTCAAATAGAACCACAATCAGTTAGCTGCACTAAGCTTAAAGGATAGAGTAGCTTCTTTCCTCCTACCACTTTTCATTCAATTTGCTGCTGAAAAACATTTATTTTGAACTGTTTATGCTTTATGTATTTAATTATCCAGGAACAGGAGCCTGTTATGTCTCACACACAGTAATCTAACACAAGAAACACCACCAAAAGTGTCTGTGTAGGATGTTTTTCCCTTTGAATCAGGTAGGTGAATGAAAAGTGGCATGAGAAACAAAGGCAATAAACCCAAAAGCTATTGAGAACATCTCCCAACAGCTCAGGCAAACTGTTGTTGGAACAGTTTAAACTAGAGCCTGCCTAAACTTGACCCATATGTCCAAAAAGAGAAAAGTAAAATAACCAGCAACTCTTACTGTTTGGATCAATTCTTCTGTAATTTTTATGGGCTGACATTGCTCTTTTGCCATGAAAACCAAGAGCTTCCGTATGGTTTGGGCATCTTTCATGACAGCCTGCAAGTTCACGGTCTGCCCATTTGTAAAGAGTCGGTCCCCAACACGATTTACAGGACGATACCTACAGCAGAGCAAAATTACTTCAAAAGATAAAAGCCACGAAACAGCAGCATGATAAACCTTAAGCATCCTAAGCTAAGTCTTCAATGCATGAAAAATAATCCCTATAACTGAGAATTTGAAAAATTCATGTATTATACTGGGACAGGCATAAAAGAATGATCCCTTAACAAGAAACTCTACCAGTAATATGCAATAATATTCAATAGTAAGTTAAAATACGAACGTATTCTTTTCATAATTACTATTTCAGACCTTTAACAAACATTTGAAATTGTAATAAAACTTATCATCACTTACAGTTTTGCTGACCAATGTCTCCACTACAGGTGTTTGCATCTCCAACTCCTGCATCAAGTGTGTAATAAACCCTGTGATTTCTACAAAAGCTTCTTGGGGGAAATTTTACCTTGAAGGTGGAACCACAAGTAGATCTAAGAAAAACATGTCTGGACTGAATCCTGAACTGTCATGGGAATCCATTGCAGAGAAGAGGTAACGCAAAAAGAAACCTAAAAAAAAACACAACAGAAAAGATAATATCATCATCACTAAGGTTTGGGAATCCAAATCCCCAGATCCACTTGGTCCATCAAGTCAAAAGAATCTGGTAAGTCACAGACCAGCAAGTTTATTTAAAATAATAATTTTTTAGCATACTTTAAAGTATGCTATTTTTTAGCATACTTTAAAAAGAATTGCTGTTGTTCTTTTCGGTCACATACATGAGTTTTTTGCAACAACTCTGAACAGAAATACAGAGTATTTCAAAAGAAAAATCAGAACAGCAGGATAAAACAGTTTCCAGCTACAAACTGTTTTGTTTTTTCCTGGGAACTGCAAGACAGATTTAGACTAGCTGGAACACAAAAGGGGGCATTAAATACAATTCCAGTCCTTAACCAATGCAACTGTGCTGCAGCACCACATGAACATCCAGCTCTTTGCAAACAACAATCATGAACTTTGAGGAACCACAATCAGAGTTTGGTTAAACTATTCATTGAATCCAGCATTCTGCATTCATGAGGTACCAGACCTTCTGGCACATAACCTGTCTCAAGGCCAGAAATCCTTAAGGTAAAAGGCAAGGATTTGACAAGTTGTTCACAGAGAACATTTGCAGACTCTGCCCACTCAGTGAAACAGAAAAGAAAGTAATGTTGCCCTTAACAACCATCACCTTCATTCCTCCACAGAGCCATGACGTACTCCTTGGCGGTCATTGGTGTCAGGTACCCTCTCTTCCCCAATTGGCTTTCATCAATAGCTGAAAATGAAAAAAATAAATAAAAATCTAAAACTTATTTTAAAAAAAAAAAAAAAAAAAATCACAAGAGATTACTTCTAAAGTTTGTAGGTTTTTTTTTCCTTACAGTAAGTGCTTCCAGCACAAAGAAAAAATGGAAACACACACAAAATATACTGACATTTACATTAAAATAACTTTAACATATTTACTTTGGGGACACGAAATTAACAGAAATAAGATTCTTCCCAGCATGGAAAAAAATGTCAGTTCTGTGACATTTAACTGACTCTAACATCTTAAGTGTACGCTTTATTTGGTTAATGGTGAGTTGCACCTCCCTTTCAAATGATCACATCCACTGGTGAAAACACTAACGAAGAGTTCACCTACAGCTGGGGAATGCAGAAGAGGAACTGAAGTATCACCAGAGATCAAGGTTCTCAAGAAATACCCAGTTTGATCCATCTACACTGTAATGTCAAGAGTCTGGGCTAGCTCTACTGCATATTGCAGTGAGAAAGGAAAACACATGGTTTTGCTACTGAAGAGCAGGAAGATTTTTTTTTTTTAAATTGAGAGATTTTAGGTCTCAATTTCCACTTCTTTTGCCTGCCCAGCCCCTTGTGCCCCACGGAAATTCGCTACCCACCTACTTTCTTGTTCTATAGGTTCCTTTTTAAGATCAAATTCTGTAAGAGTTAGGATTACATTATTTTCCTTCTGAAATAAGACGGGTCACCATCATCTTAGTTATTTTTTTAATCCGGTCTATTTTAAAAATCTAGCAGAAAATAATCTACCCACCAAAACCACAGTGTCCCAAAACCACAATACGGTTGACATGAATTATGCTTTTGTACTTTTCCTGATGCACATACACTCAAAGCTGCAAAAGCTTAGAAGGCTCACAAAGGAGGTTATAGAGAGGTGGGTATTTCTCTTCTCACAACTGACAAGTGATAGGACAAGAAAACATACCTTCAAGTTGCACTACGGGAAGTTAGGTCAGACGTCGGGAAAAACGTCTCTACTGAAAAGTCATCAGACATGCGAACAGGCTGCCCAGGGAGGGGGTTGAACTACCATCTCTGCATGTGTTTAAAAGTTGTGAAGACCTGGAGCTTAGGGACGTGGTTTAGTGGTGACCTGGCAGTGTTGGATTAATGGCTGGACTCAATGATATTAAAATAAAATATTTTCCCACCTAAACAGTTCTATGGTTCTATGATAGAGAAATTTCATGGAGTCAGACACTCTCCTGTTGCTGTGCTTACTGGTTCATCTACGTACTTTATAAATGAGTTACAAACGCACAGTCACTGCGAGGAATCTCTGCACCTTAGATACAGCAAATATTTGAGCAGAAGACAAACGTCTTACCTACTGGCTCATACTCAGGGTCTTTCTCTCCTGACTTATGGTACTCTTTAGAACAGTAGGTCACTGTAAGCTTGCTGTTATGCTCTTTTCGCACTAGTGATCTCCTAGATCTTAAAGGAAACAAAATAAAACCAAGAAAAGGCAGATAAAAGTTAATAGAAATATGTCACGATATGTTACTTTACACCAACTATTTACGGCCTCATACTTAACCTTACTTGCAGTTTGAGCATTTCTTTGAAGTCATATGTGTTTTCCAGAACTGTGCTATCAGTTTATTTCTACACTCGCACACATTTTTGACCTGATAATGGAAAAAAAGATACTTCAAAATAATGAAAATAATTAAAATAAAAAATCTGTTATGAAGATTTTATTAAACACCACACAACTAATGTTAAGTGTCAATACCAGCATTATTAGGATCAGTGTACACACCCTTGCATTGATTTATTTCATGCCTTGATCTCTAGGGTTCTTCCATTAACTTACCACAATTGCTGCAATCATTCACCCCTCGATGCTCACCACCCCATTTTTCAAGTTGTTTCATAAATATTTTTCAAGTCAGCTCTCAATTTTAAAGCTTTTATCTAATGATAATTTTAAAAGGCAGAAGACTGATTTACAAAGTACTTAAGGTTAGTTTTGAAACAAGATACTAAGGTATTAAATTGCTGATAAACAATGTACATTAAACTGTATTTAAATGGAAATGGTAATTCAACTACATAACTTTCCTAAAAACCTTCACTGTAATTCTGCACATTTCTGGATCTATGAGGTCTCAAAAATGTTCTGCAACTCAAAGCAATTGGATCATCATACAAAGAAGTATCCACATCTGCAGGTAATGTACTGACAAGCAGTATATTTTTACATTATGTTTACACCATCAAAACATTTCTCTATCCAAGTGTTATTTTCCAGAAACACAAGAATTATACTGGCAGGCAATAAAATAATTTCAAGCTTAGTTTCACACATTTCACCCTGAAAGCCCTTTAAACATAATATAGTTCAGAACTCTAAGATAAAATCCAGAGTCTACACAGCCAAAGACAGATTCCTTCTGCACATTATAAGAGGAGAAGACCTGAGATCCCAGGGGGAGCACCAATTATACTTACATTTGAACACTGATCTTTTACTTCATAAGTTTGTAGTACTTCCTGAACATGGCGATTTAACTCCTCTTCAATTTCTGAACCTGTTGCATCTGCACATTGCTCTAAAAACTAAAAGAAACAGAATACAAGGAGTCTGGTTAGCTCTATAGTTACAGGACTATAATCTCAAAAAGGAACAGGGAAATACACGGTACTTGCCTTGTTCAGGACGACTTCAAGATCATGGATGGCATGAAGCAATCCTTTCTCCAGAACCTTCAGCTGACATAGCAGAAGGTGAACCACAGCTCGAGTACATGTCAGCATGTGACAATTTAAACAAGATCCTTGAATGAGAAGGTATAATTTCTGGAAAGGGAAAAAGAACATCTGGAAGGATTTACTAGCTTAGATATCAAGGAACATTTGTTTGAAGAATGTGCTACTTGTAACAGGCACCATATAATCAGCAGACAAACCTTCTGTAGGCTGTCTACACAGAGATGCAAGAAAAGCCTGTCGTGTCTACAGCAACTTTGGGACCAAGGCTGCTCTTACACATCACTGTCCTGTAAACAACAGTGTGGTAGCCAAACTCCACTCATATAACGAAATGCTGTGGTGACAAATACTATCAGTTCCCCCAAGATCCTTCATGGAACCACCTTCTCCTCAAGCTTTGGGAAAATGCCAGTGATTTTTATTATTCAGCACAGCTTAGCTCTGCCTATAACTTGCTCCAGCTGAGCACAGCACCAGCAGCATGACGGCTTGGAATTGCTGCTCACAATTTTATTCCCTGGTCAAATACAAGTACTTTTCTTCAAAGCTGGGACAGGAATAGAAGTAGGATAGACCTCATCTAACTTCAGTTATCTCAAAGTGTCATTTTTAGTCTACGCAGGAGCCAGCTACTGTCAATAAGGTGATTGGCATCGCAGGAGGAAAATTACCCCAGCTCAGTTTGCCATTATAGGCTATACAAATCCTCTGCAAACAGCCCCACACCTCACACTCCAGAAAGAGCTAAAAACTGCAATCAGATTATGCATCTAACTTTCAGATGACGAAAATAAAGCAAACTCTACCCTTACATCTGGCATCATATAAAAAAGATCAATGTGAAGCTGTACAGGTATGAGAAACAAGTATGTCCCTGCAGATGCAAGAAATCTTCTCTATAGCCTTAAAAATTAATTAAAAAGACTGGTGAATTTTAGCATTTTTCAACTCTCTACCACCCAAACTCACAAAGCTATATTACTGCATTTATGCAGCACACACATTATGACACTCAGCAAATTACTCATTGGTTGTTGGGTTCTGTCCACATTAACGCAGTTTTCTACAATAAATTAGTCTAAAATAAGAGGACCTTCTGGGCAGAATGTACAACACAGTACTTTGGAGCAAACCCAAACCCTGAGTGTCCAGAAAGCACCTGATGATCCTAGGATAAAAACAGGCAGCTGTTCATGAAAGTTTGTAGTAGTTGTTTAAAGGAAACAACTAATAATTTTTACTGTGCCTCCATTTATTAAAACACAAGACCCTACAGTTGGTCATACAGTTTAGTGATCAACTTTCCCCTTGTCTCATTCATCAGTTCTAAGTAAAGTAAGTTACAGCAAAGTGAGTATTTTGCAAATATCTAAGGAATCTATTTGTATTGAACCTTCATGACACACAAATTTTTTCTACTACATTTGCTGTTATTACATTTAAACTTAGAGAGAAAACAAAACTCAGCACATTTCCTACTCGGAAGGACTAAAACTGTATGGGCACCGTCACTCATTTCACCAATAAGCCACAGAATCATAGAATATTAGGGATTGGAAGGAACCTCGAAAGGTCATCTAGTCCCCTGACACACCAGGATCATCTAGACCAAGTCACACAAGAACATATCCAGGTGGGTTTTAAACGTTTCCAGAAAAGGAGACTCCACAACACCCCTGGGCAGCCTGTTCCAGTGCTCTGTCACTCTCACTGTGAAGTTGTTCCTTCTGATATTTATATGGAACCTCCTATGTTCCAGCTTACACCCATTGCCCCTTGTCCTATCACTAGATGAAATAATTAAACATACATACATCAAAAAACAGAGGGTTGTAGACAGTCAGAGGTAGCTCAATATGGCCAAAATGCCCAGGGCAATTGCTGAAGTTCTGCATGCAGGTTGCACACACTTCTCTGGAGTCTGGAGGTCCCAAAGCCAAGTCGTACAGTCCATTAACAGCTGGATTCCCCATATTATCCAAATACTGAGGATTTGTAATGGGTTTTACACTCAGTTTCCTGAAGTTTAAAGAAGAAAAATTAGTGACAGGGAACAGCCACACAACATGCATGGCACAACTAACATTTGGCATGCACATAATTGCTTTTATTGATGAAAATGTGGTTTTGAGGTTACTTTTGCATGCAATGAGCACTTTTGTATCATTAACTCCATTGTCTGCGTACAGCCCATCCATACCGACATTTTGTCTGTGTGTCCTCTCAAGCAACAGGAAAGATATAAAAATAATGAAAACACCTAGACCACAACAGCCTTACCTCCTTGATGAAAACAGCCATATGTCCTCAACTATATACAGTGCTAACATCACACCAACACTGAAGAAATGCTGACAGCTCTCTAGAAGTTGAGGACATTGAAAGGGTGGTTGGACACCACTGGAGCAGGCTGCCTAGGGCAGCTGGTGGAGTCACCACCCCTTGAGGTATTTAAAGGATGTGTAGATGTGTAGCTGAGGGACATGGTTTAGCGGTGACCTGGCAGTGCCGGGTCAAAGGCTGGACTTGATCTTACACGCCTCTTCCAATCAAAGAGAGCTAGTGATTCCGGGATAAACTTGCTGTAAAAAGCTTCAAAAACCCCTCTGCAACAAAGATCTCAGCTTAACAATACTTATGCTGGTGCTAAAACATAGGCATTTTCCCCATGATCAAACCAGCAAGGTTTCTTCAGTGCTGGACACTCAGGCCCAGATCCCAGGCCAAGTTTCCAGGAGTGTGCTCAGCAAGGAATGAGCCCAACCTTACCAGCACAGAACTTGTTCGGGTTCTGTTTGGCAGGCTCCGGTAGCGCAGGGCTGGGGGGAAGCCAACACATCCCCTCAGGAAGGGACCCCTGGACAGGCAAAGCTCAATGCAGCCCAATCTATGCTGCACCCAGCAGCCTCTGCCCATGGCAGGGCATCGAAAAGACAACACTTTCCCCGGCCCCACTGTCGCCAAGACAGAGGCTGTCCTGAGAGCATAGGAGCCACCTCCCGCCTCCCCACAGAGATTCCCCACAGCTCCTCGCAAGGAGTCCACCGCGCCATGCCAGAGGCAGGAGATGGGCCGCAGAACAACTGCACTGCAAGTCTCAGCAAGCACCGCGTCCAGAGCCCATTGGGGCCTGCACGCTCTGCCGCACGGCACGCCGGGAGCTTTAGTCCTCAGCATCCCCCTCAGGCGGCGGGCGGCGAGGCCAACTACTGCCTACCGCGATTCTCACCGGATTTCCTCCGCCGTGTACATTCCGAAGGACACCCCGACCAGCCGCCGCCACGGCACCACCTTCGGCAGCTTCATGGCGAACTAGAGTCCTGTGCGCCCGTCACCTCCACTGCGACAAGACAACCACCACGCGGTCCCGGCGGGAGGAGCTAAGCCGTACCACCGCCGCGCCGTAGTGGTGTGCGTGAGTGAGGAGGGCGGTACCGCGGGGAAAAAGGGGAGGACCGCTCAGTACCCCCCGCCTTCCCTTCACTTTGTGCACTGCTCGGGGCCAAGATGGCGGCACGGAGGCTAGGCGGAGGGTGCTGCCTGCGGGCCGTATCGCTGAGCAGTCGCTTCGGCTACCGGTAAGGCTGGAGGGAAGAGAATTAATGGTAAGAGAAGGGGAAGGAAGGCCCTGGTTGTGCCGCCGTAGAAGAGCCCGCGGTGGTAAGGAGAGGTGTCAGGGAAGATTGTGGCGGGAAGAGACCGCGCAGGCGCAGTGGGGCTGGAGGCCGCGGCGAGAGGGCAAGGTCTGGGCCCGAAAGGGCTTTTTCTGGGGCATTTTCCCTATTTCTGGTGAGCTCTGAGGCTTGGAGCGTCCCCGGGAGCTCTCCGGGAATGAACGTGAGCTGTTGTATGATTCCTGGGGTTGAATGACTAAGTCCTGGGGATCAGTAGAGGTGCCTAGGGACTGGAGGATAGCAAATGTCACTTCAATCTTCAAAAAGGGTAGGAAGGAGGACCTGAGTAACTATAGACCAGGCAGCCACACCTCTATTCCAGGAAAAGTGATGGAACAATTTATCCTTGAAGCTGTCTTCAGGCACATCAAGGGCAGGAGGGTCGTTAGGGACAGTCAGCATGGCTTCACCAAGTCCTGCTCCACTCTGTGCACTTTGTAGGCAAAATACATTTGCCTCTGGGGTAGTGAAATAAGTCTATGTGACATATGAATGCAGTATAGAATTCTGCAGTTGATGTACAAGTGCACAGAGGTGTGACTACATGTTAACAACATGTCCATGAAAACTGCTTTAAAGCCATGATTTCCTCAAAATAAAAACCTACAATGCTTATGTAATCCAATTTCTTGTGATAACTTACTGTCTCTTGATCCAAACTTTAAGAGAATCATTAAGTGTGAGATGTATGACAGTAATTTGGAGTTAGTAATAGTGTGACTTTTCCAGTTACTAAAATCAATGGTTTAATTCTGGTCTGTAGTACAGGATTTAATTGATCTACTTTCACTATCTTAAAGTGATACCATAAATTCAAAACTCTGGTTGGTTTATAGGTGCTCTTCTAGTAGTACAGCTCTTGGGAAGACTGTGGACAATTCAGAAGGTATGATGTCTTAATTACTAGTTTTTTGTGTATGGTTTTTTAAACATCCTAAACAGCATAGTGTGTCAGGAGACAAGGAAGGCATGAATGCCCATGTTCCCCTTCACTGTGCGGAGATTTCCTGGCTTAACCTAATTACTGTCGCCACCAACCAGCTTTGTGCTCCAGGAGCATTACCCAAGTTGTCCAGTTCCATGGACTTCTCACTCCTTGAAATAGAATAAACTGTAAAACACAAATAAGGAATTTTTTGCATTGATCCTGCCATTATCCTTCACGTTCTTGTACCTTCTCTGTGCGACTTAGAGTATTTCTGCTATGAGTTTCTTGAGTAAACGGGGATGCTTGGAGCCATGCTACACATGGGAACAAGTTCCTGCTGGTAACAGCTCGTGGAAGCACCAACACAGGCAGTTGGAAAAATGCCTCTGCAGACCCTGGGTCTGGGGGTTGTAGCCAGCAGGTCTTAAGTGCTCCCATGTGACTGAATTTGCTAAGGTGCTTTACTGACAACCCATAGCTGCTTCTGTTAGTATTGCCCTTTTTCTTTTTTCCTCTCTGGGAAAATTGATCCTTGGTGTGGAGCAGCTGGTGTCAGAGTGTTGGAGGAGGAACTCCAGAGGGCACTTTGCTGTGATATTCAGGCAGCCTGAAGTGGAGAATTGAAATGGACAGAGATGGCACAATTTGAACTCTGGACCAAGAGTAGGAAAAGGAAGGCAAGGGACTCAGAAAGGTTGTCACTCAGGCAAGAAGATACTGGGTAAGGATGATAGAAGAAGCTTGAGTGGGTAAATGGATACAATCTCTTTGGCATAGGTTTTTTATTATATCTTTTCCTGATGCAAGACGCTTAAGTAGCCCCCCCAGCCAAAATAAATTGTGGCCAACATTATACAGGTTTTTAAATCCTTGCTTTAGTACCTTGAGCTAGATCAGCATTATGTCATCATTTTTCATGAGATCAGGATTTTGGTATCTGTTTGTTTCTAATAACAATTTTTATGTTGTTTTTAATAGGTGCTCAAGAAGAAATTGTGCTGCCCCGAAGGAAGACCTGGTGAGTGTTCACTGCTGGAATATCTCTTGATCTGGAAGATGTTTTTCAATGCTTTCTCAAAGTCTTTTCTTTTTCCTGTTGTTCCAAAACAGACTACTTTTGCAGTTGAATTATTTCCTTCCTTTTCTAAGTGGAGTAAATTTTTTTCCTAGAACTGAGAGTTCTTGTGGTCTAGGATAATCCTGTGCTTGTTCTGTATACAGTGTAATGCTTAACATTCAAACTCTGTGGCCAAGTATTAATTGAAGTGTCTTTGTGTTTAGGGATAAATTAGCAGTTCTTAAAACATTGGCTTCTACTGTGAAGACCGTAAGTAGTTCTCTTGATCATTGAAATAGCTTAAGCTCTCCATCAGCCTTGCACTTTGGAGGCTGCAGCTACTAGTGCAAGCTCTAATACTTCGATAAAGTTTTGCTAACATCAGGAGCAATTTCCTTTCCCAGTTCAGCTTCCCAATTCAGACTGCCTCTTCCCAGTCTCAGTCCATGAAGCACCCCTAGCAAAGAACTGTGAGTGTCTGCTCTTGCAAGTAAATAGTTGTAACTACTGTGATGCTTTTTTTTAATCCTGTTTATCTTGAGTTCTGGAAATTTAATCGAATCCTGGACGCCCGGAGGCTTACAGTTGGGGTTCTTCTAGATTTGCAGAGCACTCATTGCTAGTCATGTTCATCATCCCTTGACATGTTTACATGTCCTGTAGATCTGGTGGTTAGGGACATGGTTTAGTGGTGGGCTCGGTAGGGTTGAGTTAATGGTTGAACTTTGTGATCATCAAGATCTTTTTGAATCTAAATGATTCTGATTCCATGTTTTGATGTTAGCTTAGTGTGTGCATATAATGGAAATGCTTTTTAAACTATCTCCGAAGACACTAAACCCTTTTGAACAAGAGGCGCTTCTGTAAAATGCGTATGAAGTGCTGGTTATAATGAAAGTGTCCCTTGTGCCCTAATTTCCATGAGGCAGTATGATACACCTACAGCATGCTTGTGTACATAATTGTAAAGGTTTCAGTCCTGGATTCTCCTTTCTACAGGATCCCACTGCTGCTCATTATATGTTCCAGGATGACCCTTACCTTATGCCAAGAAACGCAGGCGATACTGTAAGTATTTCTTTTCAAGTCCTTGCTAGCTTCCTCCCTCACCACTCCTTCTTCTACGCTATGATACTCTTATTGGAGCCTAGTTTCAATTGCAGAAGAAAATATATTTTCTCCTCACTATATTTCCAAAAGCCTGATGACTCAAGCATTTCTTTGGGCAAGTCCACCCTGCACTTGCTAAGTTCTCTTCCTGTTCTTCTAGGAATCTTTCACCACACACAGCGCTGTTAGCATTCCTTGTTTCTCCATGTCCTTTATGTAACTCCCAATAGTAACTCTTTAGGTGATGCATTTGACCTGTTAAAACTGTGGTTACATGCCTAGGACATGGACATTGGTATTGCAAGTGGTGAGATCTTGTGCTTACAGTTTAGTTAATGCAGATTTAAAACAGACACAGTCTCGTGTGTGTGTGGTACTGCATAGAGGCTGTGTTTATCAGTTTATTGTCCTGGGCAAGCCCCAGGAATTTGAGTTGTATCACAGAGCAGCAATTTGGTAACTGAGGCTGAGGGAAGAAGTGCTGTTGAGAAGATAACAGAAAGAAGTGTTCCCCTGGTGTTAAGTTTACAGAAGATTAAAGAACATGAAGCTAAGGCTGGAGAAAGCAGACGTGCAAATGAGGGCAAGAAGAAACTGCTGTGTGTGATGTTCATTAGAGCATGACAAGAGAAGACTAGAAGCTGTGATATTTCATCCCAAATCAGTGGTGGCTCCAAGAGAACTTAACTTGTTTTGTGTGCCAGAGGTGAAGCTATTGAGAAGGCTGAAGGCAGCTGTCAAATATGAGCAGTTTTAAAAGAAACAGCAAAGGAGGGTCTGACTTTAGAACTTGAAATGAGTGGGGATCAAATGATGCTCTTGGAAATGACAGGGAGAGAAACCTCCGAGTGCCATGAGGGAGATAGTTTTGAGCTGAAGGTAGTAGTATGGAGTTTCAGATGTGTCTGGTAAAGATCTTTGTCCCTCAGCTGTGTAACAAAAGAATGAATTACAGCCTCGTCTAAAGAACAGACATTCTTAACTATTCTGGTATTTATGTCAGTGTATCTGGAGTTGTCTTGTTGTCTTGTGCTTGTGATTTTACTGAGAATTGAAAAGGAAACGTCAGTTTAAGTTGATTCTATCAGAATGCTTCAGTGTTACAGAAAATGTTTTCCGTCACTCTCAGCCTTTCACGTGTGCATTTCTTAATCCTGTTTTCTCATTGCTTTGCAGCGTCTGTATTTAATGTCGAAGGAGTCTGGAAGAAATGCTGCAAAATACATTGTTAAACAATTTCCTCAGTATTTTGACAAGATACTTGCAGAGCCCAATGTACTAGTAAGCTTTTTTGCTTTTCATTTTTCTTATTTTTTGCTTTGACAGGTTGTATAATCAGCTGTTAGACCGAGCCAAAACTGACACCAAACAATCATTTTGTGAACTGTTTGGCAGACAGCTGTGAAAGCAGTGTATTTCCATTATGTTTTTTCAAAGTGAGTGTTTTTCCTTAAGGATTCAATATCCTGTTGTGTTCTGGCGATAAAAGTAAGAAAAGAAATGTGTAGGCATGAAGGAGGGAGATCGAGGTACGTGATCCTTGTTCACCAAAAGGATTGCTGTTGCTGAGCTAGGAGAGTGAAGAGATTATCGAAGCAGTGTCCTGGTTGAAGAGTAAGACTGTTTGGTTAGTGTTTTGGTGATGATTTTGAGGTCCGAGCTCGTATCTGATATGCAGTCTTTGCTTTTAGTGCTTGATGCCAGAGACTTCTACGCCTCAGATTGAAGGAGTAAGTGAGGAGGCTCTGAAAGAACGTATCCGCCTCAGGAGGGTGAAGGAGTCTGTAGACCTGTTTGATCAGCTTGTACAAGCAGGTATGCAGTCACTTGCCAGATTCTATGATGAAACATTACCTCAAACTGTGGCAGAAGACTTGAGTAGCTGCCATGCACTGTGGAGACAATTCTGGTTTTGTTTTGCTACTTTTAACAACTGCTTCAGGCCTAGCAAAGTGATTCTTCAGACTTATTGGGCCCTTCTTATCCACTGCTTGCCTGACATGTCACCTTGGGGTTATGGAGAGCAAATGATGTCTTGATCAAGAAGCTGATGTTGGGATGTTGAGTATTTTAATTGTCTCCAAAATGGAAGAATGTGTAATGCAATAGAGCAAGGCCTGTTTCAGGTAGATGCCATGTGATTGAGTAACACCATTCTGCCCACAAAGGCCCTTGTGTGGTGGCATATTGGTTGCTATACGTGCTGTATCTGCGGAGTACTTCATTGCTGTGCTGTTCTTGTATCAGATTACTTCTGTGGGTCTGTCAGAGAAAATGGCTTCAAGTTGCACCAGGGGAAGTTTAGGTTGGACATTAGGACATAAAGATTCTTTATTGAAAGAGTCATCAGGCCTTGAAACTGGCTGCCTATGGAGGGGGTTGAATCAGCATCCCTGGACATATTTAAAAGTCACGTAGATATGGAGTTTAGATATATGGTTTAGCAGTGTCTTTGAGACAGTAAGGTTAATGGTTGGACTCAATCTTAAAGGTATTTTCCAGTCTAAACAACTGTATGATTCTATGAAATAAGTCTGTCACAGTTCTTCCTTAATTTGGACCTTATCTCTGTCATGGGGGAATGAGAAGGAAGCAGTGGAAAGTTGTACCTTCCACAACGTCTGAAGGAAGAAACCTTAGTGGGAAGGTGAGACCTTCTAGGAACATCTACAAGATGGAAGCGGGTTGAATCCATCAAACAGCTGTCTTCCTATTTTTAAACCTGTTTCATAGAAAGCAAAACACACAAAGTGGTCTTCACCACTACGCCTGGGAGCAGTTATGAAAAGCACTAGAAATTTTTGATATGTTTGGCTGGTGCTGCTTCAGTTTTGGCTGTCAGCTGCCACTGCTCCTTCCCACTTGGTCAAGAAAACTTTATCCTTTCAGAGGCATCAGAAGAAAAACAGTTCATGGTTAAAGTTGTGTCATTTTGTGAATGGGTTTGTGGAAGTATTGGTGTCACTCCGAGGTTTTACTGACTTGTTAGAGAACCCAAGAGAAAGAGAGAACAAAGTGGGTAACTAGGTGTTCAGAAGTTTTTGATACATCTGTAGCAAGGTGTATTTACTTTCTTTGTGACTCTTGTACCTCCTTGTTTTCTGTAGGTACTCCTGTATCTCTGGAGACTACAAACAGCCTTTTGGACTTGTTATGCTTCTATGGAGATAATGAATCTACTGAGGTAAAAGAGAAAAAGAGCATTTGGTAGAACCTGGAGTATATAAAAACCTGTTGGTTTCTATTTCTTTCATATGTACTGGGAGTGTATTAAGGTGACATCAAGATTTTTTTCTACTGTCACTGCCTGCTTGGGAGATGATCTGAGGTGAATCAGAGACAGTCAACATTTGTAAGAGATACGGCAGTTAGAACAACCCTGTGCCTGGCTACTAGCAAAAGTAGTTTCCTTAAAGCTGAACTTAGCAGCTGGAACTCTGTTTTGGTTCAGTCTTGCTTAGCTGAGTTTAAAGAAGTTTTCTCACTGACAGCCTTGTTTTTATACTTGACTGCAAAGTACAGCTCCAGTACCTCTAGTGTAAAACTGACTGGTTAATTTTTTTTTTCCAGTCTGAACCATAATAACTTGATTTCAGTGAAACTGAAGAGACATTTTACAAAGTATTTGCTGTAATGATTCCCACCAGCTTGACTAATACAAATAATTTGCATTGCTAGTGTAACACAAATAGTAACCTTAATCTAATTATTGCTTTGTGAACACTGTCATGTAGATTACTTTGATGTAACCATTAAAAACCCTTTTGGTAGCAATCGATGCTGCCGAACTTCTGTGCTGTTACCAGAACATGGTGTTTGATGTTTAACCATAACTTCAGACTTGGAGAAGTTTATTTCGGAAAAAAAATCTCTGCAGGTGAATGCCTTAGTGCCGAAGGCCCAAAGGACAGAATTCAAAGCAGGTTCCCAGTATGACTCGACATGGAGGTACGGAAAGTGTTGCCACTGTTCCATAGTCAGTGGGTTTTGCATGTGTATTGTTGTTGTAAGACTTGAAGAGTTTTTAGCAGCCTGTACTTGCAGGTGTTAGTTGTTAAATACATCTCTGTTTGCTGATTCTGAAATTGTTATGGAAATCTAGTGACTGTAGACTGGCTCAAACTATCACAAGTCTGAATATTGGCCCTTGTGAGTACAGCCTGCTGCTTGTTCTTCATGGTGAATCCTTTTCCTAAAGGTAGCTTTTATTCTTTAATGTTGCACTTGTTTGTTGATTCTAGGGAGAATAACAATGCTGAAAGGATATTTAAGACAATGCCAGAGAGGGATGCACACTCCTACTGCACCATGATCCGTGGGATGGTGAAGGTAAAGTTACCCTTCAGTGTTGAGAGGACTTGTTTCAGCTTGTAAAATCTCACACATAAAGAATGTTTATTTTGGGGTTTCTTTCCTCTTTTTTGCAGCACGGGGCTGCTACTAAAGCTTACGACATGTACATAGACTTGCTGAACGAAAGGCATAGAGGTAAGTATCTCCTGGTTTTGACTTGTGGTTTTCTAAGTAGCAGAAACCCATGTTGAGTACATGAATATTTGTTTCATGGCAATGATGATTGGCGCAGGGGTACAGACCTCAGCTAGATCATGGGAGCTGAATGCAGACTTTATTTCAGTACAGCTGGCATGTGGCTGGCTCACTGGAAAGAGGTTTGCATGCGACTTTGCCATACGCTGAGCCATGTTTTCTGCACAAGCAGTTTTCTACAGAAGAGAATTTTCAATGAAAATGAATCATCTTGTGTTTTCCAGCTGATGTTCACACCTTCAATGCGCTGATTACAGCAGTGCCGAATCTGAAGGAGCGATACAAAGACAGATGGGAATTAGCCAAGGTGAAGGGAGATCGGAGGAGACAGGGTCTGGGTCTGCTTTACCAGTGGCATTTTGCAGTTGATAGAAAACTAGTAACTAGAACTTTGTATGAAGATGCAAATATCTGCTGCAAAGGAAGCACACCAGTGTGAACACAAACTGACTTTTGAACGGGAAGTGTACAAAATCCAACCTCGCCCTTGGTTTGCTTTGAGAATGTACCAGATCAAAGACTGGCCAAAGCAGAAAGCAATTAGGAAATTGTGCAGGAGAGAAACCCGAACAATTTTATCAAAAAAAGGCTTTGAATTCTAGCTCTGGGCTATGTGATGGAAATGGAATTTTGAGGAGGTATGTTAGAGGCTCCAGTTTTAATGACATGACATCAGTAAGGAAAATTAATACATAAGTTTAAAAACTTCCATGATGTTTTAGACACAGTTCTCCAAGATCTAATCTAATAGAAATTTGTTCTTGGTTTTTGGTCAAATGAGGAAAAATTAGTTATTCCCTTAATAAATGATCAGTTGGGGTAGAGTGATTCCCTCAAAGGGTATGAGAAGGGTGTGATTGAGGAAATGCATGTTTACATACCTTAAAGCTGAAGTGTGATCCCTAACATGTGAAGCGCTAACAATTTGGTTATTTTGTTTAAGGAATTCCTGGATCACATGGCTCAGCAGAAAGTGCAACCAAACGTGCTGACATTTAATGCTGTGCTGAAGACTCTGAGAACATGTGGTACTGTAAGCAAAACAAAGTGTTTGTTGGTACTAAAGGAGATGGAAGCACTTGGTATAGGTGAGAGAATCCAAACGGTTATTAACTCCAGAATAGCTAAGTTAGAGTTCGGCAGCACACAATACAGTAATTCCTAGTTACTGGGAAGAAGTCCAGGGCTTGTGGAAAGAAGCATTTCTCACTGGGTTCTCAATTTAGTTATTCATTTCTTTTTGCAAGAGAGCTGAGAAATAAAAATGTGTTAAGCATTGAGCTGTGGCAGCTCAACCAGCCAGTGCTTGTGGATTTCAAATTGAATTGTCATCTTCAGTCTTCTTTCAGTGTTGATTACTGATTAGTGTGGTGGGTCCCCTTTATTCCCTTACGTTTAACAATGAAGCATTTTAGTGCTGTAGTCTTTTAGATTAAGCGCACGTTTCTCACTACGTTTTTATCTGTAGTTACTTCTGGTTACACAAGGACGGGGCGTGTATGCAGTGGCAGAGTGTATCCTGGCCCAGACGCACTTTCTCAGATGGGTCCTGCTATAGAGATTGTGAATAACATGAACTTGTTTGCAGCGCTGTCAGCTGGGTCTTCTAGCGGCCCATAAATTGATGAGATTTACTTAGCAAGCCAGTTCAGGTCTATATATCTGCATCTCTACAGCAAAAAGCTTTTGATCTGATCTTTTTTGAAGATGCAAAAATGGGAAATAATTTGCACAACTGATTGGATCCTTTGCAGAATGTGCTTTGTCTGCAGTAATGTGCTTGTTGGTATGCTAAACATGTACTTTTGCTTTTAATCTAGAGCAGGGAAGCTTAGGTGCTTGTCTCATTGCAAGGTGATGGTTCCCCCTTAGATACCATCTCTCCTAGCTGTAACATGTTTGTGAGGTCTGGTCCAGCATTAGGGTGGACAAGGAGAGAAATTAATTTTATGCATTAACTCCTAACTGGGAGTGCTGGAGACTCTGAATTAGAGTTCAAGCATAAAGCTGAGCCAAGAATGTTGAAATAACTGGTGGTTTTGCTTTTCAGGGCCCAGCTTGGCAACATATGATCATCTTCTGTCAATATTCCATAAATGTGGTATGTGCAGTATTGACTTAACCATTAGTTTGTCCTGTTGACCTTTCCATACTCCCTGTTTCCATTTCCATATTATATTTGGATGCTGATGCTCTTCACTAGTGAGGTACTTGGCACAACTGAGTGGTGATGTTGTTTGCTTTTCCAGGGGAAAGCATCATGACTGAGGTACTAGATGAGGTTAACAAGAGGAGTTTCACTCCGCAAGACCCTGATGATGGTAAGGAATTCAATGTATCTGACAACTTGCATTGATTAAGCTGGGGTGAAAAGATCCACAGGAATTTGAAATAGTTCTACCCAGCCAAAAAAGTGGGAAAGGAGGCATTTTCAAGGGACAGTCGTATGTTCTTGGGCAACTCTGGGCTGTACTGAAGATGTGAGCAACCTGAGCATCTTCCTCTGTTGCATATGTTCTCTTCCTCTGGGGTTAGTAGAGAAGACAGAGTGATGTGGCTGCCTTTTTGGTAGCCTATGTGTCAGACAAATAGGGCTGCTGTTTAGCAAACAAGAGAACACAGCTGCTGAAAGTCACAGAGATCATCTGCTCAAATCTGTCTCTAAAATCACAGCAGTGTCTCCAGAACACTAGCCAGCAAAACTTCTAACATACCAGGTGTGTACATTGCCAAACTGAGCTACGGATTGGGCTAATTGAATGTGTCCCGTCTGCCCTCTGGGAGTGGGGTTAATGAGCTGCTGTGTTTCCTTGAAAGGTAGAAGCTAACAGACTCCATTTTCTCCCTTTCAGCCAAATTTTTTGTCAATGCTATGTGCATGGTAAGTACCTCCTCCCTGCAGTCAGAATTCCTTTGAGCCCTCCAGCTGTTGCAGAATTGATTGGAAGCTTTTGTCTTGCCATAAGTGCTCTAGGTCTCAAAGTCTTCCCCTTTTTTACCTGGTTTATCACCTCCTCTCTCCTTCCTCCATAATTCTGTAGTTCTTTGCTTCATATCTACTAACTGATAACTCTCACACCTGTGATCTGCATCTCTTGCTAGAGATGCCTGCCTGCGTCCCTGTCTGCTGTGCCCTATCTCCTGCTACCAGTGGCACTGCAGTAACCAGACCTGTTACTGTTAGGTTAGACATCTGTCCCACTGGGAGAGTCACATGTTTGCGTTAACTAAACAAAATGCCTTAGCAGTTACTGCACTGAACTGCATCCTGTTGAAAATGTTTGCTCTTCACTTGTTGGTCTTCTAATCTTTGTGACTCTATCTCCTCTGCTGTGGTGAGACCCCCCCCTGGAGTGCTGGGGTCCTTAGCACAGGAGATGTGTGGACCTGTTGGAGTGGGCCCACAGAAGGCCACAAAAATGATATGAGGCTGGAACCTCTCTGCTCTGAGGCCATGCTGAGAATTGGGGTTGTTCAGCCTAAAGACGAGAAGGCTCCAGGGAGACCTTGTAACAGCCTTAGTACTTAAAGAAAGATGGGGACAGACTGTTTAGCAGGGCCTGTAGTAACAGAACAAGGAGGATGATGGTTTTAAACTAAAAGAGGAGAGATTTAGACTGGATAGAAGGAAGACAGTTTTTACAATGAGGATAGTAAAACACTGGAACAGGTTGCCCAAATGCTTCTGCAGTAGGACATGTACCAGTGTCAGATTAGATGGGGCTCTGAGCAACCTGATCTAGGTGGAGATGCTCCTGCTTACTGGAGGGGAATTGGACTGCATGATCTTTGAATGCCCCTCTTGATCCCAACCATTCTGAGTCCATCAAAGTGAGTCTCAGAGGTATGTGTTCAGTGTTATGTGGTAGCTTTAAAAATGTTTACTGGTTTATTGCAGTGCTTTGATCTTAAGGATGTCAAGCTTGCCCGTCAGTTAAATAATGCACTGGAGAAGGGAGACAACTGGAAATTCTTGGACATCGACCAGTTAAATCTGTACTGGTGAGCAAAGCACAGATTAACCTTCAGCATCTAGGAGTTAGACACTGCGCAGGGAGATGGGATTTTCGTCAAGGTTTTAAAATGCAGTGGTCTGACTTCTCATTTATTCTACCAGTCAGCATTAAGATTTCTCACAAAAAATGGTGCTGATTTTTTAACTGTACAGAGCATTGCAGTTATGCAACAGCAGCTCCTGGATGTGCAGCACAAGGCTGGTCAAAACACTGTTGTTTGCTGGTTGACCTGATCGTTAAATTTTTTTTCCCTCCTTTAGGTCAAAATTCTTTTCACTGCTGTGTATGATGGAGCAAATTGATGTTGTGTTGAAATGGTTCAAAGAAATATCCCCTTCGGTAAGTGCCTGTTAGGGTAAAGAGGCTTCAGAGTTGTACTATGAATAAATGAACAGTTACAGTATACTGAAATTATTCTCTGCCTTCATCAGCTTTTCTATCCAACACCTAAAAATATTTTGGACCTTCTTCAAGCACTGGATACAGCCAACCATTTGGAAGTGATCCCTTCAGTCTGGGAAGGTTAGTGGTGACCACATGGCTATGTAGGCGATTCAAAGTCAGGAGCAACACAGAGTGGGAGGTAATTGGGAAACTTCCCAGTGCTCAGAGTAACCATGATAAGATGCTTTTACATGAGGGACATTATTCCTCAGGGCAGTGGTGGGGTGGTTGTAGTAGAGAAGGGTAGAACCTTTCAGAACCAAGCTATCAGAGAGATCATGGCTGTTTAACAGTTAAATGTCATTGTCTTGAAAAACAGAATGTGTACCAAGGAGTAGCACCTTAACCAACAGCCCAGATTTAATAATTTCCGTTTTTTTCTTCTGTCTCCCTTAAGGGGAGACAACAATGCACATAAAGGGCTTCAGTGCACAGAAAATATCCTACTGTCACCCACCCAACACTGAGGGACAGGCAAGTCCTTTTAGGGGTCCCCGAGATAATTATGACAGCATTAGTTTGTAGTTGCAATTAAAGCTTTGTTTTCTTAACAGGGTTTTATGATTAGTGTAGCCTGGGATCTTGAAGGCTGTTAGTGAGGAGAGGAATCAGCTTGAGGCCAAGGAATCTTGAGGGCAGCAAGGACAGGAAGAAGAATTCCTGATGATTCGTGTCCTTGGTTCATGAATCAGGACCTTCGGGGCCTAATAATGATGGGAATGAGAACTACTACATGACCTGCTTGGATACTGAGAATGGCTGTTTGCCTTAATTGTCTGATACATACTGCTAACTACTGCTTTTCTCAAACAGTTATGAAACAGCTGGGCTTTTATAAGAACGTAGAGGTGTTGGATGAGTTCTTGTCTCTGATGAGCAGGGAGAAGCACCCTGAGGAGGTAAGGAAGCTGTTATGGTCTAACCCCAGCTGGCAACATAGCCCCACAGGGCTGGTCACTCACCCCCTGCTGCAATTAGGTGGAGGAGAGAGTCAGAACAGTAGAAGTGAAAAAAAATTTTGGGTTGAGAGTTCATCCACCACTTGTCATCACAGGAAGGGTTTGAGCCAATTTCAGGAAAGTTGGGTTGTATCATGTATAAGAGTTACTTGAGGAGACAAATGCTATCACACTGAACATGTTCCTCCCTCTTTTCCCCATCTCTGTATAGTGAGAATGAGGTCATCTGGCCTGGAATATCCCTTTGGTCAGTTGAACTCAGCTGTCCTAGATGTGTCCCCTTCTAACTAGTTGTGCACCCCAGTCTTCCTCACAGGTCGAGTGAGGAGCAGAAAAGGCCTTGACTCTGTGAGCACTGCTTGGCAGTAACACAAACGTTGCTGTGTTATCAGAGCTGTTCTCAGCACAGACCCAAACCATGGCCAGCTGCTCTAAAGAAAATAGACTTGATCTTAGCCAAAACAGCACAGTAGCATAGTGAAGAGAGTGGACACATCGCCCCATTTCTGCATGCGTGCTACATACAATCATAGAACTGTGTTGGAAAAGACCTTTGGGATCAAGTCCAACCAATCCAGTCCCAAGGCCACCTCTAAACCATGTCCCTAAGTACATGATTTTTAAACACATCCAGTGATGGCAATTCACTTCCATCGCTGGGCAGCCTGTTCTGAGACCTGATGGCCCTTTCCATGAAGTTTTTCCTCGTGTCTTTGTGAGAAAAGACCCATCCTCAGGTCTGTACAACATCCTTTCAGGTAGTTGCAGACAGCAGTAAGGTCTCTCCTGAGCCTCATTTCCTTCAGACTAACCAGCCCCGCTCCTCCAGCTGCTCCTCACAAGGTTTGTTCTGTAGATCCTACACCAACCTTGTTGCCCTTCTTTGGACCTGCTCCAGTACCTCAATGTCTGGCTTGTATTCAGATGTCCAAAACTGAACATGAAACTTACCAGTGCCCCATACAGAGGGAAATAATTTCTAATTTCTGTACTCGTGCTGGTTACACTGACACAGCCTCGGCCACCTGAGCATACTCCTGGCTCAGATGTAGATGATGATCAATGAATACCTTCCAGGTCTCTTTCTGTTAAAACAGCTTTCCAGCCACTCTCCCCCAGGCCTGTAACCTTGTACTGAGTTGTTGTGATCGAAGTGCAGGACCCAGCACTTAGTTTTGTTGAATCTCATACAGTTTGCCTCAGCTGATCAGTCCATACTGTTCACATCTCTCTCTAGGACCTCTCAACCCTCAAGCTGGGAACTGAGAACTGGGCCCATGCAAACTGCACAAGGTTCAAAAAGTGCAAGGTTCTGCATCTTGGGGCAATCTCAAACACAAATACATGCTGGGTGATGAGTGGATTGAGACTAGTCCCAAGGAGAAGGACTTGAAGATGTTGGTAGATGAGAAGCTCACCAGGAGCAGACAATGTATGAATGCAGCCTATAGAGATGGCCATATCCTGGGTTGTACCAAAAGAAGGGTCACCTCAAGGGAGGTGATTCTCCCCCTCTACTCTGTTCTTGTGAGACATCAGCTGGAGTGCTGCATCCAGTTCTGGAGTCCTCAAGGATATGGAACTGTTTAGAGAGAGTCTGGAGGAGGCCACAGGGATGATCAGAGGGCTGGAGCACCTCTCCTATGATGACAGGCTGAGGGACTTGGGGCTGTTCAGCCTGGAGAATAAAAGGCTCCCAGGGGACCTTTTAGCAGCCTTCCAGTACCTGAAGGGGGCTTTTCACAAGGAACTCCAGTCATAGGATAAGGAGAATGGTTTCAAACAAAAAGAAGATAGATACAGATTAAACCTTAAGATGAGATTCCTACCTGTGAGGTGCTGGAACAGGTTGCCCAGGGAGGTTGTGGCTGCTTCAACCCTGGCAGTGTTCAAGGCCAGCTTGAATGGAGCTCTAGGCAACCTGGTGAGAGGTGTACCTGTCCATGGCAGGGGGCTGGAACTGGATGATCTCTGAAGTGCCTTCTGACCTAAACCATTCTGTGATAGGCAGATCAACACACTTGCCCAGCTTGGTGTTGTCAGCACACTTACTGAGGGTGCACTCAATCCCCTCATCCAGATCATTCATAACGGTATTAAACAGGAGTGGTCCCAATACTGTCCACAGCCTTTCTGTCATCTGTGAGGTGTGTCATCTAGTCATAGAAGGAGATCAGGTTGATCAAGCAGGTCCTACTTGCCTTTCATGAACCCAGGCTGACTAGGCCTGATTGCTTGGTTATCCTGCAAATGGTGCAAAATGGCACTTGAGATGATCTGCTCTACAGCCTTCCCTGGTGCCAGTCTGTAGTTCCCTGGACCCTCCTGACCCTTCTTGTAGATAGGCATCACATTTGCTAGATTTGCTAGTCTTCATTCTGCTGAGACTTTTCCCAGTTAGCCAGGACCACTGACAGAGGATAGTCAGTGTTTCACTGAGCACATCCAATAGCTCCTTTGGCACTCTTGTGGGTAACCCATCTGGCCCTATAGGCGTGGTGATATCCAGGTGGGGTAGCAGGTCATGAACCATTTTTGCTTGGATAATGTGGGCCTCATTCTGCTCCCCATCTCTGCCTTCCAATTAAGTGGCTTGGGTACCCATGTACTAGCCATTAAGTATCGCAGCCTTTCCTCATCCTTGGTCACTGTTTCCCCAGCATCCAGTAAGGGATGAAGATTGTCCTTGCTCCTCCTGTTGTTAATATAGATGCATTTTTTGTTGTCGTTTACAGCAGTCATCAGGATCATTTCTAGTCGATCGTTGGCTGTCCTGATTTTGTCCCTGCATAGCTTCTCTATATCTTTAGTCCTCATGAGCTGCCTTTTCTGTCTTCCAAATCCCACAGATTCTCCTTTTCTCTCTTGAGTTGCAGCCAAAGCTCACTGGAGCCAGGCTGGTCCTTATGGACATGTAGTGTTTGAGAGCTGAATTAGTGTTCCTGGTCAGTCTTAGAGGTCCAGTTTCAATGCACACCCCAGTACAAATTCCCAGGTTTATTGGAGCCCATCTAGGCTTGCTAAGCCCATCAGATTGTCTTGAAACTGCAGAGAAACCTCAGTGCAGGAGAAGATGACTTTCTGCCAGGGTTTGGAAGGGTAGTGCAGCCCAGCCAGCTGCCTCTCTGGGAACCATGTGGCATAGTTCAGGAACTGTTACTGAAGATGGCTTCTCAAGCCAAGGAGGGTCAAAGGCCTGTGTGTGCTGCAGAGGTCTCCAAGTACAGCTGCTTCTGAAAGCCATCCTGGAGCTTGACTAGAGGAGACTGTTATCCTCAGAGAGATTTTTCTGCCAGGGGTGAGCTGTGTTAATTCACCAATTATAATCACGTGCAGGGCAGACCTGGAGGATGTGAGGAGGAATCACACTGAAAAGTTGATGTTCATTAACAGCACAGTCTTTTCACAGATTCAGCTCTCGTTTGCCAAGTGTGCTGAAGACATCAAAGCCATCTACAATCAAAGCAGGACGGAGCAGGCCCCATTACAGTGGACAGGCATCACACTGGGAAATACTGTCGTGTTGTTTTCCAGGGCTGGGAGAACTCAAGATGCCTGGTACGTGTGAGGAGGCTCTTGGCTTGCTGACGCTGCAACTCAAGGCTTGATCACAGCAATTGAAATCTAATGACTGATTGCCTTGGAGTACTAGTGCAGGAAAAGGCAGGAGGTAAATCCTGCTGGAAATGTGCTGGGGCTGGTTCTTTACATTACTGCTCACACCAAGTTACAGTTGTCCATCTTAAATACAGTTTAGCAGTGTACGTATCAACTGGCTTAGAGCAGCGGTAGAACTGCTCTGGGAAAGGAAGGGTACGGTTGTCACTTGACTAAGCACTGCTGACTTCCTGCCGCTTCCCATTTCCTAATCTGTAGAACTCTTTCAAATTCAAACTGCTGAAGAGATTAGATTGTTGAGGCAATACTAAGCACAAATACAGGCTGGGCAGTGACTGGCCGGAGAGTAGCCCTGAGTAGAGGGAGTTGGGAGTGCTTGTGGTTGAGAAGCTCAACATGAGCCAGCAGTGGGCACTTGCAGCTCAGAAGGCAAACTGGATCCTGGGTTGCATCAGGAGAAGTGTGGCCAGCAGGCTGAGGGAGGTGATTCTCCCCCTCTACTCAGCTCTGGTGAGACCCCACCTGGAGTACTACATCCAGTTCTGGAGCCCTTCTTACAAGAAGGATGTGGACATGCTGGAGCAAGTCCAGAGGAGGGCTGCAAGGATGATCAGTGGGCTGGAGCATCTCTCCTATGAGGACAGACTGAGGGAGCTGGGGCTGTTCAATCTGGAGAAGAGGAGGCTCCGTGGCGACCATCTTGTGGCCTTCGAGTGTCTGAAGGGGGCCTACAGAAGAGCTGGGGAGGGACTTTTTAGGATATCAGGTAGCGACAGGACTAGGGGGAATGG
>JAOXOE010000405.1:43482100-43508421 GCA_028565055.1 Phoeniculus purpureus
GGCAGCGCCCCCTGGCGGCGCAGCGGGATGTGGCGCAGCGTGGTGGTGCGGGCGCTGCGGGGCTGCGGGGCGGGAGCCCCCCGGGCCGCTTCGGGCTCGGCGGCGGCTCAGCTCCGGCGGCGGCTGGAGACCGAGCTGGAGGAGATCCGTGGCGCTGGCACCTGGAAGAACGAGCGGGTCATCGCCTCTCCCCAAGGCCCCCACCTCCGCCTGACGGATGGCGGTGCCGGTGTGTGTGCGGGCAGCGGAGGTCGAGGGGTGTCTCTCGGCTTCTTCCCCACGGTGCGATGCCCGTTCATCTCGCTATATGTTTCTATCTTCCCGCAGGGATTCTCAACTTCTGCGCCAACAACTACCTGGGGCTCGCCAGCCACCCCGAGGTGATCCGTGCTGCCGTGGAGGCCCTGGAGAAGTTCGGCGCTGGGCTCAGCTCCGTCCGCTTCATCTGCGGCACCCAGGTACCGAGGCAGCATCCCCTGCTTCAGGGGTTTCACTCACAGTCCCCTCTGGGCACTCGCATGCGTGCCCGGAGCTAAGGTACACGTGGCCGCGTGGAAAAAAAGCCTTCTGAGTCCCTGCTAGCCCAACATCTGGAGACAGGCCAATTTAAACCATTGCAGCCTCTCAGAGAGCAAAGAAATGACAGACGCCTCTGAATTCAGCAAATTCCTTCCCTTAAGTGCCAGACCCTGACTTGAAATGGCTTTATCAAGCCACCCCGGTTTATCCCTTTCAGAGCTCCGCCTGGTGAAGTGCAGTGAAATCTGGGAGCTGCTCCCGCGTGGGTGGGAGCTTGGCGTCTCCCTGCTGCACCTTTGATGTCCAAACCCATAACCGCAGTTATGGGGCTGGGTTTGCAGGTGCTTTCTGAACACAGCCAGCTTCTCCCATGCAGAGGCCGTTCCTGGATTACGCCTGACTTTTCCAGCCACTTGCAGACAGCATCTAACAGCAGCGAGCAAGTAGGCACTTGTGCTGCCCCATCGGTGACGCTCTCTCCTCTCTTGTCTTTAGAGCATACACAAGGACCTGGAGGAGAAGATCGCGCGTTTCCACCAGCGAGAAGACGCCATTCTCTACGCCAGCTGCTTTGATGCCAACGCTGGTATCTTTGAGGTTTGTAGGGCTTTCACGTCCATGGAGGAGGGAGGTGACCTGCTGTGCCTTCCAGAGGCTCTGATGTGACTGGTGGTAAACTGGTGGTGTTGTTGATCTACGGGAGCGATGCAGAGCTTTTAGTAAGCCCTCACCTCCCGCTTCCCCAGCCAGCATCAGGTTTCGGGGAGGTCTTTACTCCCCTTTGAAACATCAGCACAAGGAAGGGGTGATCTTCCAGACCTACTAGGGAAGGGGAGGGAGTTTTTGAGCTCAGAAGCCAGGCCCTGGCCCAGGAAGACTTGGAGAATGAGGTAGCTGGGAAGGGAAGAGGAAAATTCATCAGTGCCAGGAGAAATGTGGCAGCTGCAATCAAAAGCAGCCTTGTCCTCTGCACTGAGAGAAGTTGGAAGATGTCTCAGCAAGATGGCACCCTAGAGCAAAAGAAGATGCTTTCTGTTTGGCATGGCTAGGCCCTGCTGACCCCAGAGGACGCGGTGCTGTCAGATGAGCTGAACCATGCCTCCATCATCGATGGCATCCGCCTGTGCAAGGCTAACAAGTACCGCTACAAGCACATGGACATGCAGGACCTGGAGGCCAAGCTGCAGGACGCACAGGTACCGAGATCTGCTCCCACCCCAGTACGAGGGTGCTTGCTTGGCTCCGCTCTCCGTGCAGTAGCAAGCCCCAGCAAGTGAGCTCTGCCTTCTCCTGTTTGCTGGCAGGCACAGGTAGATGTGGATAGGCAAGGGGGGGGAAATCACCTGGCTGCTACGCAACTCCAGGGATGCTGTTCTCCCTCCCACAGAAACATCGTCTGCGCTTGGTGGCCACCGATGGTGCCTTCTCCATGGATGGTGACATTGCACCCCTGAGGGAGATCTGCGACCTTGCCCAGAAGTATGATGCCCTGGTCTTCATTGACGAATGCCATGCCACAGGCTTCTTGGGACCCAATGGCCGGTAAGTGGCTGCTTCAACCCTATTTCTCTCCCTCCAACCCTGATTACCTCTGAGGCAAGGCCCAAGATTGTGATGGCCAGTGTGTTTTCCTGTGGGACCTCCTAGAACCACCATTTCTTGAAGGCTTCACTCTCCAACTCTGTCTCCACCCTCCCCTCTTGATGATGCTCCTCTTGGGGGCTCCTGAAGGAATTGGAGTGAGATACTTTAGTAATGACCCATCCCAATGCAGCAGCCACTTCCTCTGTGGATAAGGAACGGTGCAACTATGTTCTCTGCCTCTCCTGACGAGCAGCTTGGCTTCCTGATCTCTGAATCCTTCTCCTCTCAGCTATCACTTCTAGATGCCAAGTCTTGGAGGATCTGTGGATCACCTTGCACTGTTTCGTAATTCCCTCAGGGACGACTTTTCCTCCAGGCCCTGGAGATCCTCTAGGTGTTAGGGCATGGACTTGCTGCAGGTGCTTGCTGAGAACAGACACTTCAGTGCTTGTTTCATTCAGGCACTTGGCTGCCACGTGCCCAGTTGTATGATACTTCCTCGTCTCTACTGGAAGGTAGAGATCTGTATGAGGCAACACCTATAGGAATGAGCAACAGATGGAGTGGTGCAGGAGATGATAAGAGGAGAAAGCCATCTCTGAAAAGCCCAAAGGCTACTCTGTGAAGAGCTCCCTTACAGATTTCTCCTGTCTAGAAAGATCTGTGGGAACCTGGCCACTCCACATCACGCGGTGAAATGGGTGAGAAGTGGGAACTCAGCTTTGCCCCTCCTTAGCAGATTGTAGACGTCTTATAGATTGAGGTAGAGCTTGTCCCAGTGGGCTCTCCAGCAGCTGCAAACCTCTTTGGCTGCTGTTAGGAGTGTAAGGGGCACAATGGCTTGAGGAAGAGGGAGTGGTTACCTAGTGCTTCATGAGTTCTGCTATCTCCAGTGTGAAGGGAACTGTGTGGTGCTGTCTGCGACACTGTCTCAAGATTGCTGACAATTGGGTGAACGTGCTCCATCCTGCCCTTGTGAGGCTAGAGGCTGCAAAGCTGCAGAGCACATTTACCCCATTGGGAGTACTGTGTCCAGTTCTGGAGTCCCCAACAGAAGGACACAGAGCTCCTGGAAGGTGAAGGGGGCTACAAGAAAGATGAGGTAGGGCTTTTGACATGAGTGCATAGCGAGAGGACAAGGGGAAAGGGTTCCAGACTTGAAGAGGGGAGATAGAGGTTGGACATTAGGAACAAATTCTTTTCTGTCAGGGTGGTGAGATGCTGGAACAGGTTGCCTAAGGAAGTTGTGGCTGCTCCATCCCTGGCAGTGTTGAAGGCCAGGTTGGCTGGGGCCCTGAGTAACCTCCTCTAGTGAAGGTGCCCCTGCCTGTGCACAGGGGTTGGAACTAGATGATCTTTAAGGTCCCTTCCAACCCCGGCCATTCTATGTTTCTATGATTCCATGGTTGGTTCCACTAGTGTGGATCTTGACACGGGTGCTTTAGATCCACAGCTCTGCTTTTAGCACAGCACATGAGCGAGCGCACAGCCCACCTCAGAGAACATTGGCTGCTCCAGCCAGGCAGCTGGTTTTCCCTGGTGCATGCCAAGAGCATGGCCTGCCAGAGGTGTGCGCAGGACCCACATGGACACCTAGCTCTCTGTTTGGTGTGTTGAAGACCTGTGTGGGAAGTTTGAGTGCTCTTCCATCTGTAAGGGATGAAGAACCCATGTGCTTACCTTGGGAGAGCCCAGCTTAGCCTTTCTGCAGGAAAAGGGGAGATCAACACGTGGGTTGAACCACCACAGGGTAGGTGGTTCTTCCTTTATCAGAAGGGAAGACACCAGAGACCTGGCCAGTGGTATAAATATGTGAAGGGTGGGTGTCAGGAGGATGGAGCCAGGCTCTTCGCAATGTCATCGAGTGATAGGACAAGGGGCAATGGGTGTGAGCTGGAACAGAGGATGTTCCACATAAATATCAGAAGGAACTTCTTCCCAGTGAGGGTGACAGAGCACTGGAAGGGGCTGCCCAGTGGGGTTGTGGAGTCTCCTCTGGAGATGTTTCAGATCCACCTGGAGATGCTCCTGTGTGGCTTGGTCTGGGTGATCCTGCTGTGGCAAGGGGATTGGAGTAGATGATCTTTCAAGGTCCCTTCCAGTCCCTAATGTTCTATGGTTCTGTGATTCTGTGATCAGTGTAGGATGCCACAGGGCATGTGCTTGGTTTGCAGGTGATCAAACCAGAGGTCCATGTAAAAGAAATCTTTCAAAATAAGACTGAGGAAATCATTGCGGAGACCTTGTGGTATCTCTGACCTTATCTTTGACCATTCTTGAGGCCTTTTATGGTGCCAAGTGGTGTGAAAAAGCCCTTCTTGAAAGAGTTCTAACAATCTAATGTGGTTTATTACATGCTAGACCTGCACAGTAGCCGGCATTGAATTCGTTCTTGGAACAAATGCTTGTCCCACAACTTTCTGACAAGGTAGATGGTCCTCACAGGACTCTCCTTTTGCCCTGGAGCTTCCAGGAGATGCACATCAGTAACTAGTGAGCAATAAACCTTTCATGAGTGAATGGGCCAGGAAGGGAGCCTACAAGGAAGACCTAAAGTCAATGATCCATGCCATAATGGTGTGTGAGGTTGGGGCAGAGTTGAGCTTTGTTCCATAACAATGTGGAAGACCAATAAATAGATGCTTTAAAAAGGTTCTTGTGAGGTCTCCCAAGTGCTGGACAATGAGTCAAATAAAGACAGCTCTGTGGTTAGCAACAGCATCTTTAAGATGCTGTAAAATTATTTTACATGTTAATAACTTAACTACACAGAGAACTGTTGGGGCGCAGGCACTGCAAGACCAGTGGAGCTGGACTCTGTTATCTGGATTGGGGTGACTAGAGGAAAGATGAAATTAATTGTGCACAAAAGAAGGTTTAACTTTTGATGGACTATGTGAAGCTGTCTCAGCTGATTATTGGCATCACCTCAGCATATTGAAGACATCATTCTCACCATCTGTATTACCGTGGCTAAAGTAATGAGGAGCCAGTGCTAACACTCTACACGCTGATCTAAGGCGCTGCTCCGATGCCTGTGCACGTGGAAGGCTTTCAGTCAGTTTGGGAGCACCGTAGATATTTCAGTGTGTGGTTGGCCGCTCTCCAGTGCAAGATAGTTGAAGCAGATACTGAGGGGAAATACTAAGCGCCCTACATGTTCTGACAGTATCTGATTCAAACAACATTGTTGAATCAATCCTGACACTGAGCGTTGAACTAGATCCTCTCAGTTCTTGGTGAACACCAGCATGTCCCTATGTTCCTGTGTGACTTGGTCTAGGGGATCCTGCTGTGGCAGGGGGATTGGACTAGATGATCTTTCGAGGTCCCTTCCAATCCCTAATGATTCTATGATTCTATGATTAAGAGGGTTGTGTGGCTGTTATAAAAGAGAAGCAGATGACACTTTGCTTTCTTTTTTCTTCCACATTAGGATAATAATTGGCCCTCACATCTTTTTTAATCTTATTTTCAGCAAGGTTTATGGAGGCCCTGACACAGTGCAATGCTGCCTGCCAGCTGAGCTGGGCTTAGCAGTATTGTCCCCTAAACCCAAGGCAAGGGGAATCAATTCATTGAAATCTCTGCAAAAGGTTTCGCAGTTGCAACAGAGTGAAAGCACAGGCACGGTAAATTATTGTGATTTAGCTCTTCATTCAGTCATGCACCTGAATCCCACAAATATAGAAGAGACACATTGCCAGTAATACAAACCTAGCACCGGGGTAAAATTCCAGCACAGGCTGGTTTTAAAGGCTGTTAAGCAGAGCAGGTAGCCTGGAAGGTGAGATGGGGCTGCTCATGATGAAAGCCCCACAAATGGAGAGGTGAGTGAAACATCAGACAGTTCTGGGAGAGAAGGAAAATATTTCTACTGATTTATTCTGACATTTGAACTGCAGCGTCCTTACAACAAACCATTCCCCAGGAGTGGGTGTTGTTTGGATAGTCTTGACACCAGACAGTGAGAAACCCAAGAGGGGGAAACTGAGGCAGGGTCAAGGTTTGACATCCAGATGCACGAGCTCCCTTCATAGTCCTTTATCAGGACTGTTTTGACCCATCCCATACTCACATAGTTAAGAGGGTCTCAGAAGCTGCAACTCGTCTTCCTCCCGAAGCCGTTAGTCAGGAAAAGACTAATTAAGTGGCAGTGTTATTACAGCAGGTCCCCGAGTCTCTGAGCTCCGCCGGTGGTGATTAGGCAGGCGTCAGCTACTGGGCGGGATTTCCCACTGCCCAGCTGTGTCATCCTCCAGGCAGCTAGGGCAAAATTGTTTGACAAAGAAAACCAGCTGCAGCTGCAGGGCTGGGAGATAACACGTGTCCAGGGCAGAGAGAAACAATAGCCTCTTCTCCTCTGCAGTTCTCCAGAAGAAGGATCACCGAAGGCAGGCACTCTGCGCTCTCTCCCGCCGAGGAACAGATAGCAGGATTGATTTCCAGGCAGCACCTGGAAGAAGAATCAGGGGTACAACTTGGCTTACTGCACTTTTCTTGGAGAACTGCATATTCACTGCTCCAACCCCCCTGCCCTGAGACATAGAGGCAACAGGTGAGAGCTGCTAAGACAGAGGATCTCTACTTGTGCTTTGAAATGTGGACCCCATGCTGCAGAAACATCCCTCCAGAGAAAGGCTGGCAGCTGTCTTTAATATGACCAGTAAAGCACTGAGGCAGACTTTGAGTGATGAAAAAGCTTTGGGTTTGTTTCCTGAAAAAGTCCAGCTTGAGCAGAGCCCAGCCCACAGCCTGGGGGGTTTCTTCTACCTGCCTGTGCTACCAGATCTCATGAGATGTCTTGCCTGTCTGTGGTCACGACCAACTTCTGATTGCGTGCAAAATGGCCACGAGCATTTCCAAAACTGTTCTTCACTCCCAGGAATGAGCAAAAAGCACAAGAGAGGCAAACTGGGAGAGGAACTGTGTGGGAGAGGAATTGGAATGACTTTGAAGAGCATATGCAGCACTTTGCAGTGGATCATTTAGTGGTGTAGCAGGACAAAAGCAGGTTAAGAGAATGAGGAGAGGATGCAGCTGGAGAACATACCATTGCAAGCAATACAGTGTTTTCTCCACCCTATGAGTTACCCACCAGGGCCAGCTGACCTCTGTAGCTACAACATCTTACCCTAGTTTTTTCTAGGTATGTGGATGTCCCAGCACTTGGCAGCATGGTGTAGATGTGTCTGTGAGGAACTTAGTGAGATTTTCACATCCAGAACATGCCAATGGCCAGAACTGGACACAGCATGCACCTGGACCTCCTGGTATGAAGGATGAAGTGAGAGACAAGGCCCTTGGAATATAAGGACGAGGACAAAATCCAACATTACCAGACATCTGTTTATACCTAGCTGTTCTCTACCCATTTCCAATTTCATACCAGCATCCAAAGCTATCTCTTTGCTTCCACCTGAGTTTATTTGGAGCAGTCATCTCCTTTCCTTCAACCAGCCAGCCAGGACAATTTCATTTGCAGGGTTTGCTCCACATTGGTGGGGCAAATAGGCATGATCTGCCTCATGAGGAACTCGCTGCTTTCATGAAGCCTCAGCCTCTAACTACATTCTCTGTGTCTGTGCAAATCTGCCAACCATTAGTAAATGCCTTCTCAGAGGGTTCTTCAACCTGCAAATCCATTTGAACTTAAATTGCTGACACATAACACTAGGCCTAGATGAGTAGGGAAGGGCATGACCTTCCAGCAGTCAAGCATTGCTAATATCTCAACTATTTAAAATGTTTTATAACTTAATTTAATGCAGTGAGAACAATTTGATTGAACGCACAATATCTGTAGCAGCTAATTAACCGCAGTAGCCCGTAGAGGTCTTGGGCTTCATACAGCCTTTCAATATAATTGCAAATCTTCAACTGCAAAATGAATTTAAATCCAGCTCGACGCAGCCATCCATCTTCATCTCTAGGTAAAAGGTAGCACACACAGTACTAACATTTAAACAAAAGCCATGGGCAGCAGAGAGAGACAAGGAGCATCAGCAGATGTGCTGAATGAATTACCAACAGGGAGGGAGGGATTGACAAGGGCATTGGATGGTACTGGCCACTCACCTTGCTGGCTCTGCCTGCAATCGATGAGTTTAGATATCACAGCAAAGGCAGGACCCTTCAGGTCTACCTGTGTCTCCTCTGGAGGAGCTGTTGTGTTGTTATTGATTCATCCTTCCGTGTGTGCTGCATGGCACACATGGGCAAGCTCAGGTGATCACATCTTTAAAGGGTTGGACTGGACCAGCTTGAACCTTGAGGTCTCCCCATTTCAAGCTGGTATACTGTGATACATCCCTGCTGGTATAGAGACAATTGCCAGCAAAGGGGATCCCACCGCATCACCACCCCACTTTTATGTGCCTGGGAAGAAAATGTCCCAGTGGTCTTCTTGCTCCTATCTTCATGGGAACCCTTTACTCTCCTGTGAGCCACTGATGGAGCTTCTCCAGGAGATTTCTTCCTCTCCCATCTTGCTGGCCATGGGCTATGTCCTGTGGCTTTCAGGGAGATGAGGACTTGAGGACAGAGTTTCCAGGGTCAAAGTTTGACCAGGCTTGCTATAACCGTGATGCGGATTAAACTGGACATCAGGACACTAGGTAGGTCTCATGGCCCCTGAATGCAGCATTTCAAGTAGCTGGAAATGTCTGTCCTCTCCACTGGCTGTAAAACACATCCAACATGCAATTCAAGAAAGGAATAGATGTGGGTCCAACTCACACGCAGAGTGTTTCTTACACAAAATTGGCATTGATGGATGCCCAAAGCATGACTGGGGTCACTTCCTCACAAAGCCCTGCCATTCACCAGAAAACCCACCACCCTTGAGACATTACTCCCAGGCAATGATAGCAAGAAGGGAAGAATACATTTGGAGTTTTAGTTTGCTCTCTTGTTTTGAGCCTTCTGCGCTCAGAAAGCCTCTCCTAAGAGTCATGAAGGGAGACGCAGATTTTAAGTGAAAGGTGAGGTTTCTCCTTCAACAAGCAACTGCCTGCCCTCAGCTGCAGAGAGGAGGAATTTTAAGCCTCTCTGGAGCCTGTACTGCTGCAAAGCCAGTGTGGTTAATTTCCATGCAAGTGCTCCCAATTTGCACTGGTGTAAATAAGAGCAGGATTAGGCTGACAGTAAAACAGACAAAAACCCAATGAGAATAAAGCACAGATGTCCTGGGATCACAACAGTGAGCAGCATTAGTGGATATTAGTAGAATAAATAGATAGCACATAAAGGAACTATTTGTTCTTGCTGGTAAGCACTTTCAGACTCCTGCTTAGCTTATATCTGTTAAAGACATTTTTCCCCCAAGAGTTTGTGAAACATGACCATAAATCTGTCCCATGTAGAGTTTTAATTGCCGAGTTCTAAACTAGGCTGCTTCTGCCAAACGTGATAGCATCAGCTGGTGGCGTCATTTGTCATTGTTACAGGCAAATAAACCAGTGAGTTAATCAAACGGGATGAAAAATGAGGTGCTTTCATTTTCTGGAGTCCTGAATCCAATTCCTTCTCCTTTCTTCTCACCAGTCTGCACCAAAATGCCAATGGCACCAGCTGCCAAAAAGCAGTCACTCAAAAATCCGTTGTAGACAACACATAGGCACATTCTCAGCTGATAAAATCAAGGACAAAGGAGAGGAGACAATGGTAAGTAGGAGACTGAGAGAAAAAACAACGTTCTCTGGACAGCGCAGCTGAAGGAGATGAGCCAATAGGGAATCGCTGCTGCTCAGACAGCACTGTTGGTCCAAGGCCCCTCCACCTCTGACAGAAGGTCTCTCTCGAAGGACAGAGTGGTGAAATGTTATTTTGAGGTCCCCTTGGACTACTGCATTAAAGAAGCAGAGATCAAAATCTGAATGGGTTCAGGCATTTGGGAAGCCCATTTGTTGGCAGTGTGTTGCCTAGAAGTTCAGATCAGGGCTTCTGCTAACCCTACACAGATGCCAGCTGCGAGGTGTTGCTTGACTGCGTGATCACTGCCCTTCTCTTGCAGACAGAGACCATTGCTTGGTCCTAATATGCCAGCACTGGCCTTTAGCAGACTCCAAGTGAACGAGAAGATAACAGGTTTGGGTCAAAAGGCGCCTTGCTTATCTCTTTCTTAGGTCCTTTTTGTTGGAAAGCCAGGAATTATTTACCAGACAGAGACCCACTGTAGTTCATGTAGTACCTCAGACTGATAGAGCAGGCTCCCTAGTGCTCATAGGATGGGGCCAAAGTGTTCTCTTATCTCATACAGACTTTTAGCTTCCCTGGTTCACTGAAGAAATAATGTGTCCAGCAACACACTGAGATTCCATGGAGAGGTACAGGCACTCACAAATGAACATTAGCATGCGAGCTGGCAGCTGAGTGCGCACGTTCCTACCCCGTTACAACTGCAAATTACTTGGATGAGCTGAAACCTTTGCACAGTGCCTTATGGTTGATCCCAGGACAGAGCCAAGGTCTTCCAAGTCCATGGCCAACGTCAGCAAGAACACCTCCCATCATTCTGAGTATTTTGAAGGCATCTTCTCATACTTCCATTTTCCCCTTAGTCCATCTCCCACAACTTCTCTTAGCAAACTTTATTATGAATCTAACCACAAGAGTCCTAAGCTTACCTGTGGAAGTGGAAGACTAAGCAAAACATGTCGTCTTCACAGCTCTGTCATCCTCCACCCAGCTGCCCTTACCCCAGTCACAAAAGACCCCCAAGCCTGCACATGTAACAGTTCTCATTCCTCCTGCCTTTCTCTGATTGTAGTTTCCCCTCTCTTTAACAAAAAAAAAAACCAAACTCAAGTTTCACCGTACCTTAACATGGAGTTTGCTCATGCAGGAACAGGACAGATAAAGGGTGAGGACTGGATACTTCTCCACAGCCAGCTGTGGCTTTAAACTCTGTATCTTCACATCCAGAGATGAGGTCCAGCCCTGCTCTCCTGCCTGGGGGATCAGATGGGACAAGGTGAGCTTTGCATTCTGAGATGCAGGAAAAGAATGAATCTGTTTTCTCCCTCAGTATATGTGGAACGGCTTCCTCAACAGATGTGGAAGAGCTGGACAGAACAGACTCCCACAGTTTTTATAAAGAAAAGCAAGTGGGGACTAGCCCCAGAATTCAACAGCCTCTGTGAAAGAAGCCCCAAGATTTTAATCTAAATGAAAAAAAGTTGCCTTTCCCAGGGCTTGATCTTATGTTCTCTGAATTTGACATCCCGTCCACTACCGTGCATGAAAATACCCTCCGCGATGAATCATAGAATCAGAAGCAATTATCTCAGCTTTTATTACACAGGAATTCCTTTTCCTGTCAGATGGTGTTTGGGTGAGCTGAGCACAGCTCTGATTTTCTGGTTCCTCCCAACAGACATCGCAGTGGATGATCTCACAGAACGTGCATTTCCCTTCCATAAGACTTCAACATGGGACCACATCCCTACAGCCTGGAAAGAGGGTGCGTCTGCTTTGTCCCTCCAACTCAACACCAGCAGCGGCTTAGAGATGCTACAACCTTTTCCAAAGCAAAGGCTGAGACAGAAGCCAGCGATGCCATTGTGACAAACAAGCAGAAAGCAAATGTGTGTGGGAAAGAAGAAATAAACTGCAAGAACTGAAGAAAACCTTCGCTTTCCTGAAGGTTTCTCTACTGGGTAGAGTAGCAAGTTTCCGCAGGTAGGACATGCGATCCAGATGTCTTCTGTTTGCCTGCAACTGCAGCAGTCTGCACACTGGCTCGGTGCATGCAATAGTTGGCCTCAGAGGTCAAATTATCCTACAAGGCTCCAGATCATCTCCTTTACCACAAGGGAGAGATATTACTGCTGAATATCTAGAGCTGATGTCTACTGAGGACAGTTGTTGCAACCTCATGTCTGGCACTGCAGAGCATTGGTCATGGTCTCAGACCCCAGTGCCCTGGGCTCACTGCATCGGCATGCTCGCCGAGTAGAAACCAAACCAAAAACATGCATCACCTTGCCAAAACTCACAACTCCACCCCAAATCTCATGACCTTTGCAATCTTTTGGAAGTCTTTTACCCCTACCTGGATAGAATTCCTTGGTGGAGAGCATCCTGTCCCATATGCCCGTACACAAAGAAAAATAGTTCATGTTTTCATTGAGCCCTACCAATGAGCTCTCAGCCCCACTGAAGAGAGCCATTGTGGAGTGGCAGCATTATAAAAGATGCTAAGACCTCTTCCAGACCATAAAATATGCAACAAAACAGAGTGCCAAATACCAGTCCTTTCCATGGCCCAAGACAAAGAGCCGCCCTGCAAAGCATTAATCCCTGCAGCTGCCTCAAACTATTCATGTCTCTCAGCTTTATGTAAGGAGCCATTCCATTCTAGCTACTGCTCTTCCCAAAACAGAGATTTGCAGAGTCTTTAGCACAATTAAAGGTCATTCAATGAACAGAGGACCCAAAGATTTGAATGGGAGACTGTGACTTCCTAGCAGAGAAAACCAGACTGTTTCTTTTCAGTGGAGAATAAATTTACCCCAAAATACACATACAGTAGTTTCTCCCTTACATGCTTCAACACCCCTTGCTTTTGTCTAATAGCTCCAGGGTTAGGGCATTCACTCAGACTGTGAAGGACTCCACTTCCATTTCCTCCTCTTCCTGGGGCTACCTGTAGGTCTCCTGTTTCAGGGCTCAAGCCACCAGACCCCAGGGCAGTGCTACACAACTAAGCATTACTAAAGCCTACTGAGGTCAGTTCCACAGGACCATGGGCCACCTCCTACTGCTGGGAATGGCAGCATCCAGCTTCAATTTCCCTCAAGAGTAGGTAACCTGTAGGAGACCAGACCACCAGCAGAAGTGTGGAAGAAGCGTGGTCTCTGGGTAACACACACTCCCAGCCCAGATCCAGGTGGCACTGTGCCATCTGACTCACCCTGTCACTGACCTCTGGTTGGACTGGTTTTATCTTCTTTTGCATTTCATCCCTAAATACGAGCATAGGGAAATCTAATCTACCAGCTAGAGAGAGAGAAAGCCCCAGTGGTCTCTCATTTGGTGGCAGAAAGGACATGTAGGGTTTTGTCATACAAAACTGTGGAGATGTAGATTTGAAGATCTTCTGTTGAATACATCCTATGGCTTTGTGGTGGGACTGGTTGCCTTAGAGGCAGAGCTCTGAAGCTGGACCCTCCACCCATGGGGGACCTAAACTGCCTCTAAGTTTCCTGCGCTGTGGGTAAACGCCTGCGGACATGAGGCAGCGACTGCTTCCGCACCGCTATTTGCCTCTTTGCTCTTTGTACAGAGGGCTGAAAACGAAACGTTTTGCTTTAAACTGAAAGAGCATTTGGCTTAACGCAGGGCTGTTTTTTAATTTCTGGGGTTATTGAAAGAAAGCTGAAATTCTTAAGCTTGGCTGGAGCAAAACCTAAATTTTTTACAAATGTTTGGTTCTGTAACTAAGGCAGAACAGACAAACAAAAATCTGTTTCTCACAGCTCAGCTTCTCATCCCAGTAACAGCTCCTTCTCCAAACCACCAGTTTTCAATGGGTACGAGATGCCATCTTCGGTGATTTACTTACTTGGAGATTAGGAAACCTCTGCGAAAAGCAGCTAGAAGAAATTACCCCTAGTGCCAAGAAGTCCTTGTTTCTGGCATGAAGAGCCATTTTGCACCTTTAGGGGACAGTTTATGATGAGATTTGTGATAGTGAAGCTCATCACAGCAGCAGCCAGGTCTTTTCTCACTTATTTTAACTCAAAAGGAGGCAAAATGAAAGGATGAGATGCTGTACTTCAGCTAGGGCAGGTCAGTTGGAGAGGTCTAATGAGCAAAAGTCTCTCTCTCTCTCTAGAAGATAAGGCTCCAAATGTCACCCAGCATGGTCCCTCTGAGAAGCAAGCGACTTGCCCAAACCATTGACCTGAATGCCCAGCTCACACTGCCTTCCCTATGAGTCAAAAAAGTGGTTTTAAAAGGATCGTGATCCCTCCTCACTTGTTCTGTCCATGCAGTAGATAAGAGCTTCTGACCCCAAGCTACATCTTCTAGAAAACAATATGGTGTGTTCCTGTGTGACTTGGTCTGGGTGATCCTGCCGTGGCAGGGGGATTGGACTAGATGATCTTTCGAGGTCCCTTCCATTCCCTTATGAGTCTATGATTCTATGAATAGAAAACGACAATAACGTTGTTTCATTAGCAAAGGGACTTGTTTTCCCCACCACTCCAGTTCCCAGCTGTCCCAAAGTCCATATAGCTCTTCTACTCCTGCTTGTAAGTTCTCTGATGAAGTACTAACAAAGCCTGGCTCCCAAACCCATCCTAAACCAGTTTTATGTGACAGCAAACCCTCAATCTAGAGGTTCCCATAAGCTTAATGTGCAGCGACTGACATAACCTGTGTGTTTGGTGACCTGAAATGGCTCTAACAATTACATATCCCTGGGAATTCACAGAGCTGTGGGGTGAAAGGAACCAGCTCTGAAAGTGTTTTGACTCCTAAATATGTGAATGAACTAGAATGTCAGTCTTCTTCTAACGACCATGGTAGTCGTGAGTTAGGGTTTGGGATGTGTTGCTGACAGCAAGCTTGACACTACAGTCAAAGCTCAGGCATGCTGGCTCAGGTTCAGTCCCCTTCCATCTACCAGCTCTAGAGTTAAGAGAAGATGTTGCTCCGAACACCTAAAATAGGGGCTGTTAAATGCAGGCTGCTAAATACCAAGCTCACTGCTAAACACATCACTAAGCTCCAGATCGACACAGCTTTTACACACCTCCAGAGATGGTGCTTCAGCCCCCTCCTTGGGTAGCCTATTCCAATACTTGATATCACAGAATCACAGAATCATCATGGCTGGAAAGGACCTCCAGGGTCATCGAGTCCGACCTTTATCCTATTATCTAACTGCTAGACTAGATCCCTAAGCGTCACGTCCACTCGTTCCTTAAACACATCCAGGCACGGTGACATCACCACCTCTCCCTGGTCTGTTTTCCTGAAGACTTCTCCCCGACCACATGCCCACAATGTTCCAGGTCAGGACAGACGTGGGCAGTAGTGCCCTATGTGCTGCCCAGCAGTGAAGGAGCTGTAGCCTCATCACAACAACGTAGTCCAGTTCCCTTCTTTCCCTCCCATCACTTTGCACAAATCCATTGAAAACCAAATTAACTGTGAGAACACCTCGCTCTCATCAGATTTGGTGATACAGGTGCAGGTAGTGCCCAGACAGCCAAGGAGCTGCTGAGGAAAAGACCAAACACACAGAACAAACCCCATCCAAGATATGTGAAAAGATCCCTCAGCCTTGAGCCGGCTCCCAGTTAAAAACCACAGGCAATGGGACTGGAGGCAGATTTGTGCAATAGGCTCCTTAGGACTGTTGACATCTGCGGGCAGGGACACATTTCACTGGCATTTCACTGGCTTGTCCCAGCCCTTTAGCCTTCCCTGTCTGAACTTATAGGGACACAGGACTGAACTGCCCTCAGCCACAAGCCCAAACACAAACTCCTTGAGTAAAAGCACTGGAAATCGGGGCCAGGCTTCAGCTAAGCAGCTTCTAGCAGAGGTGTAACCCTCCCATGGCAGGTGGAGGTGCTGCTTTCTGAGCCTCATCCTCTCCATTCCCCTGGCTAATTGGATGCTCCTGAAATGCATCAGCCAAAGGCACTTTTTAAGCCTCCGTGGCAGAAGTTGAACCTCCAGCCTCTGCAGCCCAGCTCCACTGGCTTTGGGGTTTCCTGGACATGTGAACACCTGTAAATGAGGTGGGGAAAGCAGGACTTGAGATGCCTCTTGAAATACCATTGAAATACTGATGCCTGCAGGAGGATGAAGCAACAGTGTAATCCTCATAGATTTTCCTCCGAATTATGAAACCAATTCCAGGGCTGGTTTGAACTGCCAAAGCTCAAAGTGGGAAACGTTTCAGTCACTTGGGGCTCTTTGGCTCTGTTTGCCTTTCTTTGGCTTTACCTTGTTGCTGCCTTCCTGCTTCTACCTCTCCTCTTGTCCCCTTCCCCAGTCCAATTCCTCTTTCCCAACTCTCATGTTTAACTCTCAGCTGGGTCCTTCTCATGGCTTTTCTTCCTCTGAGAGAAAAACGAAAGACTTTATACCCAGTCTCTGGGGTCACCCCTGCATGGCAAACAGCAGCAGTTACCACCAAACTGGCTGCTCTCCTCGCCAAAATCACAGCTCAGCCTCCTTCATGGAGAACAACAGATCCATCCTGGCTCACGGCACTCAGCCCAGATGCTCACCGCAAGGTCAGCAGGAGTGTCACTGGGAAAATCCCAGCCCAGCACCAATCTGTTATGAAAATGTGCCTCTCACTCAGCCAGAAAAGCCCTGGGGACCAGTAAGGGTGCAATGATCATTGCTGCTGCTGCTGCTGCTGAGCATTCTGCAAGTATCTGATGATGCAGCCCCCCTCCTACAAGCACCGTGACATAATTAGGGAAAAGAACGATGGAAGGATAGAAAAGAAAACACGGGTAGATCTGGCATGCAGCCTGCTGCTCTCTTCCTTTGTTTATAATATGTACAAGGGGGAAAGGCAGAGGGGAGCGAAGGATTTTGTGCATTTGTAGGTCTCACAGCATTAGTAGAGGCTGATTTGATGAGCTGCAGTTTTACACTCTGCTCTGCCCAAGACTTGTGAAAAGTACAAGGGAGATGCAAAAACCACCGGCGGGGGTGGGGGGGGCTCTAAACCTCTCTCCAAAGACAATTAACTGTTCTGATTATTCCCTAATAGTGAGCCTGGGTTTGCACCCTAGCCCGACCACAGGATGTGCTAAACACGTTATCATCAGCTCCCAGACCCATGAAACCTGATCGGGCTTCAAAACACACCAGGCTCCTCGCAGAGAGGAGCACTACTACTTGCCTTATCTGCTGCCTCCAAATTTCGGTATTATTTTAAAACTGTAATTGAATTTCAGCTGTGTGTGTGTGTGTGAAGAAAGGAAACACTTCTCCTAAGATTTACTGCATGTCTGTTACTGTGTGGGCTGTTTTGACTCTGCAGCGTAGCAGAGACCATGCAAACCGCGCTATTGGAATCGGTTCAAACTTTTACAGTCCTTCAAATTGGGGCTGGAGCCGGAGAGGAAATACTAAAATCCTGTATATACAACTTCTGTCTGTGAGGGGGAGAGAAATTCCATGAAAATTAAGAACTCAAAGATGTATAAATTTATACTCTGTTTAAAGGGTGGATTGGGGGTTTTTCTCTTTTCTTTTAGGGGTCATTTTTTTTCCTATTGAAAAAACAATTGAACTCTTATATAAGGAAACCTAGGATCTTTAAATAACACCAGGTCCTGTGAGCTGGTAGCGGAATAGGGGCTCAATCTTTTTAAGCCAAGCCATCTCATTAGGTTGTGAGCCAAGTTTTATGAAGGTGAGTCAGTTCAGATGTGTTGCTCCTGAGAAAGCCCAGCCAATTGCTTTTAATGGCATGTGCTGGGAGTAATTAAATCGGATTCTGCAATCAGCTTATTGTCCTTCCTGGCTGCAAACAGCTGCCAGTAGGCTGCAGTCATCAGGCACATCCAAAGCAGCTCCTGCTTGGCATAGACCTGCAAGCCCCATGGCCAGGATAGAAGAGGATTCAGGATGCTTTTAGCACCCTCTGATGGTTGCAGAGCGTTGCCCCAGAGAGTTTTTCAATATGAAAAAAGAATCAATTACAATAACCTCATCCTGGAGTTTCCTGTCCCACAAGCACAATGCCCAGTGCCTGGTACCAAACTAGTCCTCTCTGCTGGTATGGTCCCAGTGCAGCACTGGTTTTGGACTATGGACACCATGATCCACCCTCGCTGGCTTTCCAAAGGGATCTCTCAGCCTCCCCGACTTCTGCATGTGGCTCTCATCCAGAAGGAAGCTGCTTTAAGCAGGACTATTCCCATATTGTTTCCATTATACTTTTATGACTGTCATGTGGACAGGGGAAAAGAGGAGGTGGGGGGAGACAAATAAGAGAAAAAGAGAAGCAGGATGTCAAGTTCTGCCTTTGAGGAGGGAGCTGACAAAAAATGTGATGGTCAATTCCCTCTAGCACAGAACTGCAGACACTGGAAATCTGAGCGAGCAGCCCCACAGTGGGAAGGACCTAGCGCTTCCCTCATATGCAGTTTCACAGCCCCTCACACAAGTGAGAAGGCTGCAACCCTATAACCTCAATCTCCCTCCCGTTTTTGTGGCTTTTTGGGGTTTTTTTGGCCTGGGCTATTTGCTCTCCATCACACAGGTCAGGAGAAAGTAAGTACAGCAATGTGACAGATTGCTTTCTGCCTGGACAGCCTGCACAGCTCCAGTGGGACACAGGGCTCAGCCCTTTCCCAGCCGACACCATGTACTTTTGTTCCAGTGGTGACACCAAATGACCCCCCAGATCACATACATAGGCACGTCATAGCAGACCCTGGCATTGCAGCTGTTAGCAGCTGGCATCATGGGGTTGTGCACACCAGTGTGTCTCCAGACCCTCAAAGGGTCCCACATCCCTGCGATAAACATCTGACCCTGCTGAGCCCCATCTGAAAAACGGGATGGGTTTATTTTAGCCTGGATCCCCCAGCTGACTCCCACTGGTGCTGATGGGTTAAAGTGCTGCAACTTGTTCTCACATTGGTGCCACTATGCTGGAGAAAGAGAGCTCATCTCACCCACCTCACCCTGCCCAGCCTTCACGTGCTAAAATGTCTCTGGAATTTGTCGTGATGCCAAAGGGGAGAAAAATGGGAATCTCACAGAATTTGTCAGTGGGAAAGAAGTTTACTGACCTGTTTAGGGCGTGAAAGGAAGAACACCAAAGACTCGTCATTTGCTTGAGGATCAGGCGGTCATATTGGGACTGACTGTCAAAGGAAAGACAAGAGACAGATAAAAGGGGAAATCATGTTCTCCAAGTACTTTCACTTAGTAAAGACCTTGCACTGGGTGCAAGCTCTTTCTATAGCTGCTCCTCGCTGTGCAACTGAGAGTTGTGTTTGAGCACCCCAGCTGAACTCTCCATTAACTCCTGAAATAAAGCACCTACAGATGTTGTCCTTACAACACGACAGCAAGAGCTGGGTGCATGTAACTAGGGTGGATTAGTTTGCCCACGAACGGCCAAATGCCCGTCAATATTGTTTTAACCTCACCCCAGAAAATGTCATTTTTATCATGGAAATGTTTTGACCACACATAAGCCATCAGACATAAAATGTGCTTTATGGGAGCGGCAGCGTTTTCCTGGGGTTCTCATTTTCTGCAGGGTGAGGACATGCAGCCAGACTGTACCATGAGAACAGCTTGTGACCAAGGAGGAGACGTCAAGGCTAGACAAAATGGATCAGGAAAAGCAAATTCAGGAAAAGCACTCACAGCTGCAACGTTTTCAGTTCCATTTTGACAGACCCAGAAAATGGTCTTTTTTTTTCCCACCAGAAGTTTCTGCGAAAGAAAAGTTGCTTTCAGTCAAGGATTCATTGTTTCCTTCTTTTCCACTGAGTGATGAGAGACTTCGCAGAAGTCCCTCGCAGAAGTAGGAGAATGACATAAATGTAAGTTAAAATGCAGTGATAGTTCCTTCCCGTCACTACTGTCAACCCTTGCAAACCCTGCAACAGGAGCACTGGGGTCAGAGGTGACAAAAAAAAAAGAGGAACAAAAAAAAAACACAACCTCAGGAAGTGATGGCCAGATGCTGGAGAAGCTCCTGGAAACCCCAAGAGTGGGGTCTCCTGTATGCTGAGTTCATGTGGTCCCCAGGGCAGTCACTGACCACAGAGATGACAAGAAGGCAAACAGGGGTGGAACAAGCTGCCCCAGGTTCACCTAACGCATCTGTGGCAAAGCCATGCCCTCCATCCCTTCATGCCCTGTCTGGAGACCTGGGTGTAGACAACAGAGTAAGTCACAGATGGGCAGTAACCTCTCGCTTCCACACTTTATGCCTCTTTTTCCATCCATGTGCTCTATGATGGTTGGAGAGAGTGGGACGGGCTTTGGAGTATTTTTTTTAAAGCCACTCAGAGACAGAGAATGCACCTCCCATCTGACTGACTTATGGTAGAAGTGTCATGATTTGGTCTCTTCTGTGCATCACTTCTTAAACTACTTTGAGAAAAAGCAAAGCAACTGGCTTTGGAGGTCTCACCAATGAGCTGTGCATGGTTCCTAAAGCACTGGCACAGCTCCTTGCTCGGTTGCTGCATTTTCTCTGTGCTTTTGCTGTGGTACTGAGGCTGTGTGGCTGCACCACACAGTATCACATGGACTTGATTTCTTAGGTACTATCAAGCTTACTTGCTGCCACCGAGGATGTGCCAGCAGGGACATTAGCAGCCCAGGTTGCCCTGAAGATCTTTGTTGGGCTGCACAGTCCATACTGCCCCAACACCCTGGGGCTTCCACAGACTCCAGCCACTGTTAGGTCAGCTGAGATGTGTCTGCATATATCTGCTCCCTAGGTAGTAATTTCCTAAAAAAGCTCATTTTGGAATGAAAGCTGAGAGAAGACACAGTTGCTGTCTAAAAATACATTGAAGGCAAGCACCAGGGAGGCAGTTGAGCTATTGAAGCTAAAAGACAATGTTGGCACAGGAACAAATGGACAAGAAGAGTACAGTAATAAATTAGGCAAGAAATTAGAGAGAGAAGACAACCCTCTAAGAAGCTCTTGCCTGGAACAGCCCTCCAATGAGGACTAGAAGACACAAAGCCACTTTCTGTCAGATGGAGCTGATTAGATCAATGAGATGTGGGGTGGATCTATGTCACTGCTACCTGAAAAACAAAGAATCACAGCACCCATCCAAATGATCCTTCCTAGCCCACGCCCCATGTTCTTGCAGATAGGCAGGTACCTCTGTGCTACACACACAGGCAAATACAAAGATACAGCTGTAAGTGCCAGATGTGACCTGAGCTGCCCAATCTCCCATCCAAGTGTTGACCTTGCAGACGTAGCTAAGAGAAGAAAGCCCACACTATAACTTTTTGCATGACTTTTTTGTTACCAGGACTTCACTGCAAAACATGCAGACATGGAACCACGGTCCCTGCTCCACAGAACATAGATATTGAGGGTTAACAACAGAAGAAAAGGGAGAGCCCAGCTTTCCCAACAAGCTCCAAATGTTTCCCACAAGCCTCAGTACCAACGTAAGACCGAGTAATATCTACTGGAGAGAAACTGTGGGTGCTCCAAAAACATATTAATTATATAAACTTTTTTTTTTCCTCCTCTGTGCCATAAAAAATCTCTGGTTTCGTAGCTGGAGATTTGCCAAAGCCAGACCCCACTACAAGATCACACTTCTGAAAAGATTGCAGAAGTGGGTTTGTGCTTGACTGTATGTGATACGTAGATGTGTCTGACAGACATCCATAAGATAACCTGAGCATAGTTAGGCAATAAGGTACTGAAACTCAAATCCAATCTGTAAACACCTCTAGGCTGCATTACCTTTCACATCGAGTTTATCCAGGCTATGTTATCCCAGTGATCCCAAAAGAGAGCCAACAAAGCCTTCCTACCACACCCTGGATCATATGTTCCCTATATACTTCATATTTAACAGACCCAGCTCACTAGGGATGTTTTAATGTGATCATTGGGGTTCTTTTAAATGCATCTAGAAAGCCAGTTCAGGGTAGATGGATAGGTGAAAGCCTGGGTACTGAACTCATAATTCAGTTCCTCTCCACACTTGGGCTCAAGCCTGTTCCTGAGCACTAATTGCATAGACTTTTTTAATAAAGCCCAGTGGCTGTTCTCAGAGGCACAAAATCTGTTCACATCAAACTCCACAAGCTTTTCTCCTGGCCTGCTGTCTTCAAGTAATTTTTAGGACCTTTCAGACTCTCTGATGGTCAGAAAAAGCGAGCCATTATATCAGATTAAAGAGATGTTGGAGACAGTCAGGAGAGGAGCCATTTCATGGTGCTCTCCTGCTTTCCAGCGAGCCACTAACAGTTCCAACACCCCTACAAATGCACCTAGAGGAAAACAACTGAATTGAGTTCACTTTTCAAATGGAGAGAGAAGCGCGCTGTTGCCGCTGTGCCATGTGCCCGTGTGTTTCCACCCTAATATTTACCCCAAAACATTTTCACCTCTGATGCTCTTGACCTGCAGACTTCAGGAACATCCTCCCACTCTTCCCAAGAGACACGAGGACAGGGTGTTTTTAAAGTCCTCTCCATTCTGCATCACCCAAAGGCACTCTCCCCCCTTGCCACGTGCCCTGCAGGAACATAAGAACGAGCCCAGGAGCTAACCCCGCACTTGTGAATTGAGACCATCTTCCCACTCCAGCACAGGGCTCTGACACGTTTCTGTTTCAGAATGAACCAGTGTTAAGGGGACCTTTGGGAAATGAAACAAAAATGGCAGTTTATTTATTTCTTTGCATTTTTTTTCTATCCATCACTTCTCCTCAAGACCTCAAGTCCCAGGACATCCTGCCTGACACAGTCCAGAGCTGGCTCCTTCAGGCTCTAAATGAACTCACTGCTTCAGGGTTTCCAGGCAGAAAGTTCACTGGAAGGGCCATGGGAGGGGTTTCCTAAGGAGGAAACCTGAATGCTGGTTGCAAACGTAGCAACTCAGCTTTTTGAGGAGCAGGACAACCTGCGAATGATTTTTCTTCTTGTGCCCACACTGATGGTGTTTTAACAAGGTATAACTTAATTTGAGACTGGTTAGAGCAGCTCACAGCAGAGACAGTCATAAATGAGCCATGACTTTTCATGCCAAAAGCAGTAGAGCAGGAATTCATAGATGGGAATTCCTAAAACTATGAATTCCCTGTAGCCCCCTCCTCTTCTCCATCTGAAGCACTCATTTTTCAGTTCCCTGTCATAACACAAGTACAGCCTTCCTTTACTTACCAGAGAGCCACAAGAGCATGAGATGCTTAAATATCGTTGCAAAGGAGCATCTCCTGTGTGCCCAAAGAACACCCCTCCATCCATACACTCCCATGGAGCATAAAAGTCCCAGCTCTGCCCATGTAACAGCCTCCAGAAAGAGAGAAGGGGGTGATCCCTTGTGCCTTCAGTGCCCAGTAAGTAAAGGAGCGTAGGAGGGGCACGTGCTACTGCCAAATGTGCCTCCTTTTCTGGAAATACTTCTCTCCTCTGTATGACCACAGCACAAGCCCCTCAATTTCAACCTCCATATCTCTGCTTTGTTTATTTTTCAGATCCAGTAAGAACAAGGGATCCACCCTGAAAACCAGTGACAAGTTCACTAATTCCATTGCCACTCAAATCAGGCAGCAGCATGCAGCCTGGAAATCACTGTCGCCCTATAAAAGTCCCCACTTATTTTGAGGACTAAACAAGTCAGTTTGCTTCACACGTGAAGCTTGGCACAGCTTCCTTCCCAATTTTCCTCTATGAAATTTTAGGCTGAGCAATGTGAGAATGGTAGAACCACAGAATTTCTTCGGTTGGAAGGGACCTTAAAGATCATCTAGTTCCAATCCCCCTGCCATGAGCAGAGATATCAAGAAGTGAGAATTAATCCCTCCATGGAGCCATCTCTTCCCATGTTCACACGCATATTGCTCCATTCCAGAGCACTGCAACTCATTTCTAGAAACCTTTCACCATTTCCTCTCTAAAGCCCCTTCCTCTGGCTGCTGGAAGGTGGCTTCCTCAGCCACCATAGGATGCTGAGGGGTACTCACCCCAGTGAAGCCACCTGGGAGCCAGCAGCCACTCAGGATGCCAGGGCTGTGGTTTCCAGCACAACAAAAATAACATCAAGACTATCAACCTATTTCAGGACCATTCCCTCATGCAGGACTATCCAGCCAAACTATTCCAGGCTGCTACTGTACTTGCTGATGGACTCTGCCTGTGTGTCTGCCCTGCATACTGTACATTCCCTTGTAAGGGCTTGCCCCATTCCCTGCTATGCTCCATGTTGTCATCTGGCCATTTGCCCCACACCTGCTGATGGGAAGGTCCCCACAACACCCACTCCCGAAAACCCACCCCTGAGAGCTCCTGGCAGCTCCCTGGCAGGTTACAATGACTTTGAATCGAAAAGGTTGTTCCTATGGCAGAGCAGAGATGATGTTTTGTCACCCTGTGGTACAGGATCCTGGTTCCCTGGTCACAGAATCACACAGTCATAGAATTGTTTGGTTTGGAAAAGATCTAAGATCATCAAGTCCAACCACTAACCCAAGTCTACCAAGCCCACCTCTAAATCAGATCCCTGAGCATCATATCTACATGACTTTTAAACATACCCAGGGATGGCAATTCAGCCACCTCCCTGGGCAGCCTGATCCAACAGGTTTCTCACTAGGAAACTGGTTTTTAAAGCTCTCCATTAGATCCTCTGCCGTCAAATAGAGCCTGAAAGCGCAAGAGAAGGGAGAAGGACGTGAGACCTGGTTCCAATAAGGGATCCCAACTCAGGTCTACATCAGGGGTCCTAGATTTGGAGCTTCACTCAGGGTTTATCTTTGCTGATAACATCTCCAATGTATAACAGTGAACCTTTTACAGGGTCCAGAGAGGCACTTTGGTCACCATGAGTAGGATGGCAAGAGGCTGTGTTGGTGTTACACCTTGTGAAATGGGCTTCTGGGTCACACCAAGGTCCATGGGGATGAGCAATATTAATGTCCTCTTGAGCTTTTCAAGTGCACATCTTCTCCAGTGCTCTGCATGCACCAAAGACTCTGGGAATGTAAGAGACAGCACAGTAGGAACTTAGAGCGCTTCATTCAAAATTTACATCCCTAAAATCCCCACGTCTGCTGCTTACTCCTTAAAGTACCAGATGTTTATAGGGACGGTGGTTTCCACAAGCAAGGTCCCCACATGCCTGTTAGCGGGCACTGCCTCCCTCTGAAACATTGGGGGTTTTTTTACTCCTGCTATCAGGCTTTTCCATAGGAGATGTTTAAATATGCCATCAAAAATCAGCAGGATTCTCAGCATGCAAGGCACATCAACTCAAAGAGCAGCATGAGCAGAGAGAGAGCAGCACTCTAGAGACACCTAGTTTGCCTATCCACAGCCATCGCAAAAGTCTCGGACATACTCTGGCATTGCTCATTTCTCGCACCATGCACAAAGAGCATCACGGTGCTGTCAAACACTTGGGGTTTGCTCTGTAAATGGTTTCCTCATCAGTGCAAAGCACAGTGACTGTGACAACTCATGTCACAGGAGGTACTGAACACCTGCCAAGACCAACAGGAGCAGATGGGACCATGCATGGAGGTGCTCTTACAGCAGGAGATGCTGCCTGCTGCTCCAGCAAGCCACAACCATCTTGCTCTCATATCCAAGGAGCTGACAATGTGACTGACACTTAGGCACAAGATTTTACATCTAAGGAGCACTGCTTGCTGCAGAAGTTCCTTTCTATTTGCCATCTGTAGGGGTAAGTCAATCTGGATCATTAAGCTTTCAAAACCACAGAAACTCTGAGGCTTTTTGGCAGCAACACATCCCTGCTGCTTCTGCAACATGAACAGTCAAGAGCCTCACTCAGCACTAGACACCTTCCAAAGTCTACCCTGCGATCCTGAGCCAGCTCACTGCCCCATCACCCCACATTTAGATGAATCACTTTATGCAGTCTGGAAGCCGTTCCCCTGACCCATCAGATAAGGCTGCTGCAGGAGCCAATTTCTCAGCTACACTCCTGGCCTGCAGCTGAAGCAATTCCTGCAGTAGCCCAGTCTGATAAAACCGCTGCTAGATTCCTCCCTTTTTGGCTGAAGATTTAATTTGAGATCTAGTATCCCACTGTGTACTCCCCCAGACTTCCAAAATGTTCTTCTCTAAACAACCTTCTCATCTCACACTGCCAGGCTTTGCACATCTGGAGTCCAGACTTCATTGTCACTGACCCAGGACTCACCAGAGCTCTCCTCCTCCAACTCAAAATTAAACACATACAGTCATCCTGATCTGAGCACAATCCTTCTGCCAGGTGGTGTCAGCATCCCACAGCGCCAGGTCCAACTGCTCACGTTCGCTTTTAAAACAAAACAGCCCTGACCCAAGGCGCCCACGCTGAATTTCTAAGAACCCCAAAAAAACCTCCACTGCGTCCTAAGTAATCACTACGGCTTCTCCACCCACCCCAGTCTGAGTAGGAAATCTATTACGAGACCAAGTCACACAGGAACACATCCAGGTGGGTCTTAAACATCTCCAGAGAAGGAGACTCCACAACCCCCCTGGGC